>OZ024933.1:90304843-90797231 GCA_964017235.1 Sabellastarte sp. h YS-2021 | reverse complement strand
CACTTAAAATAACTTGACTCTAAAATCTGTCTTAAGTACACGCCGGATGGTCACTGAGATAAACAGTCATAGAGATAAACGGTGTTCAGAAATTATGACACAAAAACCGTCAAAGGATTTAAACAACAATACAACACAAACCAAATGACACAGCAGGCAGTGTTTAAGTATATGTTGTTATTTAGTTTGTGCGGTTTTGTTATTTACACTACTTAAATTTGAAAGCTTCGAAGACCGTTTATCTCTATGACCGTTTATCTTAAAGACCACCCGTGTACTCTGTCACTTTGTACCAATGTAGTCGTAGGGAGACTCTTAACAAGTCATATGGTGGAAGACTGAGGAGTTGTTTCAAGCATAAATGATGCTGTCTCACCTGAGGAGAGATCTCCCATTTCTACAGCTTGCTTCAATCTCTTCTCATCTGAAATACATCAGGAACAAATAAATGTCCCCACAAATGCACATGATTTGGCAACCTTAATCACTTTAAAGCCTACTAGCTTTGAACCCTACTTATACCTGTACAAAAAAAAAACAAGCTCTGTTTCTGCTATAACAAGACAATCCTGATAATACAGCGTGATCGCTACTACACAAATTCTGTCCTTAACATTTTTTATTTATAAGGCTATTTTACTGTACAGCTATTGCCAGCAGTTTTCTCTAATTAGGGAAACAGAACTGCTGCAAGTGGGGTTTGGAGTTTGCTGACCTGTAGGTGAAAGCTGCTTTAGTGTGGGATCATTTGCGTGTGATTGTTTGATAAAGTGCAGATGATTGAAGATTAGTGTCTTTTTTGTGAATCGTTGACAGTATGAGTGAGAGTAATTCTTGAATTTAATTACAGATTTTGGTAACGGGTGACAAATAAGGTCTTAAAGACCTTGTCTTTTGACACAGTTTTGATAACAATATCTAAGGAATTAATAAGATTAGATAGGAATTTTACAATTAAAGAGCGCTGAAGTTTTTGGCTGGAACAACTGGGTAAATGTATAATGAACACCTGTGCACTACAATTTTATTTACCAGTGAGTTGGATGGATGTTACATTCTACTTTCCAATAGGAAATGATACTTTCAAAAATAACATATGTCAAAATACACTTTGTATAACACTGTCTATCTAACTGCAAACCACTACACATTCCCATGTAAAACAGAAATTTCAACAGCCAATGAAGACATGGTTATCCATTAGTGCTTTTGTTTTTCACTAAACTTAAACCTCAGGTCATAAACATGGTGCCCTACTAGGGAAGTCTCATAATACATTCAAGTTCAAATATTAGGTGTTTCAACATGAATGCCTTGTGGTTATAATTTTACAGTCTTACCCCGGATATCTCTACCAATGGTTTTGCCCATTCCAAATGCATGTCTGCGCTGCTTCCGCTGCTGTACTGATACCTTAGATTTGCCCGGAGCTTCACTATCTAAATATTCCCTGGCTGTGTATCCCTGCAGTACAATAATCCTACCTGAATATTGAGATACTGCAAAATGTCTGGAAAACTTGCCTTCCATTTATACAAATATTCTGCTCAGACTTTCTTGGAAATTCAATAGAATAATGCAGTATATGAGTACTGGGACAATACATATTACCTTTGCCATTTTATGCTCTATGTAATATCCTCACATATGTCAGTTCTATTGACACCTGGGCTTCCGGGGATTCCCCTTTAGATCAGCTGGTTAAAGAGCTAGACTTGTGTTTATTTCAGTGTGTAATCCAAAGTCCATGGGATCGACTCCCAGGAGAACCAATCAATAATTTCTCTCCTCCCAGAACAGTGAGGATATTACACTATATATTGACTTTATCATTGTGAAAATTTTAGTGATATCATACACTTTCACTTAACAAGTACAAAATTGTGATATTGTGTGTACACAAAGTACTTGGGCTAATATTTAACCTATGAGTAGAGTCTTTAATCATTTGCAAAATATACCAAATTTTATCACAAAAAATGAATACAACCTGTCATTAGGTTTTAAATGTACTTACTTTTGGTTTATCTTGCAGTCAAAATCACACCAAATGAACATTTTCTTGTATTTAGTTTTTGTTATGAGACTTAAAAGAATATATTTTATGATTCACTTAACTCACGTCTTCCTTTACTCTTTAATGTATTTGTAAACTATGATTACATATATACATAATGATTATATGTCCAGTGTTACTATCTCCTGTACAGTATGTTGGGTTAAGAAATAGAAACTGTATCTATATCTTCAGTACTTTCAAAGGGAAAAAGCATGCAGTAAAACCTTAACAAATGTTATAAAAGAGTGTACCTGATCTCCTAGTGGTAATAGACTCAGAAAGTTGAGGCCCGCCGGAGGTTCTGGTTGCCAAGATTCAAAGGTAATTTTATGGGACACATCTTCCACATCAGGATCTGTACCACTGGCCATCTAAAGAAAATACAATGTTTGGACATCTTCAGATTTAAAGGTACAAATATCTGTGATATCCTGGCAAACATTGGCACCATTTGAATATTTATTGATCACAATTTCAAAACAATCTAATTTTTCCCTCGATAATTGTTTTTTTTTTGTTTTGTTTTTTTGTTTTGGGAATTAGTCTAAAAGAATTTTCATTAATTCAGTGCTTCATAAATTTACTTTTCCATGGATATGATATCATCTGTAATATCAGGCTTGGGGTCAAATCGTTTACATAGCTGTTCCAGTGTAACGAGAGAATGGGTTCAACACCGATTTTGCCCACCCTGGGTCATCTTGGTAGGTGACCAAGGGTTAACTTATACTTTGTAATACATCTGGCATCACCTTGGTATTTTTGATCTGTCCCTATACTAAGATTGGGTTAGACAAAATATCCCATCTACTTAAAATCTGCCAAAATTTTGTGAAATGGCCCCCTGCTGCTCTAACGATCTGGGGTCAACCTGGCCTGTCATCACAGGTGACCTTCACACTTTGTGACTATTTTACTTTGAATCTTGTGGAACCATGTTTTTTTGAGGAATGTCTTTTCACAGAATTAGAAAATGCCAACCAAAGCTATCTACAAGGGAAAGAGGAAGAGGATGATGACCACAGCAACTGACGAAGAAGACTCCAGATTCTACAATATGGGTGACCTTTATCCGTTACAGGTAAACTTTAACCCCAGGTTAGCAGCTACGGTTAATTGTAGAAGAATCCTGGGTGGCCTCGGACCTGGGGCCCCTTGTGACAAAGCCCAGGCAGGGAGAGCTGACGATATCCACAGGCACCTGGCCTGAGTCCAGGGTGCACCCAGGAGTGAGGACCACTGTAAGCATTTCAAATAATTCTGGCATTTCGTCTAATTTTAATCTGCGGATCACTGCAGGTGTTCATACTGACACAGTGTGGGGGTTTCTCTGGATGTAGAACAGCCTTTGATAGTGGAACCGGGACACAAGGATTTCGATTTGAAGGATTTAAATCCATTTTTAAAAGATCTGAAAGGATTTCAACTCCTTTAGTTAAACAAGCAATCAGTGCCCATAAACAGGCTCTGTGTCAGCAGACTGTGTGTTTTAAACAAAATATTTATTTAAATATATTTATATATATTTAAACAAAATACTGTAAATGCAATAGATTTGGAGTTACATCTGATTTACTCAACAGTGAGAATCTCAAAATAGCTTTTGCTCTGCTATGTAATGAGCTACAGGTCTACAATTTTACCATACTATAGCTGACCAAAAGTAGGTGAATAACATATTTAAAAAAAATACTGTAAATGCAATAGTTACAACTGATTTACTCAACAGTGAGAACCTCAAAGTAGCCATTGCTCCACTTTGTAATGTGCTACATGTCTGTAACTTCACTATGCTATAGCTGACCCAAACATAGATGACAAATATATTTAAAGAAAATTCTCTAAATGCTCACTGCTTAGCTATGCTATGAGCTACAGGTCTGCAATTTCAAAATGTTATAGCTGACTGAAAAGTAGGTGAATAGCATATTTAGACAAAATACTGTAAATGCAATAGTTTTCAAGTTACAACTCATTTAATCAACAGTGAGAACCTGAAAGTATCTATTGATCAGCTGTGCCATGAGCTACATGTCTGTAATTTTACTATGTTATAGCTGACCCAAACATAGATGACTAAAATATTTAAATAAAATTCTCTAAATGCAAAAGTTACAAGCGATTTACTCAACAGTGAGAACCTGAAAGTAGCTATTACCCAGCTATGCAATGAGCTACAGGTATACAATTTCACTATGTTATAGCTGACCCATAAGTAGGTGAATAACATATAAAAAATCCTCTAAATGTAACGGTTTTTGAGTTACAACTGATTTACTCGACAGTGAGAACCTTAAAGTAGCTATTGCTTCGCTTTGCAATGAGCTCCAGGTCTGCAAATTCACTATGTTATAGCTGACCCAAAAGTAGGTGAACAACTTATTTCAACAAAATACCGTAAATGCAATAGTTTTCAAGTTACAACTGATTTACTCAACAGTGAGAACCTGAAAGTAGCTATTGCTCAGCTATGCCATGAGCTACAGGTCTGCAATTTTACTATGTTATAGCTGACCAAAAAGTAGGTGTATAACATATTTAAAGAAAATTCTTTAAATGTAAGAGTTTTGAAGTTACAACTGATTTACTCAACAATGAGAACCTGAAATTAGCTATTGCTCACCTATGCCACGAGTCACATGTCTGCAATTTTACTATGTTATAGCTGACTCAAAAGTAGGTGAATAATATATTTAAACAAAATACTCCAGATGCAAGAGTTTTCAAGTTACAACTGATTTACTCAACAATGAGAACCTGAAAGTATTTATTGCTCAGCTATGCAATGAGCTACAGGTCTGCAATTTTACTATGTTATAGCTGACCAAAAAGTAGGTGAACAACTTACACAAAATAATGTAAATGCAATAGATTTCAAGTTACAAGCAATTTACTCAACAGTGATAACCTCGAAGTAGCTATTGATCAGCTGTGCCATGATCAACAGGTCTGCAATTTTACTATGTTATAGCTGACCCAAAAGTAGCTGAATAACGTATTTATACAAAATTCTCTAAATGTTATAATTTTAGAGTTACAAGTTATTTTACTCCTTATGGAAGATACTGAAAAGTGAGAAAGTAGCCACTACTCACTTAACTATTGGGATAGACACCCAAGTTACTCACCATGTTCTAGCTACGGAAAAAGCTGCTGAATAACTTATTTCAACAAAATGCTCTACATGCAATACTTTTCAAGTTATAAGTGATTTAGTGCATGATTTCATGAATTTTAATGCATTAAAAATTATTTTAAAAATTCATAAAAAAAATAATTAAGAAAGATCCAAGCCTGATACTCACACAAGAGAATCTACTTGAGGCCCAGTACATATATGCAACATAAGAGAGAAATCCCTGCAATACTAAATGAGAAAATTGTGATCAAGTGTAGAAATTTTCACACTTTGGGTGGGTGTATCACTTGTAATGGCTGTGGAGAACAGACGAATGAACAGATCTGCATGCCTTGAACAATTTTTCATCCTAGATATTGCTTGTCACTGATAGTTTTGAAGGTGGGGGGGGGGGGGGGGGTGCTTTTGTCACTGGGCAACAAAATTCATTGGCTCGACAATAGCACTAACACAATACCACATCAGGATGGAAATGATGGCAAAAAATTGGGAATTTCCGTGTCCAGATTTGGCCATATTTCTTGCCATCTTCAACAGTTTTTTCTGTTTTACATTTCACTACCATTATTTCAGTCTTACTCTTGGTTACTGATTCTTTACTGCCAGTTTGCTGAAAATATCCACATAATATCTTTAGTGTTATAATGAGGTCATTATTATTCAGGCAGTACTGGCATTGTACCAGCAAAAGCCACCCTACCAGTGAATGCTCACCATCTACTCCTAGGTTAGAGTCAAGGACAAATTTTTCTATGCTGACTGGTTTTTTGCGGTAAAACAGCTGACAATAGAGGTTCATTTTCAAAATATAGATCTTTAAAACCGAATATTACCAATCTTTGTACAACTATTTATAAAATAAATATTATTTGGAAGTTTTATCCAATAAAAACATAGCCTAATAAGTATGTCTTTAAATAGAATTTCAAATCAAAATATCAACCACATCGTGGGCGTTTACTTGCGGAGTGCCAGTATGAATCAAAATTGAATAATCTGCCAAACAGCAGCTGTTTTTATCTCCCGCCCGCCTAGAAAAGCTAGCCTGATAGTAATTTTGGCCTAGTTCAAAAAACAAAATGGCCGCCATATCACATGTTTTATGTCAAACAGGGTTATCCTATTAAAAAGGCCTTATATCTCCCCTAAAATTGCTCCTAGAGGTTTGGAATGTGAAAACAACTTGTAGGAAGTCATGGCCTGGGAATCTTTTCCAGGTGTTGAATTTGACCTTTGACCCCTACTTCAAGGTTAAATGGGGTCATCACACTAAAACATCCTTATTTCTCCCGTTTCATTGGTGCTATGGCTTTAGAATGTAAAGATAGACCATGAAAAGTCCTGGCCTGCAAATGTTTTGTCTGAGAAAAATTTTGGCCTTATTTTGAAAAACAAAATGGCCACCATAGCCAATTGTTTCAAAATCATTAAGATGCTCTAAAACTTGAAATATCGCAGCTAGGTTAATCAAATTTGCACAAAAGACATAAGGCTAGGAAAGTTAGCCTGATAGTAATTTGGCCTAGTTTCAAAAACAAAATGGCCGTCATATGTCACATGTTTAATGTTAAATGGGATTATCCTGTTAAAAAGGCCTTATATCTCGCTTATCATTGCTACTAGGGGTTCCAAATGTGAAAACAACTTAAAGGAAGTCATGGCCTGAGACTTTTCCAACTGCTGACTTTTACCTTTGACCCCTTTTTCAATGTCAAGTGGGGTTATCTTACTACAAAGGCCTTAAATTTCCTTTAGTTCTCCATTATTACTGATTCTGCGGCAGTGGCCTTGTTTTTTATTATTTAAGATTGATAGTGAAAAAATTGGGTTGTCTATAACTTTTGTCGTTACCATAATTGCTGGGTAAGCAGTGCAGGTCCCCTAAATCGCTAAAAAAGCTGTTTTGACAAAAAAAACTGATAAAAACAGACTATTTTCTGTCAAAAGTAACTTTCAAATTGGTTTTAAATATATTGATAACACAGAAATACTGCATATAACACTAAATATACATTTGTATCCAAAATAATTGATCTTCAAACAGCATTTTTATTTGTAAAATATTGTTATAACCTGGTGAAATACAATGACCTCATATTTTGTAAACAAACATAAAATCAATATTAATGAAATGTACAGGTACAAAACTAATAATTAGAGACCCTGAGCAAGGCTACCTGTACGCTACCATATAAGTAACACATATTTCTACAGAGTTAAACAAAAATGTTTACAATATCATGCCAATAAAACTAGATGTACAAGAAGTAGACATGGACCAGGCTGAGTGGCACTGAATTGTACCTGGAGGCAAGAGACAAGCCATACAGTAGTAGGTGTATTTCCCTTGGCAAACTAGAGGAATGCTTTTGCTAACAAAAGCGAAGCGTCCCTTAAAGTTTAAAATGCTTTGTGGTTTTAATAAGCATGCTGTAAAGCTAAGAATGCACAAAGCTGCACCGTATGCTTTCCCAATACCTCTTAATACATTCTGAAGCTATAAAAGCAACAATAAAGGAGATATAAGGCAAAAACTCCAAAGCAGTTATTTATGACCCCAGTTTGGCCCATAAGGGAGGGTCGGGGGGTAAAACTGACCGGCTATTTAGACTCTCCACACATGCTTTCCCAATACCTCTTAATACATTCTGAAGGTCTAAAAGCAACAATAAAGGAGATATAAGGCAAAACTCCAAAGCAACTATTTTATGACCCCAGTTTGACCCATAAAGGGGGGTCGGGGGATAAAACTGACCGGCTATTTAGATTCTCCACATATGCTTTCCCAATACCTCTTAATACATTCTGAAGCTATAAAAGCAACGATAAAGGAGATGTAAGGCAAAAACTCCAAAGCAGCTATTTATGACCCCAGTTTGGCCCATAAGGGGGGGGGGGTCGGGGGGTAAAACTGACCGGCTATTTAGACTCTCCACATATTCTTTCTCAATACCTCTTAATACATTCTGAAGCTATAAAAGCAACAATAAAGGAGATATATAGTGAGTGGAATCGCCTCAATTTTCATGGTCGATTATTCGTCCATTTTTCCGACCGATGATCGACCCATAATCGACTTTTTTACTCCACTGTCATGAAACACATTCCGGGATGAAGTGTATGTCATTCCGGTAAGAATAACGGTGTTTCCGAGAATTAGTATCCACCAAAGGCACCCACTTCCGGTAAATATGGCGGTAGTTATAAACAAACACAAAATTCGTGACAAATCTCTTGATTTATTAAAGGAAACTCTAGAAAACTACCTAAAATATAAAAAATACATGGATATTGATACACATAAAGATGGGTAAGAAATAATCGATTTATAGAAGTTGTTAGTGACCGAACGCGATTGTAGCATGACACCGACGATTGATCGAACGTTCGTCTAATCGTCCACCCACTAGAGATATAAGGCAAAAACTCAAAATCAGCTATTTTATGACCCCAGTTTGACCCATAAGGGGGGATCGGGGGGTAAAACTGACCAGCTATTTAGACTCTCCACATATGCTTTCCCAATACCTCTTAATACATTTTGAAGGTATAAAAGCAACAATAAAGGAGATATAAGGCAAAACTCCAAAGCAACTATTTTATGACCCCAGTTTGACCCATAAGGGGGGGTTGGGGGATAAAACTGACCGGCTATTTAGATTCTCCACATATGCTTTTCCAATACCTCTTAATACATTCTGAAGCTATAAAAGCAACAATAAAGGAGATATAAGGCAAAAACTCCAAAACAGCTATTTATGACCCCAGTTTGGCCCATAAGGGGGGGTCGGGGGGTAAAACTGACCGGCTATTTAGACTCTCCACATATGCTTTCCCAATACCTCTTAATATATTCTGAAGCTATAAAAGCAACAATAAAGGAGACAAAGGCAAAAACTCAAAATCGGCTATTTTATGACCCCAGTTTGCCCCATAAGGGGGGGTCGGGGGGTAAAACTGACCGGCTATTTAGACTCTCCATATATGCTTTCCCAATACCTCTTAATACATTCTGAAGCTATAAAAGCAACAATAAAGGAGATATAAGGCAAAAACTCAAAATCAGCTATTTTATGACCCCAGTTTGACCCATAAGGGGGGGCCAGGGGGTAAAACTGACCGGCTATTTAGACTCTCCACATATGCTTTCCCAATACCTCTTAATATATTCTGAAGCTATAAAAGCAACAATAATTCCAATTCCAATTCAACTTTTATAGCGCTTAATCTCTGCCGAAGTGACAGACTCTAAGGCGCAACATCATAAGCATAGTTACAAAAATCATTGTCCTTGTCCATAGCTATGGTCGACATCACGGAGAACGCCATATGAGGTGGAAAATACTAAGGAGGATAAGCTTGGCAGAATAGATATGCCTTAAGTTTTTTTCTGAAGGAAGCAATGAAAGTGGCAGATCGTACATTATCAGGGAGTTCATTCCATATTTTGGGAGCATCATATGCAAAGCTTAGACCAAACTGCTTTGTGGATTTGTAAATAGATGGTTGGTATTGAGGAACATGTAGAATTATACCATCAGATTGACTCACCCGAGTATTATAGGCACATTGTCTAACTTTGAGAAATGGGCTGAAATATTTTGGACAGTTAGTATGTAGGTATTTATATACCAACAAGGCAGTCTTGAAGATGCAACGGTGCCTTATGGGTAGCCAATGAAGGGCTTTTCTTAGTGGAGTGGTGTGAGAAAGACATGTGGTTCTGCAAACAATTCTGGCCAGACTGTTTTGAATGCATTGCAGCTTGCGTAGGTTAGCAACAGATAGACCCCTAAACAAGGAGTTACAGTAGTCAAGCCTACTGCCCACAAGTGCGTTTGCAGCCGTAAGAGCAGCATCACGAGTCAAGTACTGTCGAATTTGTCTAAGATCCCTCATCTGGATGAAACATAGTTTACATACATTTTTAACATGTTTGGTGAAGGAAAAGTCTGAGTCAAACCAGACACCCAAATTCTTAACGGCATCTGAAGGTATCAGTGATTCACCCAATATATTTACTGGAAAGAATGGGTTAAACTTTTCTTGTTGAGACTTGGCACCAAATATAACTAGAGGATCGCTCGCAAAAAAAAAAGATAATGTTTTTGCATAGCAAAAACAAAGCGTCCCGAAAAGGATATAAAGGTGAGTGCTAAAGTATTAAGAAAATGCTTCGTTTCTAGCCTTATACTGTTGTGGCAACCAAAGTCAGCGCAGTCTGCTCTATCTAGCACGGTTTTCACGATATAAGCATTTTTGTGTTTTGCAAAAAATAAAAAAATTAAAAATGTCCGCTATATTTGGCGAGACAAAAATATTTTGAAAATTGGCATGGCTACTCTGCACAGATACCCAGCAGGTCCAAAATTTTGTTGAGTTCGCTCCATATAGCACAGTTTTCGAGATATAAGCATTTTTGTGTTTTGCAAAAACTTTGAAAATTCAAAATGGCCACCATTTTTGGGGAGACAAAAATTTTTGTCAAGACCACTGCCGTGGTGTGTATCTCCCGCCGAGCATTAAAGCAGAAGAAATAGCTTTTCCGAGATATTCACAATTTTTCATTTTCGTGTGTGAAAGGTCTTCCAAAAGTAGGTGAATGAGTTATTTGAGAAAAATTGGCTATCTGCAATACTATTAAGAGATAATTCACATTTACTCATTTTGAGTAGGTGAGTAATTATCTATGGGTCTGAAACTTCACCAAGTGAAAGCTCTCCTAAAAGTAGGTGAATGAGTTATTTGAGAAAAATTGGCTATCTGCAATACTTTTAGAGATAATTCGCATTTACTCATTTTGAGTAGGTGAGTAATTAGATATGGGTCTGAAACTTCACCATGTGAAAGCTCTCCCACAAGTAGATGAATGAGTATTTGATAAAAATTGGGTATCCGCAATACTTTTACAGATAATTAGCATTTACACATTTTGAGTAGGTGAATAAATAGCTATGGGTCCGAAACTTCACAGAGTGAAAGCTCTCCCAAAAGTAGGTGAATGAGTTATTTGAGAAAAATTGGCTATCTGCAATACTTTTAGAGATAATTCGCATTTACTCATTTTGAGTAGACGAGTAATTAGCTATGGGTCTGAAACTTCACCAAGTGAAAGCTCTCCCAAAAGTAGGTGAATGATTAATTTGAGAAAAATTGGCTATCTGCAATACTTTTAGAGATAATTCGCATTTACTCATTTTGAGTAGGTGAGTAATTAGCTATGGGTCTGAAACTTCACCAAGTGAAAGCTCTCCCAAAAGTAGGTGAATGAGTTATTTGAGAAAAATTGGCTATCTGCAATACTTTTACAGATAATTCGCATTTACTCATTTTGAGTAGGTGAGTAATTAGCTATGGGTCTGAAACTTCACCAAGTGAAAGCTCTCCCAAAAGTAGGTGAATGATTAATTTGACAAAAATTGGCTATCTGCAATACTTTATGAGATAATTCGCATTTACTCATTTTGAGTAGGTGAGTAATTAGCTATGGGTCTGAAACTTCACCAAGTGAAAGCTCTCCCAAAAGTAGGTGAATGAGTTATTTGAGAAAAATTGGCTATCTGCAATACTTTTAGAGATAATTCACATTTACTCATTTTGAGTAGGTGAATAATTAGCTATAGGTCTGAAACTTCACCAAGTGAAAGCTCTCCCAAAAGTAGGTGAATGAGTTATTTTAGAAAAATTGGCTATCTGCAATACTTTTAGAGATAATTCGCATTTACTCATTTTGAGTAGGTGAGTAATTAGCTATGGGTCTGAAACTTCACCAAGTGAAAGCTCTCCCAAAAGTAGGTGAATGAGTTATTTGAGAAAAATTGGCTATCTGCAATACTTTTAGAGATAATTCGCATTTACTCATTTTGAGTAGTTGAGTAATTAGCTATGGGTCTGAAACTTCACGAAGTGAAAGCTCTCCCAAAAGTAGGTGAATGAGTTATTTGAGAAAAATTGGCTATCTGCAATACTTTTAGAGATAATTCGCATTTACTCATTTTGAGTAGGTGAGTAATTAGCTATGGGTCTGAAACTTCACAGAGTGAAAGCTCTCCCAAAAGTAGGTGATGGAGTTATTTGAGAAAAATTGGCTATCTGCAATACTTTTAGAGATAATTCGCATTTACTCATTTTGAGTAGGTGAGTAATTAGCTATGGGTCTGAAACTTCACCAAGTGAAAGCTCTCCCAAAAGTAGGTGAATGATTAATTTGACAAAAATTGGCTATCTGCAATACTTTATGAGATAATTCGCATTTACTCATTTTGAGTAGGTGAGTAATTAGCTATGGGTCTGAAACTTCACCAAGTGAAAGCTCTCCCAAAAGTAGGTGAATGAGTTATTTGAGAAAAATTGGCTATCTGCAATACTTTTAGAGATAATTCACATTTACTCATTTTGAGTAGGTGAATAATTAGCTATGGGTCTGAAACTTCACCAAGTGAAAGCTCTCCCAAAAGTAGGTGAATGAGTTATTTTAGAAAAATTGGCTATCTGCAATACTTTTAGAGATAATTCGCATTTACTCATTTTGAGTAGGTGAGTAATTAGCTATGGGTCTGAAACTTCACCAAGTGAAAGCTCTCCCAAAAGTAGGTGAATGAGTTATTTGAGAAAAATTGGCTATCTGCAATACTTTTAGAGATAATTCGCATTTACTCATTTTGAGTAGTTGAGTAATTAGCTATGGGTCTGAAACTTCACGAAGTGAAAGCTCTCCCAAAAGTAGGTGAATGAGTTATTTGAGAAAAATTGGCTATCTGCAATACTTTTAGAGATAATTCGCATTTACTCATTTTGAGTAGGTGAGTAATTAGCTATGGGTCTGAAACTTCACAGAGTGAAAGCTCTCCCAAAAGTAGGTGATGGAGTTATTTGAGAAAAATTGGCTATCTGCAATACTTTTAGAGATAATTCGCATTTACTCATTTTGAGTAGGTGAGTAATTAGCTATGGGTCTGAAACTTCACCAAGTGAAAGCTCTCCCAAAAGTAGGTGAATGATTAATTTGACAAAAATTGGCTATCTGCAATACTTTATGAGATAATTCGCATTTACTCATTTTGAGTAGGTGAGTAATTAGCTATGGGTCTGAAACTTCACCAAGTGAAAGCTCTCCCAAAAGTAGGTGAATGAGTTATTTGAGAAAAATTGGCTATCTGCAATACTTTTAGAGATAATTCGCATTTACTCATTTTGAGTAGGTGAGTAATTAGCTATGGGTCTGAAACTTCACCAAGTGAAAGCTCTCCCAAAAGTAGGTGAATGAGTTATTTGAGAAAAATTGGCTATCTGCAATACTTTTAGAGATAATTCGCATTTACTCATTTTGAGTAGGTGAGTAATTAGCTAAGGGTCTGAAACTTCACCATGTGAAAGCTCTCCCACAAGTAGATGAATGAGTTATTTGATAAAAATTGGGTATCCACAATACTTTTACAGATAATTAGCATTTACTCATTTTGAGTAGGTAAATAATTAGCTATGGGTCTGAAACTTCACCATGTGAAAGCTCTCCCAAAAGTAGGTGAATGAGTTATTTGAGAAAAATTGGCTATCTGCAATACTTTTAGAAATAATTCACATTTACTCATTTTGAGTAGGTGAATAATTGGCTATGGGTCTGAAACTTCACCATGTGAAAGCTCTTCCAAAAGTAGGTGAATGAGTTATTTGAGAAAAATTA
The DNA here is from genome assembly GCA_964017235.1 of Sabellastarte sp. h YS-2021. Classification (NCBI taxonomy): domain Eukaryota; kingdom Metazoa; phylum Annelida; class Polychaeta; order Sabellida; family Sabellidae; genus Sabellastarte; species Sabellastarte sp. h YS-2021. The sequence goes on along the minus strand of OZ024933.1, from coordinate 90,783,350 downwards.
GCCATCTGCAATACTTTCAGAGGTAATTCGCATTTACTCTTTTTGAGTAGGTGAGCAATTAGCTATGGGTCTGAAACTTCACCAAGTGAAAGCTCTTTGGGATAGCTGCTCTGCAGAGATACCCTGAAGATAAAAAATTTCGTCGAAATCGCTCTATGTAGCACGGTTTTCGAAATATAAGCATTTTTGTGTTTTGCAATTTTTACGCAAAAATTCGAAAATTCAAAATGGCCGCCATTTTTTGCGAGAAATTTTTTGTTTGAAAATTGGCATGGCTACTCTGCAGAGATACCCTGCGGGTCAAAAATTTCGTCGAAATCGCTCTATCTAGCAGGGTTTTTGAGATATAAGCATTTTTATGTTTTGCAATTTTTGCGAAAAATTCGAAAATTCAAAATGGCCGCCATTTTTGGCGAGAAAAATTTTTTTTCAAAATTGGGATAACTACTCTGCAGAGATACCCTGAGGGTCAAAAATTTCGTCGAAATCGCTCTATCTAGCACGGTTTTCGAGATATAACCATTTTTATGTTTTGCAATTTTTGCGAAAAATTCGAAAATTCAAAATGGCCGCCATTTTTGGCGAGATAAAAATTTTTTCAAAATTGGGATAACTACTCTGCAGAGATACCCTGAGGGTCAAAAATTTCGTCGAAATCGCTCTATCTAGCACGGTTTTCGAGATATAAGCATTTTTGTGTTTTGCAATTTTTGCGAAAATTTCGAAAATTCAAAATGGCCGCCATTTTTGGCGAGACAAAAATATTTTGAAAATTGGGAAAAGTACTCCGCAGAGATATCCTGCGGGTCAAAAATTTTGTCGAAATTGCTCTATCTAGCACGGTTTTTGAGATATAAGCATTTTTGTGTTTTGCAATTTTTGCGAAAATTTCGAAAATTCAAAATGGCCGCCATTTTGGGCGAGACAAAAATTTTTTGAAAATTGGGAAAACTACTCCGCAGAGATACCCTGCGGGTCAAAAATTTCGTCGAAATCGCTCTATCTAGCACGGTTTTCGAGATATAAGCATTTTTGTGTTTTCCTTATTTGGAAAATTCGTAATGATTAATTAATCATTAATTACTCGGCCATTTCTTGACCAATCAATGTCAAAATCTAATGATTTCCAGATTTTAATAGAATGAATGTATTTGCCAAGTTTCAGGTGAATTGATAAAATTCCTTTCAAGTTATCATCCGGACAAGCTTCCCCATCGAAAAAAGACATTTTTGGTCATGTGACCTCTCTGATTGGTTGAAATGTCACTGCAGCATATTCAAAAAAATTCCCCAGGGCTACTGCCTAAACCTGCCAAATTTGAAAAGAATCCGCCTAACGGTTACAGAGTTATAAGGAAAACAAAATGCGGAGCCGGCGGAGCCGGCGGAGCCGGCGGAGCCGCCGGAGCCGGCGGAGCCGGCGGAGCCAGAAGCTCTCCCATACACAAACAAGCGTCCCTTGCGGGACGCTTAATAAAGTCGGTCTTATCAGCATTCAGCTTTAGTTTATTTGCACACAGCCATAGTTTGACATCTTCGAGGCACTTTCCTAGCCAATCGAAGGCAATTTTTGCATTTTTGTGTTTGAGGTGAATAAACAGCTGTGTGTCATCTGCATAAAAGTGAAATTTGACATCTGGATGCTTAGAGATTACTTTGCTCAAAGGTGTGGTATACAACGAAAAAAGAATAGGACCAAGAACTGAACCTTGTGGTACACCAAACTTAAGCTTTCTAGCCTCAGACAGAACAGAACCAATCTTGATGTATTGGGTACAATCAGAAAGGTATGATTTGAACCAGTCAAGGCATCTACCCCTGACACCGAACCATTTTCTTAAGCAATCAAGGAGTTTGTCATGATCAATGGTGTCAAACGCTGCAGATTGATCAAGCAGCACCACAGCTGTGGCCTCACCTCTGGCTAGAGATAGGTGAATCTGATTCTTTATAGACAAAAGAGCTGTTTCAGTTGAATGGCCACGTCTATAGGCAGATTGATACTCGTTTTCCAACCCATGGAGAGAGACATGTCTACTGAGTTGTGAGGCAACTACACGTTCCACGAGTTTTGAGATAAAGCTCAACCCAGACACAGGGCGATAGTTTTTTAGTTCATCCTTTGATAAAGAAGATTTCTTTATCAATGGAGTGACAACAGCACTTTTGAAGCCATCTGGGACAGCACCTTCCAACAAAGAACAATTCACAAGTTTTGTGATAGAAGGAAGCAGTATATCAAGGCAAGTAGTAAAGTAAAATTGGTGGCACCTGGGTTAGGGGTGCAGTAAGATGACACTACAGCTCACACAAATACATTAATGCCTGCTGGTTGGAGGGTGGGGAATGCCCAAATGTAAAATAATTCTTGGTCTCTGCGACCTACAGTGTCATTTGGGTCACTATCACTCCCCATCCAATGGAGCACTGAGAACTCCATATTCCTAGCAGAATGGCCATGGTTAGAGAAGTGTCTAGCCACTGGGGTAGAACTCTGAAGTTTAATGTTTTGAACACTTCTAGAGTGTTCATACATTCTCTGTCTCAGTGGTCTTTTGGTCTCCCCTATATATTGGAGGCCACATTTTGAACAGTTGATAAGGTACACCAAATTACTGAGTTCACATGTGATTTGGTGTTCAAGTGGGAGATTCTTGCACTGAAAAGATCTTTTGGTGGAGAAGCTTGTGATTGAGTCCAATCTTTTAATTCTTGGGCAGTATGTGCAATTCCCCAGTCTGGTACAAACTGGTGTAAAGACTCTTTGTCTGATGGGTCTCTCTATGGGAGGGTAACTAATCCTCGCTGATGTAAGTTGGTCCCTTAGGTTTGGGAGCCTTCTGAACCCCATAATTGGTAATTCAGGGAAAATGGTGTGAAGTTCCTCTGTATTTTGGATAATGTTCCAATTGTCACGAATTAATGCAGTGACATTAGGATTTTTAGGGCTGAAGTTGGTAACCATTACAGGTCTTATTGAATCTGTTTTGGTTTTGACTACTAGTAGTTGGTCTTGGCTGAAGGAATGGGCTCTCTGAAAGTGGTTTTTCAGTGATTTGAGGGGGTATCCTCTTTTGATATAGTATCCAGTCAGATTTCTGGCATTATGTTTAAAGTCTTCATCCAAAGTGCATATTCGTCTCAGTCTGAGGTATTGACTAAACGGTCCTTTGGTGAGGATGCTAGTCTGATGGGCACTAGTATAGTGGAGGTATAAATGAGTGGGTTTGTTAAATAGGGTGGTTATTAATTCCCTATTTTCACCGAATTTCACTGTAGTGTCCAGAAAGTTAATGGAGGTTCTACTGAATTCATGTGTGAATTTAATAGAGTGGTGGAGTGAATTTAGGTATGTGATAAATTCTTTGAGAGAGTCTTCTCCATGTGTCCATATCATGAAGATATCATCAATGAACCGTAACCATGTTAGTGGTTTTAGGTGGTAACCCTCTAGGGCTTTTGTTTCGAACCTGTCCATAAACAGATTGGCATAATTTGGGGCCACAGAAGTACCCATGGCTGTGCCTCCAGTTTGGAGGTAGTGTTCTCCATTGAACTCAAAGTTCATATTGTGAAGGACTAGTGAAAGTAGATCAAGAATGAATTTAGTAATTGGTGTTTTACTTGGGTCAGATCTCAACTTTTCGGCTACAGCTAATATTCCTTCTTGATTAGGAATGTTGGTGTAGAGAGAGGATACATCCAAGGTGCATAATATGGCACCTTCAGGGATTCTACCTAGGGATTTCAATTTTGTGATAAAATCTTGGGTGTCCCTAATGTAGGATTTTGTTTTAGGTACATATCCTTTGATGTGCTCATCAACAAATCTACTAATTCTGCTTGTGGGGTGGTTTACAGAACTGCAGATGGGTCTCCCTGGGACACCCTTTTTATGAATTTTGGGGAGAAGATAAAATCTTCCTTCACTGAAGTTATCAATACTGAGATAGTCAAAATTGTCTTCAGTGATCAGTCCTTTTGCCCTCATTTGGGTCAGGGTTTGATCAATTTTTTCCTTTATAGTAGGAGTTGGGTCATGGTCCAGCTTACAATAGAAGTCAGGATCACTTAGTTGGCGATAGCCTTCCCTAAGATAATCCTTAGTGTTCATGACTACAATGGCTGAGCCTTTGTCAGCCTTCTTGATGACAATCTCTGGGTTAAGAGATATTGTCCTGAGACCCTCTTTTTGATTTTTAGTCAAGTTGCTTTTCCTAAATGCCTTTGGTTGGGCCTTGAGGAGGCTGCTTTTGAAGGCTCTTGAAAAGACTTCTAAGGACTGGTGGGTGTTTGGAGGTTTCCAATTGCTCTTGTTTTTGAACTGAGAGTGAATATCCTTATAAGGGTTTTCACTTTAATCCAAATTGTGAGCTAGGAATCCTACCAGATCTGCCTCCTCAGTGGTGAGGTGATCAAAATGGCCATTATCCTTGTGGAAGTGGTATTTGAGACAAAGTCTTCTATAGAAGTCTTTGAAATCAGACCAGATTTTTGATTTGTCTGGTGGACCAGGGGTTGGGCAGAAGGTGAGGCCTTTCTCCAGAGCTGAGTATTGATCAGGAGTAAGTTGGATATCAGATAAGTTAACCACTGTATGGCCAATATAGCTGTCCATAGATTTTCCCTTGGGGAGAATCCCAGGGGGAGCCAATTTGGCTTCCTCTTTGATAGTGTCCAAGATGCCAAGGTAATTAATCTTTTCCATCATGAACAATGTGGATAGGGTGGAATAAGCTAAGGTGAGATATTTGGAACCGCTTGGCTCCTAAGGAGTGAAGGAGTACAGGTGAATGAATAACATTTTATTTATTTCAATAATATCTGAATTGGTATAACCATGGTGGGTTAATTGGCTGTGACTGACATAATTTATTTCGATTTAATAAGTTTAGCCAGTCCTGTTAAGAGTTCATTATATTCTGTTAGTCTCCTGTTTGGTCCTGACCTCTGCTGTTTGCGTCTAGGTTGGGCTCTCCTCCTCTTATTTTGAGGTGGGTTATTCTCCTTTGATAGAAGCTTTTTGGTCACCTTGGTTTTGGCAGCATCTTTGTATTTGCTGTCAAGGCTGTTCTTGATCTCAGAAAACTGTTCTGTGCTGAGTATCTTTTGGAGTTCTGCTAGTTCAGCTTGTAGGCTGGTTTTGACAACAGAGTACTTGTGGTTCAGTTGTTCTACCCAGAGAAGAGTGAGTTCTCGCTTGCAGCTGCTGACTATTTTTGTCCACTTGGTCTTGAAATCCTGATTCTCAGACTGAGGTGGGGAGCATCTGAAATTGCAGATACTAGTGAAGTTCCCCTCTTTAAGTTGGTTCTTCACATGGTGGAGGCTAGTGGCTACTCCTAATGTTTTCCTGTACATGTTCTTAGCCTTGAAATAGTGGCTCTTGGCAGCTGGGGGATATCTGTCCCTACTGGAGCTCTCTCTGTCAGTGGAGGGGGAGCTAGTTCTCTTCCTTTTGGCAGATCTGCTGGCAGTCATCCTTTCTTTGTTCAGTCTACTAGCAACTTCATCAAGGAGATTGACTGTTTCACTGCTCAGAGTGTGGGCAGGTATGGGAGTACCTGATGCAGGGGTGTTGAAGGCTGATCCTGATTGTACATCTAGGTCCTTCAAGGCAGAGCTGAGGCCTGTTTCACTTGCACTCATGATTACCCAGTAGAAATAATAAAATAAGTGAATGTGTAAGTGAAATGCAAACTCCTAGCCTTATAATCTCTCTGTATGATTGATTATTTCGAATCTCTTTGGTATAGTATTCTCATCAGAGGCACAATGGGGGTGGGCCAATTTTCCCCTATAAGGTGGGAAAAACGGCTCCGTCAAGCTCCTCCGGATAATGGGAGTTGCTCCTGTGCTCCTGCGGAGCAAAGGAATATTTTTTGAATTTTTGAGATTTTTTGTTTTAATAAAAATCTCTAGGTAAGAAAAGGTAGTTTGTGTAATAAACAGGGGTTAATTTATTTTTAAAAAACCCCTTGGTCCTATTTTTTACTCAGGAAAATCCTAATGGGGATCTACACTGAGAGAGTTGGGGATCGTTAATACACAAATTTCCAGTGGAAAACAGCTAAATATGTGGTTATATTTTGATGAATAAGGGGATTTAGATTAAAATCCCATGTAGATTAATTATATTTAATCCTAATGACTCCAGTTGCAGAAATGTTTTATTTAAAAAGAAAACATAAGTGTGGTTCATAGTGTACTGAATTAGTGCATTATGGCGCATTTAGTCAATAAGTATGAATGCAAAAGTCCACAATATGGGTTTAAAGGTTTGAATAAAGTGTGATTACTGAATTCAACTGGAAATACACAAATGTGAGTGTTGCACGTCCAGGGGAGTCTTAGTTGTGGACTGAACACCCACAGTTGTCTCAAACTAGTGGATGGGTAAGTGTAGTCAAGGAGATTATACACAACTGACTGGCGAATTCCACATGTGTGTAGGAATTGCATGCCCCTGTTGTGTAAGACAGGAGTTGACTATACTGGAGTATTTAAAAAAGCTGTTGTGAAATCAAGTTAAGATTCCAGCAAAAATGTTTAGATACAAATAATAACAAAATAAAATAACATAATGAGTTATAATATAGTGTTTAATACCAAAATAAATGGCATAAAGAATGGTTAATGTTCATGCACAACTCAGTTTTAACTACAATTGAGCGAAATATTTACCCCATTATTTATAGGGAAAAAAAAGGTTTTTTTGTCTGGGGACAAAATACCTGAGGGAAAATCAGAAAAAATCGGTGAAATAGGTAGGAAATTGTCCTGCCAATTTTAAAATTTACTAAAATTGTATAGTTGATCACTTTATATGCTAGAACAACCGGATTTTCTAAAAGTATGTGTCTTTCAAAAAAAGTCAATTTCAACAGTGAATTGAATGTAAGATTTATATATCCGACAATACTTTTTTTAAAAAAGTTAGTAATCACAATGTCCAGACAGTATGAGTAGAAGACTGAGAATTGTAGACACAGTCACCATCGGTTCCAGAATTCTGCACTGGGGGATGGAAATGGGTCTTCTGAGGACCATACAGTGAGAGTGTCTGGTGGTTCAGCTATATCAAGGCAATCTTTAACTAAGAAAGTGGGCCAAGGATCCAGGAGACAGGATTTTGTAGGTGAATTTTTGATTACCTTCGCAATATCGTCAGGTGAGGCATCATCAAATTTGACAAGTCCTGGCGGATTCACTGGAGATGGCAAGGAAAAAGATGAAAAACTGGAAAAAGACTCTCGGATTTTAGCAATCTTATTGGTGAAAAAAGCGGCAAACTGTTCAGCCAATTTTTTTTGTGAACTATTTGATGGAAGAACCTTGTCAGGGATACGGTGCAAGGCAGAACGTAGAACTTGCCATAGTTTTTTAGGGTCACCACCGTTTTCATTAACAAGAGCTCTGTAATATGTGGCTTTGTCTTTATTGGCAAGTGAATTACACCTGGCAATTTGTTTGCGCAGCTTTGCACGGTTAAGAGGAGTTTTATTTTTACGCCAGATGCGTTCAAACCGTCGTCGAATAGATTTGGCATTTTTGTAGGTATCTGATATCCACTTTGCTGGCTCCTTGGCAAGACAGCGAGTAACCTCTGGAGCATGTTTGTCCAGAAGGTTGGAAAGATCATTAGTGTATTGATCATACAGTTTTTTTGCAGTGTCACCCGGACAAGCAACAAAGGAGCAATTGCTCAAGTCATTACGTAGAGTGTCCATGTTTATTTTATGATATCTCCTGTAAGTCACTCTGTTAGCTTGTGATTTAGCAGTTGTTGGAGTTTCAACTTGACATTTGATCATTGCATGGTCGGAGATGTAGTCACTGACAACCACATTTGAAACCAGAGAACTATCAGAAGTAAGGATGAGATCTAGGGTATGGCCATGAAGATGGGTAGCAGAGTGAACATGTTGAGTAATATTGCAGGAGTCAAGAGTATTAAGGAAATTAACACTATCTCTTGATGTTGTGTCAATATGAATATTAAAGTCGCCACAAATGATGAAGGAGGAATTCATAGATGAGAGGAACTCAACCAACGTGTGAAACTCATAATAAAAAGGATTGGAACATGAACCTGGAGGACGATAAACACAAGCAACCAGTGTAGAATGAGCATTCGATCCAATACTGACTACCAGACATTCAAAGTAGGTGACAGTGGGATGATCCACAATTCTATGAGACAGGCTGCTATTTATGAGAAAGCCAACTCCTCCACCCGAGCCATGTGCACGAGGTCTTTGACACAATTTATAAGATGGTGGTGTGATGGATTGAAGCAGACAATCGGTATCAGTCGGGCGAATATGAGTTTCGACCAGTGATAAAATGTCCAGTGAGTGATTGAACACAACGTCAGAAATCATTGGAGCCTTGTTTCTTACAGACCGACAGTTAGCAACCCCCATCACAATAGGTCCAGGATTTAGGGATATATCCCCACATAAAAGCAAGAGAACACAGAGGGATCGCGATTTCACTGATGAGGGAAAGCATCTTGCATTTGTAACAGAACTAGCCAGTCTGAAAGATCGAGTAGTACGGAGCCCACAAAACAACCCTTGACCTGTACTTTATGGTCGGACGTACTGATGAGGAAAATACTGATGAATACCAGACAGCGTACAAGGTACATTTTTCATACTCCAGAGCCTTAACACACAAAAGGACTGTGGGGAGTCTAAAATAAAAATGACCTTATAGCTAGTGTCCACTAAGCTTTACAGTCGGTTCAGTAACTTACACTCAAGTCAATCTTCGTCCTGTGGGCGTCTCACAGGCACCCTAACTACCCCACTGGAGCCACTGCAAAGAAAATAAAAAATAAAAACCTTAGAGGGGCCTGAAAAACATAGGAAAGCCTTATTGGGACCTAAAATAGATGGAAACTCTGGAGTATGGTGTTGTGCAAGTAATTTGTTGCACAAGGAAAGTAGAAACACAATGTGACAGAACTTGGATGTGGAACGATAATTCCCGGTAGTGGGCGATAATACCCGCAAATATCAATACAAGGAAATATTATTGTAAATCAACATAGATAGACTCCCAGCAACAACTTTATAAAATAATATCAGTAAAATGACAGGTAACCATCAATAATATATGAAATATATGTGTTTAGTGACGATCAGAAACGAAGATAAAATAGCTGTTAAATTTTTGGCGTCTCCGTGATGGGTCCGTAATAAAGGAGATATAAGGCAAAAACTCCAAAGCCGCCAATTATGACCCCAGTTTGGCCCATAAGGGAGGGTCGGGGGGTAAAACTGACCGGCTATTTAGACTCTCCACATATGCTTTCCCAATATCTCTTAATACATTCTGAAGGTCTGAAAGCAACAATAAAGGAGATATAAGGCAAAACTCCAAAGCAACTATTTTATGACCCCAGTTTGACCCATAAAGAGGGGTCGGGGGATAAAACTGACCGGCTATTTAGATTCTCCACATATGCTTTTCCAATACCTCTTAATACATTCTGAAGCTATAAAAGCAACGATACAGGAGATATAAGACAAAAACTCCAAAGCAGCTATTTATGACCCCAGTTTGGCCTATAAGGGGGGGGTCGGGGGTAAAACTGACCGGCTATTTAGACTCTCCACATATTCCTTCTCAATACCTCTTAATACATTCTGAAGCTATAAAAGCAACAATAAAGGAGATATAAGGCAAAAACTCAAAATCAGCTATTTTATGACCCCAGTTTGACCCATAAGGAGGGGTCGGGGGGCAAAACTGACCGGCTATTTAGACTCTCCACATATGGTTTCCTATTACTTCCCAGTACATTTAATAGCTTTAAATGCAATACTTAAGAAGATAATAGGGGGGTTGGCCTAAATTTAAGGCTTTCAGATTGGAAGGTGTCAGAAAATCACTCATAAATGAGACATTTTTCAAGGGATTGCTCCCAAAATCTAATCAGCTCGCGTTTTCGATAGTATGAACAGGTGTGTCAAATTATAAGGCTCTGTAGCAAGTAGTTTTTCCTGAACTGTGATGACGGGGGGGGGGGGGGTGTACTTCAAAAAATAGTTTTTGAACATGTGACCTTCATAACGGTCAAAGGTCAAATTTAAGCATGCAGAAAAATTTTCCCACGCCTAAGGTATATAACTGCCAAATATGGTTTGAAACCTTCTAATAATAAGGGAGATATTCAAGGGAGACCATAATGCAGCGGCGGTGGCAAGGAAACTGAGGCGAAAACAAATAAGCGCCCTTTCAGGGACGCTTAATTACAGTAAAAGGAGAAAATGTAGTATGAACCAGATCCTTTCAGTTTGGGTTTTCCTCATATTTTTTACAAACAGAAATAAAAGTGTCAATGAAAACAACTATGAAAAATTATTTAGTTCAACTTTCAATAAAACAGTAAGGTGTTATTTAACATGTGCGTGTATTGTAATCAAAGAAGAATTAACATTCTTTTAATAAATGTGCTTAGAACATTTTAACAGGAGGAAATTTCTTTATGTGGCCATATTTCAGCAGTACAATTCTTTTTTCTATCTTCCAAGGGCATGTGTTTCATTTTAGAAAGCAATATATTACAGGTTAATACTTATGGGTACAATGCTGGCTACACGTTGTTTACGTCTAGACATGACGTATACTGCTAAAAACATCACAAAAAATGATGATGTAGAAATAAAAAGATATGTCACACGGGCAATTTACACATAAACCTAGACTTGCTCAACGTCTTTAGTATTTGATATTTAACTTTAACTACAGATGTCTCCTCATAAAATTATAGATAATTTTTCATTTCTATTTATAAACACAGCATTTATCCCACAGCATTCTGGACATTATTCTTTGTAGGTTTATAAATTATTTGAAGGTCATTTTTGTCAGAAATTTTTCATTAAATGTACATTTTCATCTTTTAGGGGCACCAAAGAAGTACTGCAGTACATCATGCAGCTACTGCACTAGAGTACATAGTATTGGCATGCTACCATTAAGCCCCACCTACCAGTGAATCACCACCTTCTATTCTTTTGTTAGAAGTCAAGGACAATGTCTCTAAATGTAAGAAAATGGGCGCTCACTGGTTTTTCCGGATTGCTGTAACAATTGCCAATAATGGGAGTTAAATTGTCCATATATGTAGTGGCTTTCTACTAGTAAACACCCACCTACCAGTGAATGTCCACTTTATATTTCTTTTAAATGCTTCTATATTCTGCAAAATGGGCGTTCACTGGTTAGTGGTGGAATCATTTATAGTTCACACCACTATCACTGGTACTTCCAGTTCGCTGTAAAAATGCCCATAATAGAGACGTATTGTTAAAATATAACACTAAGGTATATTGCACAGTATACTCTAAATTTTAACTGTTACGGTAGTGCATGTCATTTGACAATTTGATTGCTCAAAAATGCAGCCAACGCTACAAATATAATAGTGCTATAAATCTAAACTATTATACAAAGCACAAACAATTATTGGTAGAATGCCATTTCACTAATACTTTTAAGAGGTAAACAGTCTTGGAGACAGGACATTCATGACAGAAACATTGAATTTTACTTTCTGTTGTTCGCGGGTGTTCACGGAGATAAAAGGGTCATAAAGACAAACAGTCTTCAGAATTTTAATGTAAGTAGTTTAAAGAGAAATACAACACAAACCAAATACCAAATGTCATGATAAGCTTTGTTTGAGTGTGTTTTCTTATTTAGCTTGTACGATTTTGTTGTTTATGTACACCACTTAGATTTGAAAAGATCTGAAGACCATTTATCTCTATGACTATTAATCTGTGTGACCATCCATGTTCTGTCCTGTCTGTAAGGCTGTCCACCCCTGTTGTTCATGTCATTTGATAATCTGGTTAAAGAATAACATAGAATAAAGCTGTTATATAATACACAGTCAAAATATGATCAGTAGCACAGGCGTTTACTGGTATAGTACTAATACTAGATAGTACATTCTAACATGACATGGCTGTGTCCTCGATTCTGATTGGCTAATCGCGGAAAATTTTCATCAGTAAAATCAGCATAACCTGTGGTTTCCATTATCGTTCATTATGGCTGTCTCGACAAACAATCAAATTTTGTCATAAAAATGTAAATAATAAATTATATTTGTAAAAGTTAAAGACTTGTCATGTTGGAATAGGAATAACCCCTCCTAAACCATGGTATACACAGAATTCTAACATCACACAGATCTGTCCCTGAATTTGATTGGCTAAACGACGAAATACTTCATGGGTAACAGCATAACCCTGTAGCTCCCTATTATCGCTCACTATAGCTATCATAACAATAAATGTATAACAATAATTATTCATCTTAAAATAATTTGCCATGTTAGAATAGGAATAATCCCTCCAAAACCAGGGTATATATGCAGAATTTTACCATGGTTGAGGCAATAACCTCAAATCATGGTAAAATTCTGCATATACCGTGGTTTGATTGGGGGTTATTCCTATATTTTACCATGGTTTGAGGCAATAGTGGCTTTCTACCAGTAAACGCCTGTCTACCAGTGAACGCCCACCTTATATTTCTTTATTGGATGTCAAGGACAAATGCTTCTATAAGTCTACAAAATGGATGTTCACTGGTATTTCTGGTTTGCCATAAAACCACCAACAATAGAATCAACTGAAATTTCAAACATAAGTAGCAAAAAATAGCCCAGCAGTAGACCGTTCCACGGTGTCAATCAAAATACCGCAAAATGGCAAATATCCTGTCTACGAGTTGTTTACTACAACGGTGACAACCAGTCAAATAACAGCATTCCTTAGGTCAAGGACAGGCGCCATTTTGAAACAGAAAAATGTGACAATTTTTGGTTAAATATTTGTAAATATTATTGTACTCATACTAGACAATAACGTGTAGACACAACATTATTGGGTATAATTATTCAATAATCAATCCTCACTATTTTAAAATATTGGGTATTAATGTAAATCTCTAAAATTGGTCAAGATTTCCCTATTTTCCCAAACCAGGAAGTGTTTCTCACAAAAGAAAATGATTAAAAAAATGTTTTATAATATTTGTCACAGTTATGCATGTACATTTCTGTCATAATATGTGATTTCTGCAACATATCCCACCATTTATGAGAATTATTAGTGCTAACTGTTCAATATGACTTTTTTCTCAAGTTTTACATTTTATTTCCCGCCAATTTTTCCAAAAGAAACCTCAGCGCTGAAAAGCGGGTGGTACCATTATACCCAGGTCTAATGGTAACACCGCTAACAGTTGGGGAGCATTCATTATTTCCTAGATTACAATTTTAAGAACTACTTTTTACCGAACTCATACCTAACTAAACGGGTGAATGCCAAGCTCCCTCTAGTGGTACAGTGGGACCTGGGCCAGTATGCATAAAACTTGCTGAGACCAAATTTTGTCTCAAGTCTCAAGTTTTGGTCTCAAATCTGAGACTGTTTTTGGTCTCAAACTTGTTGCTATTCACAAAATAGTTGAGACCAAATTTAGTCTCAGATTTGGTCTCAAACTTAAGACTGGTACATAGTTGTCTCAAATATTTCGGTAAAAGTCTCAAGCATTATTTCACCTTAACTGAGATTCATATTTTTACTTTTTATGGCTTAATGTAAAGTAGAAATAATTTACAACATATATAATACTTAGCCTAAACTTTTGTAACAACGGATAGCCCAAACTTTGGTTTCAAAAGTACCTTACTTTGAGACACTTTTCAACAGTGTTTTCTGACTGCATAGCAACAAAGAAGTAGATCATGTGACATGAAAAATAAAAAAAACAGTTGACACAATTTTCAATTTATTTTTTATTTTAATAGACAGTATGATTTTTGTTAAGAATTAAAACACACAAAAACTATTGATTTTTTAAAAAATATTGGATATATTTGCAAGTTTATGGTTTGTTTACATTGGAAAAACTTGAGACTGGTCTCAGCTTGGTCTCAGCTGAGAACCTGTTTGTGAATACAAAGTTGAGACTTGGTCTCAGCTGAGACCAAATCTCAAAGCTGAGACTATTTCTTGTCTCAGACTTAAGATCTCTTTATGAATACGGCCCCTGCCTCCTTGGTATTTCTTCCCTAGTGGCACAGTGGGACCTGCCTCCTCTCTAGTTCTTCCCCAGTGGCACAGTGGGACCTGCCTCTTCTCTAGTTCTTCCCTAGTGGCACAGTGGGACCTGCCTCCTCTCTAGTTCATCCTTACTGGTACATTGGGACCCATCCCTGCAAAACTTCTTGTCTACATGCAAATTCGTCCCTGGTGGCGCAGTGGGACCCATTCCTGCCCTAGTTCGTCACTACTTCACGATTTCTTCCCTAGCGGTACAATGGGACCTGCCTCCTCTCTAATTCCTATTGATACAATGGAACCTGCCTCCTCTCTACTTCTTCCCTGGAGTAGAGTGGGACCTGAATGTTATCCTCATGTAAAGCTGGATAATAAGCACGAATCTCTTATAAAGCATTCATCTGACCAGGTATTTGTAGATTGGTCAAATACTACTGTGGGTGGAATCTCATCTGCTGACAAAAAGACTCCTATTGACCCTGTTGCAAATGTGTAATTCCCAGCGTGTAAAACCAAATTCACTGATGGAAGCTGTCTAGAGACCATGTTAACTGCCCCCTAAGGCTCCTATCGACCCTTTTTCTAACGTGGAATTGCCAGCTTCTGAAACCAAGTCCACTAATGGGACCTGTCGAGAGACCACATCAAGTGCCCCTAAAGCTCCTATCAACCTTGTTTCCAACATCGAATTGAAGGCATGTAAAACCAAGTCCGCTGATGGAACCTGTATACAGATGCCCTCAACTGACCCAAAAGCTACTATTGACAGTCATTTGAAAATGAGTGTGAACCCAACCCCCAATGTGGAACGTGTAGTGAACCAGCAATGATGGTTTTGGTTTATTTATTTTTATTTATTTACTTATTTATTTGGGGTTTTACGTCGCTTTCAACACTGTACAGGTCATATCAAGACAGGTAGTTGGAAGGGCAGAGGAAACCAGTACATACAGTTCGTTAGGGTTCTGACTGTAAACTGCCGACCAACGGCAAGCAACTACCAGCTTTCCCACTTGCGGCTGTGCCGTAAATTGAAACCCGGCCTCAGAGGTGGGAGGCGAGAGTGTTACCACTCTGCCACCGTGCCCCCCATGATGGTTTTGGAAACAATTCACGCAAAGAATGCTTGTCTTGTCTGTAACAATGCACCACTAGGGAGGAACTACAAAGGTGCAGGTCCCACTGTGCCACTATGGAAGAAATTGTGAAATAGGGAAGAAACTGGGCAGGAATGGGTCTCACTGTGCCACCAGGGACGAATTTGCATGTAGGGAGAAGTTTGGCAGGGGTGGGTTCCACTTTACCACTAGAGAAGAACTAGAGAGGAAACAGGTCCCACTGTACCAATAGGGAAGAACTAGAGAGGAGGCAGTTCCCACTGTACCACTAGGGAAGAAATACCAAGGAGTCAGGTCCCACTGTGCCACTAGGGAAGAACTAGTGAGGAGGCAGGTCCCACTGTGCCACTAGGGAAGAACTAGAGAAGAGGCAGGTCCCACTGTGCCACTGGGGAAGCTGTAGAGAGGAAGCAGGTCCCACTGTGCCACTAGAGAAGAACTAGAGAGGAGGCAGTTCTCACTCTGCCAGACTACCACTAGAGAAGAAATACCAAGGAGACAGGTCCCACTGTACCACTAGGGAAGAAGTAGGGAGGAGGCAGGTCCCACTGTGCCACTAGGGACGAATTTGTATGTGGGGAAGAAGATGGGCAGGGCTGGGTCCAACTGTACCACTAGGGAAGAACTAGCGAGGAGGCAGGTCCCACTGTACCACTAGGAAAGAACTAGAACTATTTTCAATGAAATAATTATTGCTCTTTACTGGGTCTCACTGTGTCACGTGACGTTTGTTAAACGGGTCTCACTGTACCACTGGCACCATTAGACCCAGGTTTAATGGTGCCCTATCCTGTCTTCGCTGAACCAGGTCCTCAATTTTTCCGTTTGTTTGTCAGACGGTGACAACTAAAATACGGTAAACCAGGAAATGGGCGTGGCCTATGGAACGGTCTGTTAATTGTAGTGCCTATCAATTGATAATTTGGTTCTAGAAGAATACAATCTAATGATGTTTTTATAATTTATATTTAAAATATTAATCACAGCATGGGCGTTCACTGGTTCTACAGTAGTAGAATGCCACAAAACCCCTCAGGCTTTACTACTTGGGGGGGGGGGGGTTCCCCAATAAGGGCGATAATTAAAGATTTTCTCCAAATACAAAACTGCCACCGATTTGGCTACAAAACGTAATAAAATAAAGTTAATAATAAAATTACAATTTAATAGCTATTTCAATGTGGAGATATTAAACTGAAAGTGAGGGAGTTTTCTTCTTGTCAAGAAGTTTACCCTGGCAAATACTAAACGTTTAAAGTTTATGTACACTTGGTGTATTTCACAACCGTAATCCGTCGAATCTAGATTCAGATTTGGATTCTTTGGATTAGCTAGATTTCTGAAATACAATTTTCTGTAGATCTGAATCCAAATTTAAAACATAACATAAACAAACATAAATATCATATATTATTATAAATTATGATGCAGTAATATAATATTATAATATCCCAGTATAATTAAAATTTGCCAAATGTTAAAATTTCCTGCCACATGTTGCCGCCATTATTTTTAAAAGAATTATGGGTAATCCAAGCAATCTGAATCCATTGATCTACCTCTCGAGGTAGATCAATCGATTCATAATCCAGATTCAGATTCAAGTCACAACACAAGCGAATCTGTTGATCTGACGAATCTAGATTTGACGGGTTATGGTTGTGAAATAAGTAGGCGTATTTCACAACCATAATCCGTCGAATCTAGATTCTTCAGATCAACAGATTCGCTTGTGATGTAACTTGAATCTGAAACTGGATTATGAATCTGTTGATCTACCTCGAGAGGTAGATCAACGGATTCAGATTCATTGGATTGCCCATAAATCTTTGTAAAATAATGGCGGTAACATGTGGCAGGAAATTTTAACATTTGGGAAATTTATGTAATATTGTAATATGATAATATTATTTTACTATATATTGCTATATGTTAATATGTTATATTTATGTTGGTTCATCTTATATTTTTATTTGGGATTCAGATCTATAGAAAATTGCATTTCACGAATCTAGCTAATCCAATGAATCCAAATCTGATTCTGGATTGCACAGATTATGCAGATTCTTGTTTGTGAAATACGCCTAGTACGGATACTACTCAAAAGTGGTTTTAAAAATTTGAAGATGTATACTTATATTTCATTAGAAAATTTATAAGATACAAGGATAGAAAACAATCAAACCGAAGACTTGATAGCAAAACAATAAATATAATAATTCACAAAGCTGTCACTTAATATTAAAATTAGTGTAATCAACTTGCATAAACTTTAAAAAAATAGTATTTGCAAATAACCATAGAAAAGGGATTAAAACAAGTAAAACACTTAACTAGTATAATCCTGTCTTACTTAATTAGTGGATTATTATCTTCCAGTAATATCTATTGATAAATATATCAAACGAAAATGAACATACAAAAAATATGTAAACATTTTAGAAGATGTTTTAAAATAAAATACTGAGCAGCAATATGCATTGGAAAAATCGTCCAATTAAATAACACTAAGAAATCAAAGACCAGGTTTCATCCCATATAAAATGTCAAATATTTCGGTGACTTTGATCAGGCATCGACCAGAATGACCCTTAGCATGTGTAACATGTTTGCCTATAGCTATTTAAACTGGAAACTAAACATACGTTGTCTTAAAAATAAAGAAATTAAGCAGCAACTTTCAAGGAAAAAATTTAGCAACCACAAGTTTATTGTTTCAGGCGTAGTATCTGTGTGTAGCTATTTGAACTAGAAACTATTTATAGGATTTCTTAAAAATAATGATGTTGTATGCTGTAGTATGCAGTTGGATAATTTTGGGAGATTTTTCAATTTCCATCACAGAATTTTGTCACTTTTTCCAAGGTTGAGAAACCGCATCAAAAGCGGATGATTGCATGGTGATTTTGATTAACACACAATATGAAATAATATAAGGTTAAATAACCGATGGTTTATTGCTGAACATTTTGAAATTAACCAATTCAGTTACTCTAAAAGATTTTGTTTTTTATTTTCATTGGCCATGGGTTTTTGTGTCATTTTTAAATGGCCAATGCAACCAAAACATAAATTAATTCACTTATACATTATAAATGATATAAACCAAAACTAAAATCTCTCTAAGATCTCAGTGTAGTGCGTGATGCTCAAAATCTTCACTTGAAGCTTGAGAAGTACAGAGTGATGCCTCATTTGAACATTTGAACCCACATCTGATTGTGCTACGTCACAACATACACCCAGTATACACAACTACTGATGTAATGTACATGATGTGTTATCTAAGATCTCCATTTTATTATTGTTCCTTCTGTACTTCTAGCACATTCCAATGTTTTTTAATCTAAATTTTGAAACAGGATGTAAAAACAAAGTATCAGTATCTGAAAAGTTATTTCAAATAATAGATTAAGTGTTGTTATATAAGCAAATACATATGTTGTTTTTTTCTCTTTTTTGGGAGGGGGTGGCTTTTTACTTACTTATGGTTACTTATGGTTGATTTTCAGTCAGGCCCTATTGGTCCTCTCCACTGGACTCTCTGTCGTTGACTCTGTGGGTGGTGCTTCCGGTCGGCATGTTTATGTATGCCTTGTAGTCATCATAGAGCACTTCTTGATTTTCCCAGTATTTATCCAGACGGTTGTTGAAGGTGTTCAGTGTTTTGGCTGATATGATGCTGTGTGGTAGAGAATTCCATGTTTTAGCTGATCTAATGGAGAAAAAGTTTTTCCTAATGGCGGATTTGAATCTGGTAGGGAAGATCTTGAGAATGTGGGTCCTAGTGCTTGAGTGCTCTGCTGATTTGGCCCAGTCCTTTACAAAGTCCTCTGCACTGTGATCATAAACTCCTGTTGTAATTTTGAACATTTCGATCATATCTCCTCTAATACGTCTGTGGCTTACTGTAGGGAGTTTAATCTTTTTTATTAAACATTTATAAGCACTTATTTTTCTCAAAATTTTAGATATAATTATTTACATCATTATTTTGTGTTTATTTACCTATATGTACCCAATGTTTAATCAGAGTGTGAAAGTAATTGCACTGACTTTACCCTTTAAAAGTAATTAGTTCTAATAGAAGGAATCGCCGTGACGTCACGCCTCGCTCTCGAAGTAGGTCGGAGGGCAAGAAACGGACCTTCACCTCCATGTTTTTCAACAGCAGTTAATGGCGGCGTAAACAACAACAAATTTTATTTGAAAGAGCAGTGAAATATGCGGATTGATGTTAAGGTAAGAAGATTGCGGTTGACATTAAGAGTATTCATAGATCATATCTGAGTATAATAAAAGTGTTGTTACATGTTAATATAGAACTGACACAGTATTTAAGATTGCACAAATTTATCAGTATAGATCATGTTTCACTGGTTCACAGGGCTATTTTTCGGCACTTTTATGTCAGTTTTTTTTCTCTATATTTTTTAAATCTCTCAAAATATTGTGACAAACCTATTTACATGTACATGGTTCTGATGGAGGCATATTTTTTTTTGTTGGGTTTTTTTTTTTTCTAATAATTTTTTGTGCGTGTGTGTGTGTACTGTATTATACAAAAATATCTGTGCCAAACATTCATGAAGTGGGTCAATTTTTCAGTCAAAAATACCTTTCCAAAATTCATATTTTGACCAAGTCAATGTGTTTCTTGGATTTATAATACTTAAAAGTTCACAAAAAGTAATAAATAAAATAAAAATAAAATAAATTTATTTTTAATAATTTAAATTATTAAATTTAACAGACATCAAAACATCACAATCTGATCTTTTATAATTTAGTATATGTACTGTAAAACTTTTCCAAAAATTTCATGATACAGGAATACAGCAAACTTTTATTTTGGTGGAATTTCTTGAAAAATTGACCCACTTCATGAATCGACCCACTTCATGCTAACCCATGTAGTGTTTATAATAGCTGCGACTGGTGTACAGTCTCCCAATAGACAAAAATAACTCTTCCTTTAAAATCAATTTAACTATTTTATACAAATATTTTACTTCAACACTCAGAGTAAGAACCGAAAAAATGCTAAGCTTGAATTTCAAAGCAGGGTGTAGCGGTTAGAGTTTTCACGTCCAAACTCTGTGGCCGCTGGTTCGAATCTCGGGCCGGGTGCTTCATGTTGGAAAGTTGGTACTTCTCAGCCAGTGAATTTTGTCACCCCAGTGAAGTTCTTAACCTGCATTTTATGACAATATGAAACAGTTTTTACTGTCTAGTTATGGCATTTATGTATACCTTGCCATTGAAAGAAGCTATATTCCATTTATTTAAATGTGAATATTGCCTTGTCCTTGAGCATTTTTGTGGCAGCTAGGTGATGAACTTCACTGGGGTGTCGAAATTCACTGGCCCACCAGTAGTTACTTGCCACTGCCCGCTGGTTTACAGTGTGGTATGCACTGGTTTCCTCCACCTACAAACTACCCGTCGCAATATGACCCTGGCTGTTGAATGCGACGTAAAACAACAAATAAATCTAAATAAAAGTATAATTAAATATGGTCGCCTATGGTGTTTTTGTGTCATTGCAGTTTTCATGCATTTTGTTTTCCATGGGGTTCCAAATAAATTATACTGGAAAATTCTAGTTTTGCTTCGATTAATATTTCTTTTCACAAACAATTTATGTACAAGTGAACATGTGATAGAAAATCAATTTTACAGAAGACTGCTGCGTGACACATTGATTTATTGCTGTGACTTCAGAACAGTCACTGACGGGTCAGAAAATAATCACTTTCAGAACCGCTAATGAAAACGATTAAGGAATTTACAAATTATTTGCTTTAAGACCCGTTGTAGACAAAAATGTCCTTCCCCTTCATGTCTGTTATAAAATATATATGTGTTAGTTCAGATTAAATGAAAAATTTTTATGTAAGGTGCAGTAAATCCCGATTTTGTTATCCCAGTAAACATAGCAAACGTTTATAAACGTTTAGTAAACCTATAAATGTTTTTAAAACCAAATATAAACCTAAATATTGACCAATTGTTCAATATTATGGGTTTATAAACGTTTCAGCAACATTAGTTTGGTTTAAAAACATTTATAAACGTTTATACATAAATGTTTATACATAAACGTTTATAAACGTTTTTAAATGTTTACAAAGAGTGAAGAATATCTTAACCTCGCTTTCATTTGGGATGATGACATCAGCACAGCCATTTTGAGAGAAACTGGAAAAATATTTCTGTTACTATATCTTGCTGTATCACTGTTGTTTGAAGCCATCATTATATTCTAAGTAGAGATATAAAAGTATATAATATCATCAAATTATATACTTCTATATATCTACTTAGAATGTGAAGATGGCTTCAAACAACAGTGATACAGCAAGATATACTTAAGAAATATTTCTCCAGATTTTAAACACATGTATAAACATTTTATGAACATTTTGTGCGCATTGTTACAGAGCTTGGAGAAATTAAGAACATTTTTTGAGATATAAGTCAGTGGAAATTTTTTATCCTTTAAAAAAAAATAAAATAAGTGCAACCTCAGACTGAGAGGCCTGGGTTTGATTCCCAGTGATGTGTAAATCAAGACATCATAGCTCAATGATAGAGCACTCAGTCTGGGTGTTTGCAATTGCAAGCAAATTAAATATTAGTTAAACTAGAATGTGAACCACCGATTAACAAATAAAAAACTGGAAATTTTTTTTTTATGTTTTCATGCATATTAATATATTTAGAGGTGATTAGATATTTTGTTAAAAAAGTCGAAAACACTTGCTTAAAAGCATGCATTACTATGGCCCAGGAAACATGTTTCCCTGACTTCTAGTATTGAAGTCCAATATGATGCATAAAGAGCAACATGGTGTTGTGTGTTAAAAAGCACCAGGTTACATGTTGCCATCAGTGGGCCATCAGTGGCTTTAGTTCAAGATGGCAGTGAGCAATAATAAGGGATTTTGGGAAACTTCGTAAAAATTATTCATAAGTGTGTGTCTAACAATGAGATTTCAGTGAGCCCACAATTTTTAACTCATAATTTATCAATTTTAGACATACAAACAATATTTTTATTATAAATTGACAATACAAAAGTTGTCACCTATTAGTTTGGGAGTACAGTTGTACAACATCTTGGTATGACTTTGATTTGACCTTTGACCATGCTGCAGTGACCTTGACCTTAAGAATATTTTCTGAGCCACATATGTGGTTTCACTTAACTGTGCTATTTCTATTATTGCATTTTTCAATGTAACACTTAATACATACAAGGTAAATGATACAAACACAAGATACAATAAACTTACTTGATATGAACTGTTTGGGATCTAGACAACTAGTGCTGACAGGTGCAGGAATCTGAAGACACAAGTCATGGCAGCCGATTGACTCACTGTCTGCTTAAGGCACGGCTCCACTTCCTCAAACCTAAGGGTGCGGGCAGACTTGCGCGATCGGCAACAGTCACGATACCATTGACACTTACATTTGAATACATTGTACAGCTTCTTGTATTGTCTTTTATGTATGTTGAGTACATAATCAAGATGTAAAAAGCAAGAAAATACAGCTGTATAATTAATATGGCAAGGTCTAAAGTCAATGTAGATTTAACAAAGTATTTAATTTGCTTCCATTTGCATACACCCAGACTGAGTTCTCTATCACTGAGCTATGATGTCTTGATTTACACATCACTGGGAATCAAACCCAGGCCTCTCAGTCTAAGGTAACACTTAATTTTTTTTATAAGAATAGATAAACAATTTCCAACAAAATAGTTCTGCATCTCAAGAAATATATATATATATATATAAAATTCTTTTTCATGCATACCTGCAAAGGCATAATTGATTTACAGTAGTGGATGTATGTTTCCATCTTATATTAAAGCAATTTATATATGTTGAAATCTGACATTTAAGCTTTTGAAAAAAAAATAATCAAAAATCAGCTGTTGAACTTATATCTGCTAACCTTTTATATTTGGAAAGCTTTGGAAATGTACTTACTTGAGGCCTTTATTTGGCCAAAATTGATCGATAAATGCCAAAGTTATTCAGCATTTTACAACCACTGCCACAGAAACATGGCATATGTACTGCATATACACTGGGTGATAACAGATGATTTTAATTAAGTATAAACTAAATATCATTATTTAACCAACCAAAACATACAGTTAGCACAGATAAATTCAGAACAAACTTTTAGTCACAGCTCAACAAAAATATGTATGGCAAACATTCAGAAATCATAAAATTCCATAACGTCAAGCCTGGAAGGGTTACAGACAAGCCTGGAAGAGTAACCGACAGGCCCTTAAATTAACCGACAGGCCTGTTGCTAGGGGGCTGAAATTAGGGTCGGATATATTAAGAGTCGGTAACGGTCAAAGAAATATCAAACATGTTTGATATTTCAACTATTCTCTCTGGCAGGCTGAGAAGTTGCAGCCGACCCTAACGGACCATTTAAACATTGGCCCTGACATTGGCACAATTTGCATATGGAAATTGCCAAAGATATTTAAATGGCTGAACTGCAGAATCCCCCTGACGGAAGTAGAAATATGGAAATTTTGTGCAAAATAAAACTAATTAATATTTATGTATATGAAGTCTTGAATATAAATTACAATCACCAAGGAACACCCATGCACCACATTTGGTCGACAAGGTCGACAAGGTCGACAAAGTCGACAATATAAATTAGGTTGACAAGCTTTCATATTTTTTAATATTTACAGCATTTTGTCGACTTTGTCGACCTGTGGACCATAAACTGATATACATATGTATATAATTTGGTGTGTGTGTGTGTAAAACTTTCAGAAATTTGTGAACTTTGTCGACCTGTCGACTAGTTATTGATATATATGTATATATATATGTGTGTGTGTGTATCTGTTTGTCGACTTTGTCGACCTTGGAGATCAGGGATTCATTGGAAATTATGTTGTCGACCCTGTCGACCATGTCTACCCTATTTATTTCATAATATTACTGAATTAGCATAATTTTAAGAATTATTATTTATCTTTTCCTATAAACTTCCTAATTATCATATTTTCACTTCCGTCAGGGGGATTCTACAGTCGCGCCATTTAAATTATTTCTGTCCTCATTTCCACTTCCTTATTTAGCAATCAAAAATGTACGAGTGTGGGCGATAAAGAACAATTATTATTAAATATTTTAACTTCCGTTTTGTGCCAATTTGAGGCGTGTGCCAAAATATGAAGCCAGGCAGTATGTTTGTTCTGCAAGAAAAAATATTTCAATTTTTTTACCATTGAGGTGTTTTGAAGTAATCACTACTGAAAAAACTTTAATTCATATCTCATTACTTTTATCAGGTCTTATCAGCTTGGTTGCAATACAGAAACTGAATACAAATACAGGTCTAAAATGCACCAGTATAGATTAGTTAGACTTGAGGACATTATGTAAAAAAAAAATACTTCCTGGTTGAGTCTTTATTGTCCACTTCAAAAGTTTACCTTGTGATTACTCAGTAATTTCTGCATGAATTTTAATGCAATAAACACGAGCATATTCTGTGTAAAAATAGCTTTCCATTGATGTATAATACATATCTGTAAGTTAGATTTACGTGCAACTCGCTGTCATAGGAAGTCGCTAATGGAAACTCGCTGACACAACTCGCTGACAAGAAATATATATGTGCGTCTATATACAAGTTATCTTATTTTATAAAATATTGTTAGGAAATGCCAGGGGAAATCCGTGACCTCATATCTTCTCATGAATATTAATGACTTGGGTGCTGTTGCCGTGATTTCTGTAGTTTAAAGTCTTCGTCTATGCTTCCATTTTATAAAATATTGTTAGGAAACTAGTACATGGGTGGTCATAATTGTGTCCGGTTCATAATAATGTCCGATTTTTATTGGAGTTTATTTTTAAAATGTTATAACCAGAACTTTGAATATTTTTTTTCAAAGTATCCCTTTGAGATTGATTTTATTTCATGAAAAATTTAAAATTGAACTAAACACCCAAACTGAGTACATTCACGTTAAGTAAAAAATTAAAGGACACAATTATGAACTGGACACAATTGAGACCACCCGTGTATAACGTTTGTTTAATCTGCCATATCTAATTTGCATATTGTCAGCGAGTTGTGTCAGCGAGTTAGTGTCAGTGACTTCTCTTGTCAGCGAGTTGCACGTACACCGTAAGTTACATATTTACAGAAATATTGGCATTTAAAAATCGGCAGTTGTTTACATTAATTTAAATTTCGCGCTAAATATAGACTACCAATCAAAACAGGAAGTCTTTTTGCCCTCCGGTTTCCACGTTTGTTATAGAAATAGACAACGACGAGCGAGGGGTTATATGCGATTTTACAACGATTAGCGATATTAGGATCACGAAGGCGAAGCCTGAGTGATTGTAATGCGCTAATCGTTGTAAAATCGCATATAACCCCGAGCTCGGAGTTGTCTATTTCTATTCTAACATGACATTTGAAAATTATCTTATAAAAATTAGTTTTGAAGCTATTTTGTACAAAAATATACGAATATTCTATAAAGATTATTTATCAAATGGTGTAGTTGAAATATTGGAAGAGCCACAAATAAAATAACCCTTTCTTTGTTAAACGTCCTTAAACTTTTGTATATTCATATCAGTATATTATATTTTCAAATATAAGAATCCCTGAATATCGTATTTACCATTATTTTTTGTATTTAATAAAAAAATCTAGGCTATTACTTGATTTTTTCTTTTTGCGGAGCAGCATTGTGAGCGATAAAATAGAACTAGGGAAGTTATGCGGGGTTTTACAGAGCAAATTTTTGTGTCTTAGCCAATCAGAATCGCGAACACAGCCGTGTCATGTTAGAATATATATTTCCTCGACTTTGTTTACAAACACCGTTTCGTTCTATACCGTCTTCTTCAAATTTTAGTAGGTACCTAACTTCGGGAAATATCATGTGACTGATAAATATGTAGTACAAAAATACAAAAATGTCGTAAGTTATTTATGTTTGTGTGCTGTGACTTTTTGTGGCTTTTCTATGTATAAGTGTTTACTAAAACTCGGCCTCCTTCAAAAACTCATCCCCACAAATTATGTGTAGTATTTATATAAGCTTCATATAGTAACAATGTGTTTTACTAGACCGAGTTTCTGTCCCGTCGCCAATATGACCCTTTGCATCTTACGTCACAATGTTACGTATTATGATTTGGACGGCAAAACATCCCGCTTAAACGAACATGTCTGTGTTAACACATAGGATGTATAGGAAGATATACATTGTTTTAAAAATTAATTATAAAATAAATATGCATCTTATTGACTTCAAAATTGCTCACATAAAAGTACAAGCCCTTGCCTATCCGTTACTGTTTGCAAAATAACAGTAGGACACAGGATTGTCGAGATATATAGCACTGAACTTTTAGTAAAATGCAAAATATCCGTTTTTCTGTAATGTGCGTCTTAAGTACAGGCAATATTAGGCCATAGAAGAATTCCTTATTTTCATTTTACCAAATTGTTGATAACCTTCGCATCAACATACTTTTTACAGAACAAAAATGGACAAATTATTCAAGGAGAAATAATCATTTAAAAGTTGTGTACTTTTGATATCTATTTTTAGTGCAAATGTTTCTCGACCGCAAATGAAAACTAACAAAAGTTTACATAAATATCAAAATCATAATTAAAGACAAAATAGTATTTTTTCAAAAGCTGGGCCTTCATTAAGGAAATATATTTAGAATGATTTCCCTTTTTACAGAACTCAAATATATGATTTTTAGAGGCATAAGTTCAATTTTTTGTCAAAGTACAACACTAATAATCCGTGTTTTGCCGTCCAAAATGGACGTTGTTCACTGGAAACGTCATCCTGACGTCACATTATGATGTTGATGCAAAGGGTCAATTGATGTACTGATGGACACAATGGCGAGGGACAGAGCTCTCATGTACCTGTTTTCTGTGTAAATTTTGAACGGCATATTTCTAGACATATTACAACAAGTATAAAGTGTTATTTGAATTATTTTTTTATATTTATGTGCCGTTCACTAATATTTAAATGCCAATCAAACTGGCATGCATGTATATCAACCTGTTTTAAAATGTAAACAAACCGTCAATAGTACATATAGTTATCTATAAAAGAAATTTTTTGCTTGTAAAAGCAGTTTAGTTAAACAGCATATGTACTGTAAACCGAATACAGCGACATGGACATAATAATTACTTTTTAAAGTAAATGAAATAATTTCCCACAGTTTGAGATTTACACAGAAAACTAGTACATGGGAACTCTGTCCCTCGCCATTGTGTCCATCAACATATCAATAACAATTGGCGACGGGACAGAACTCGGTCTAGTGTTTTATGAGATAAATTAGCTGAAATATATGTTCTGAATTACAGTATCTGATATCAATGGAAATTGTTTTAGAAGGTACTGTAGCATTTTACAAATGATGCTACATTATTAAAACTGTTACAAATGAATTTAATAAAACATTTTTGTGTATGTTACTCTAATTATGTAAAGCTGATACAAGATTATGTCTTACCATTGTACCCACAATTAAAAACTGTAAATTATGATATCTTGATCATGAAAATCCATCCATAAATACAGATTTTATGTGAGTGGGAATTTGTAATTGAATTTGGCCGAGTTTACATGGATGAGTCTGAGTTGACAAGTGTCCCAGTTTACCAGTTTCCTCTAAACCTTCATGACCTCATATTTTTTAATTTGCATATTTTATTAGTAATGTTTTGAAGTAAAATAAAAATGTGCAGATTGGTAAATGTGGCGTCACAGGATTCCATGAGATGTAGAACTCGCGACCATTGCAAGTTGCTACCACAACTCGCCACCAATTAATACATACAAGTACATCCATGGTGTACTTTAAATGGTTAATATTCATGTTTGCATAGAAAATATAAGGTCACAGAATTCCCTGGGCTTCCCAACATTTTTTCTTAATAGAGATGCTGGTGGAAGATCAATATATTTCAAAGTCTCAGAATTGTACAACTCATTTATATTCATGTGAGGGCAAGGAATTCAGTGGGGAAAAGACTCACAAATGTAGCCCATTAATATTCATGTATGCTTAGAGTATATATGCATGGTGTCATCACTGTCATGGAATCCCATGGGGTTTCCTAACAATATTTTTATAAGAATACTGGATGAAGATCAAATACAAAAATAAGTTATTGGTAGTGAGATGCCGTGGTTGCAAGTTAAATGTAAATCATTCCATTGGGTTTCCTAGCCATATTTTAAAATATAATGTGCAACTGAGAAACTATTAGGTGATGGCAGAACTCTGTAAGGTTTCCTAGCAATAGTTTAAAGTAAAATATACAAATGAAAAAATATTAGGTCTCTGAAGTCAGTGGGGTTTCCTAGCAAATATGTGAAGTATACAATTGGAGTAGACGTCATTCAGCGGGGTTTCCTAGCAATATTTTAAAATATAAAATGTGCAAATAAAAAAATTTGAGGTCTCAGAGCCAGTGGAAACATCAACAAATACATGAAGTTTGGGTGCAAAAAGAGGTGGAACTATCTTTGAAAAAGAGGGTCAAAATGTTGTGAAGGTCAAAACATCTGGATACCCATAGACTTATCACTTCACATTTCCCAGGGCCATGTTACGTTTGTAAGTAGAGATTTGGATTACCTGCTGAGTATGTATGGTTATGGGGTTTTCATAAAAAATAACAATACTGAGGTACTGGCTTTCTACCAGTGCACATCTGCCTACCAGTGAACGCTCATCTTACAGTATATTTATTTGTTGTTGGCCAAGGACAAATGCTTCTATATTTCTACAAAAGGGCATTCGCTGGTAGTTCTAGTTTGTGGTAAACCATCAGTTGCAGAGATACTAAATTGTCAAAATATAACAGTTTGAAAGGAATTTTACACAACATACTCCACATGTTGATTATGGTGCCTGCAGTTTGAATAAAAAAGAATATAATCTCAAGATGCTAACATAATATTATTTCAAATATTGTCTAAAACATGGGCATTTATTGGTAGAATGTCAGTAATTTGAATTTCTAACAATGTTGCAGATCAATTTCAACTAAAACGTATTGAATGCAAAAAATTCATTATTTAGACTTGACATTAAATTTAAAGTTGTTGCACAAAATGCATGAGTAACTGTGGACATTCACTGTGGAGTATCTATGTCACATGATCCTTACCAAATTAACAGGATCTCACCTCAGTTCCCTTTTGTTGAATTTATTATAAATTAGCCAGTCTAATACAAAATATATATATATATTTATGAAGCATGGAATGAAAAAGAACAATCATTCACATTGAAAAAAAAAAATTCTGCTAGTTCTGCAGTGGACTACCTAGACTCTACTTTACATGAAAGTAGAGCCCTGGCAAGACTGTACCTATAACTGAAGATTTATATAAAGTACCTTTCTGTTGAAAAAGATTTGATTAAATGACTAAAGTTTACATAGAATAATTATGATATCATAAGCTATTTTACAAAACTTTTACAATGATTGAATATTTTCACATTTTTAGAGAAGGTCAAGAAAATGGGGAAATTTTATTTGTTTGTATTCAATTATGTTTGCATGCTGTGGGAAATATAACAAAGTAGTTGTGAGACCATTTGGAAAAACGTATTTGTATGGTATTTGGGTTTTGAGCAGATCTTCAATTCTAGGTGGAATCATGCCAAATCATTTACCGTATTTATCCGTACAAACACCCTCCCCCTATTAATTCCCCCCTCTTGTTTACCTTTGCAAAGTTCATATTTCGGGGTTTTACATCCCCCTCAACAGACAACACCTTTGCGATTCTGGGATTCCGAAAAAAAGATGCATTTTAGTACTTCCCCAATCCAATACCGCTTACAAGAAATAAAGAAAATGAAAACAAAACATGGCAATTTTGATCACAGATGCAATGAAATCTGCAAAAATACGAGATAAACTTTATAATTTCTTCAAATTTAAGGTTTGTTTCCAATATTTTAAGCTCTCTCTCCATTATACATGCTGGCAAGTGAGATCAAGGCTGTAAGTGTCCTTTATTATCCATTGCCACTGGACTCAAGAGTTCATTTTTAATAGGTTATAGTCGCCACCACTTTTGAAAAATGCATCTCCCCTGGGGCGTTTATTCGAATAATTACGGTAGACATCATATATCACTTCGTAACGCTGCAGTTAATGTATACTCAATGTAAGGGAGTTTATCAATTTTATATTTGTAAAATAGAATGCCTGCATGTTCAAATCAGTGCTCATTACAAATAAATCTTATCACCTTCCACAACATATATATCACAGGCCAAATTAAAATCCAGGCGGATTTTAAAATCTGCTCAGGCAAAATCAAAATTTTGACATTGGATAGGTGAAATCAAAATTATAATCTCACCTTGGCTGTTTTAAAATCGGCCTAGGCCAAATTAAAATTTGATTTCACCTAGGTGGAATTAAAATCTGCCTAAGCATGTTTAAAATTTGTTCTAAACAGATTTAAAATCTACCTAGACGTAATTAAAATTTTAATCTCACCTACTAGTAGGCAAATTTAAAATATGTCTGGCAAATTTTATTTTGCCTTAGAGATTTTGAAATTTCGACAAATCATGTATTTCATCAACACACACAGTAAAGTAGCTTCTTATTGTTGTATCTAATTTATTATTTTGTGGCATTTTCACTTCATGATTTTAAACAATATACAGATTACAGTTCATTAGTTATGTTAATTTGTATATGTTTATTTTAATGTGTTTAAATGTGCTCTTATATATGGTGAATATTGTTTGACAAAGTATTACTACATTGAGTACATTTTGTTGTGAATATATTTTCTGCTTTAGGAAGAGGGTATATTCACAATTAAAAATCTACCCAGTTATATCCCGTATTTAATAAATTATAGAATATTAATTTCATCTAGAGAAAATCAAATTTAAAATCTATCAAAATCTGATTAAATGTCTGCTAAATGAAATTGGAACCTTTCAATCATGCATAGGCAAAATCAAAATGTTAATGTCACCTTAGCAGAACTAAAAATTTTTTCAAAAATAAACTTGTAAAATTTTAAACCTGAATAGGTGAAATTTTATTTAGTTTAGACTTTAGACTGTTTTTACCCCACAGCCCTTAATGGCTGTTGGGGTATTGTTTTCACCCATGGTGTCCGGATGGTTGGGCGGGCGGGTGGGCGGGCGGCGGGAAATAGTTTGTCCGGGCTGTATCTCAGAAACCGTAAGGTGTAGGAAGTTGATACTTGGTAGGGACATTGGTTAGGGGGTGTAGCTGTGCAACGTCATGGTCTGA
Source organism: Sabellastarte sp. h YS-2021 (assembly GCA_964017235.1). Taxonomy (NCBI): domain Eukaryota; kingdom Metazoa; phylum Annelida; class Polychaeta; order Sabellida; family Sabellidae; genus Sabellastarte; species Sabellastarte sp. h YS-2021. The sequence continues at coordinate 90,751,765 of OZ024933.1, read as the reverse complement.
CCTTGATTTGACCTTTGACCTTGCCGTAGTGACCTTGAGTTTGAAAATCTTGTCCGGGCTATATCTCGGAAACTGTAAGGTGTAGGAAGTTGATACTTGGTAGGGACATTGGTGAGGGGGTGTAGTTGTGCAACGTCATAGTCTGACCTTGATTTGACCTTTGACCTTGCCGTAGTGACCTTGACCTATAAAATCTTGTCCGGGCTATATCTCGGAAACCGTAAGGTGTAGGAAGTTGATACTTGGTAGGGATATTGGTTAGGGGGTGTAGGTGTGCAACGTCATGGTCTGACCTTGATTTGACCTTGCCGTAGTGACCTTGACCTATAAAATGTTGTCCGGGCTATATCTCGGAAACTGTAAGGCTTGGGAAGTCGAAATTTGGTAGGGACATTGGTTAGGGGGTGTAGGTGTGCAACGTCATGGTGTGACCTTGATTTGACCTTTGACCTTGCCATAGTGACCTTGACCTATAAAATGTTGTCCGGGCTATATCTCAGAAACCGTAAGGTGTAGGAAGTTGATACGTGGTACGGATATTGGTTAGGGGGTGTAGGTGTGCAACGTCATGGTGTGACCTTGATTTGACCTGTGACCTTGCCGTAGTGGCCTTGACCTATAAAATCTTGTCCAGGCTATATCTCAGAAACCGTAAGGTGTAGGAAGTTGATACTTGGTAGGGATATTGCTTAGGGGGTGTAGGTGTGCAGCGTCATGGTCTGACCTTGATTTGACCTATAAAATGTTGTCTGGGCTATATCTCAGAAATCGTAAGGTGTAGGAAGTTGATACTTGGTAGGGATATTGATTAGGGGGTGTAGGTGTGCAACGTCATGGTCTGACCTTGATATGACCTTTAATGTTGCTGTAGTGACCTTGACCTATAAAATATTGTCCGGTCTTTATCTCGGAAACTGTTAGGTGCAGGAAGTTGATATTTGGTAGAGACATTGGCTAGGGGGTGTAGGTGTGCAGCATCATGGTGTGACCTTGATTTGACCTTTGACCTTGCCATAGTGACCTTGACCTATAAAATCGTCAGGGCTGTATCTCGGAAGGTGTAGGAAGTTGATACTTGGTAGGGACATTGGTTAGGGGGTGTAGTTGTGCAACGTCATAGTCTGACCTTGATTTGACCTTTGACCTTGCCGTAGTGACCTTGACCTATAAAATCTTGTCCGGGCTATATCTCGGAAACTGTAAGGTGTAGGAAGTTGATACTTGGTAGGGACATTGGTTAGGGGGTGTAGTTGTGCAACGTCATAGTCTGACCTTGATTTGACCTTTGACCTTGCCGTAGTGACCTTGACCTATAAAATCTTGTCCGGGCTATATCTCGGAAACCGTAAGGTGTAGGAAGTTGATACTTGGTAGGGACATTGGTTATTGGCTATAGGTGTGTATTATCATGGTGTGACCTTAATTTGACCTTTTACCTTGCCGTAGTGACCTTGACCTTTAAAATCTTGTTGCACCTTTGGGTCTGTCTTTTGATGCAGATTAAGCAAAAGTCATATTAGAATTTATTAAGAATTTTACTTTCATAACTTCCCATTGTAAGAGATAGAATTTCATCAAGTGAGCCGCAGATTTTACTCCAACACCACACATAAGCATTCATTAAATGTATTACCACTTCTGTATGCATGGTAATATTCAAACCATCTAAACCATAATTCGGAAATGCAGATGTATATAAAGAGTGTTGAATTTTAGTTTACTGATTAATGCTGTCATCTTGTCATTGAATTATCTTGTTTTAATACTTCATCTTTATACGCATTATCTTTCTTTTAAACATTATTTCTCCATTTAAACATTGTTTGGACCTTTATATAACTGACAGTGCTCTGAAAGTATCCTGAAGTTTGTACTGGTACAGTACTTCTATATCTCATGGTGTTGAAAATATTTCCCAAGGCTGTGGGGTACGGGCATCTCTGATGCTATTTTTAAATCTTACTAGGGAGATCACAATTTTGATTTAAAAGTTTTGATTCAAAATCCATCTTTGACATATATATATATATATACAGGTTTTATATAAGTGTGATCTGTATTACCCCAAATTTCACAACAAGGTTTTAAATCTGGTAAAAAAAATGAAGAGTATCTTTGACACATTCACAAATAGATAGATGTTTTTAAAAATAATTTCATTTTAGTATTGTAGATGATCAGACTTTCATCATCTATGATCATACTGTTCTTCAACGGGAAGAAGATGACTTAAAAGATGCAATAATTTATTTCTATCCTCCTTCTGTAAGTAAATTAATTTAATACTGTATAACAATTACTTACACAAATTTATAACATACTATCTGAAGTAAAAACACAAGATTAAGATTATGTGAAAGTACATTCCATTTGTTATTGTATACTATCATTGATGTAAACAACATTATTCCTCTTTATATTTTAAATATTTGTTTGGATTTATTTTTTGTGTCTCACTTTTTTGTTACATGACTGCTCAAATTATGAAAAGATTCTGAAATATATTTAGGTTTCCGTAAACACACAATGTGGAATATGTGGTCAACTCATGGGTATGGTAGACCTCTTCAAGAACTTGATGGGTTCTCCTCCTTCACTGTTAAAGTTGCAAACCATCAAATTTGCAGTGAAACATCTCGGGCAATATTCAATGGTAAATCGCAGTTGTTAGTAAACTTTTGTTATTTCATTCCTCAATTCTTCATACTTATTTTTTTGTTCTCATTTAAATTAATCTTTATTGTTGAAAGGGCTAAAATTATGTGCAGCATCTGTACACACTCAGTATTTCAATTACCTAAATATGCTTACGTGTGATTTAATTGTAGTTTGACTGGGTCAGTGATTTAGCTTCTTTGTTGTCTGGGTCTATGATTTCTACGTATGTTTTAAATGTTGTTAGGGACCCCACATTGAACTTGGAATGTATGTTGTCTGAATCAGTGTTTGTGTCTTGTCTGGGTCTATGATTTGACGATGCTGTTTGGGTCTATAATTATCTCCCGCCGGGCTTTAGCCCGGGAGGGAGATTATGAAATGATGTCTGTGTGTGCGTGCGTGCGTGCGTGCGTGTGTGCGTGCGTTAGTTAGTCACGCAGATTTCTCCAAAACTACTACAGCTACAGATTTTTTGTAAATTAATTGTCCCAATGAATTTTCATGCCCTTGAAAAAATTTTTGGTTTTATTGACTTAGGCCTAAAGATAAGTGAGTAATAGCAATCTTAGTTACTTTGAGTAAAGGGCTCATAACTCAAAAACTATTGCAGTAACAACTTTTTCTTCAAATACATGTATGTTGTTCAGCTACTTTGTCCTTAGCTATAAGATCGTACATAGTTTGGGGTCCCATTGCATGCCATAAGTGAGTAATAGCTATTTTCTCATTTGTAGCTAAATAACAGAAGAAGTAAATGTCAAATATCTTCAAAAGTATTGAAGTTAGGGAAATCTTTTCAAATATGTTGTCCATCTACTTTTTGGTAAGCTATGACATAGTAAAGTTTCAGGTGTGTTGCACCTTGGATAGCTGAGTAATAGCTACTTTGAAATTCTGACTGTTGAGTAAAGCCATTGTAACTCCAAAACTATTGCAGTTGGAGTATTTTCCTAAAATATGTTGTTCAGCTACTTTGTTCTTAGCTATAAGATGGTACATAGTTTGGGGTTCTATTGCTTGCCATAAGTGAGTAATAGCTATTTTCTCATTTGTAGCTAAATAACAGAAGAAGTAAATGTCAAATATCTTCAAAAGTATTAAAGTTAGGGAATTCTTTTCAAATATGTTATCCATCTACTTTTTCATAAGCTATCACATAGTAAAGTTTCAGATCTGTTGCACATTGGATAGCTGAGTAATAGCTACTTTGAAATTCTACAGTTGAGTAAATCCATTGTAACTCCAAAACTATTGCAGTTACAATATTTTCGTAAAATATGTTGTTCACCTACTTTGTCCTTAGCTATAAGCTGGCATGTAGTTTGGGGTTCTATTGCATGCCATAAGTGAGTAATAGCTATTTTCTTATTAGTAGCAAAATAGTGACATAAGTAAATGTCAAATATCTTCAGAAGTATTAAAGTTACGGAATTCTTTTCAAATATGTCATTCATCTACTTTTTTGTAAGCTATCACATAGTAAAGTTTCAGACCTGTTGCACATTGCATAGCTAAGTAATAGCTACTTTGAAATTGTGACTGTTGAGTAAATCCATTGTAACTCCAAAACTATTGCAGTTACAGCTTTTTCTTCAAATATGTTGTTCAGCTACTTTGTCCTTAACTATAAGATGGTATATATTTTGGGGTTGTATTGCATGCCATAAGTGAGTAATAGCTATTTTCTTATTTGTAGCAAAATAACAACATAAGTAAATGTCAAATATCTTCAAAAGTATTAAAGTTAGGCAAATATTTTCAAATATGTTATTCATCTAGTTTTTGATAACCTATCACATAGTAAAGTTTCAGACCTGTTGCACATTGGATAGCCGAGTAATACCTACTTTGAAATTGTGACTGTAGGGTAAATGCATATAGTTTGGGGTTCTATTGCATGCCATAAGTGAGTAATAGCTATTTTCTTATTTGTGGCAAAATAATGACATAATTTTTCTCAAATAACTGCTTCATCTACTTTTGGGAGAGCTTTCACATGGTGAAGTTTCAGACCCGTAGCTAATTATTCACCTACTCAAAATGAGTAAATGATAATTATCTCTAAAAGTATTGCGGATATCCAATTTTTATCAAATAACTCATTCATCTACTTTTGGGAGAGCTTTCACATGGTGAAGTTCCAGACCCGTAGCTAATTACTCACCTACTCAAAATGAGTAAATGTAAATTATCTGTAAAAGTATTGGGGATATCCAATTTTTCTTAAATAACTCATTCACCTACTTTTGGGAGAGCTTTTACTTGGTGAGGTTTCAGACCCGTAGCTAATTATTCACCTACTCAAAATGAGTAAATGTGAATTATCTCTAAAAGTATTGCGGATATCCAATTTTTATCAAATAACTCATTCATCTACTTTTGGGAGGGCTTTCACATGGTGAAGTTCCAGACCCGTAGCTAATTACTCACCTACTGAAAATGAGTAAATGTGAATTATCTGTAAAAGTATTGCAGATAGCCAATTTTTATCAAATAACTCATTCACCTACTTTTGGGAGAGCTTTACTTGGTGAATTTTCAGAGCCGTAGCTAATTATTCACCTCCTCAAAATGAGTAAATGCTAATTATCTCTAAAAGTATTGCGGGTATCCAATTTTTATCAAATTACTCATTCATCTACTTTTGGGAGAGCTTTCACATGGTGAAGTTCCAGACCCGTAGCTAATTACTCACCTAATCAAAATGAGTAAATGTGAATTATCTGTGAAAGTATTGCAGATAGCCAATTTTTCTCAAATAACTCATTCACCTACTTTTGGGAGAGCTTTCACTTGGTGAAGTTTCACACCCGTAGTTAATTATTCACCTACTCAAAATGAGTAAATGCGAATTATCTCTACAAGTATTGCAGATAGCCAGTATTTCTGAAATAACTCATTCACATGCATTTTGGAGAGCTTTCAATTAGTGAATTTTCAGATCCGTAGCTAATTACTCACCTACTCAAAATGAGTAATTGCCTATTATCACTAAAAGTATTGCAGATAGCCAATATTTCTCAAATAACTCATTCACCTACATTTTGGAGAGCTTTCACATGCTAAATTTTTTTAATGAATTTTTTAAATAATTTTTAATGCATTAAAATTCATGAAATCATGCACTAAATCAATTATAACTTGAAAAGTATTACATTTAGAGCACCTTGTTAAAATATGTTATCTTTAGTACATCTCATTTATATGGCGGGAGATAAATGCATGCGGCAGAATGCTTGTTTTAGTGTATGTTGTCTAGGGCGATGATCTATGATCTTGTCAGGCTTTATGATTCCTTTGTTATCTGGATCTATGTCTTGGCTTTGTCTATGATTTGACTTTGTATTGTTTAGGTGTGTGATTTTTTCTGTGATTTTGCAATGTGCTATCAAGGTCTTGGGTAGGATTGTATGTTACTTGGCCCAGTCCACCTGGGTTAACAACTTAAACTGTATGTTATTTACGAACTTCCATGATGTGACTGTGTCATGTATGGGTGTTTGACTTAATTGTATGCTATCTTAGTCTGTGGTCTTGCTGTATATTTTCTGGATCTGTGATTTTGTTGTTGACTGAGCTTTAATATGACTATCTGTTGTCTGGGACCGGACACAGACTCTGGGTCACTTATCTAACAACTTGTTGTCTATACTTGTGATTTGTGTGCATCTGGTCTGGGTCTGTGAATTGACTGTCATTTGTGTGTCAATAATTTGAGTGTATGTGTATTTTTAACTATACATTCCTTTCTATTGTCTGTGATTTTCAGGCTCTAGCTGCAACACTCTCCTGCCCTGATGGTATTCTCAGTGCTCAGCTTGACCATCTGCACAGACTCTTCTGTTTTTACCACAAATCACTGCCTGCGTTCTACAGGGTACTGGATCCACATTCAGTCACATTTTCACAAAAATGTTTGCATCTTTCACAAACCCCTTTATCTTTTCTGCATCCCAGTGCCATGCTCAACACCATTTAAAAATGTATGCAACATGAAACAATAATAAATTCTTTGGCTTGTAAAATTTAAATTGTCAAAAACTTGCAAATACTAATTGTAAGGGTAATTTTTTCATACAAAAGGTGGTAGTAATATTGAAGGTAATTACTGAATGATAGCATAGCAATGTTTTTAGGTGGTATTCATAAAAGATCAGAGAAAGATCAGGCCAAAAATGAAGGTCTGTAAATTGTGAATATATTTTTGGCTAGTTGTTATGAAGTCAAGTTTGTGTTTTTGCATTGGCAGAGAGCCGACAGTGCTGTTGTACAGCAAGATGTGTGGAGTGGGCATGTCCAGTTTGTACGGCACTACGGACACAGTGTGTCTGCCTCCTTCATGTCACAGCCTTACACTGACACTCCTCAGGTGAGCAATGCATTTCATGCAATGATATAAATAGGGTGTGACTGAGCAGTAGACACTCACCGAATAAGGCAAATTTCATGAGAATTTGGTCCCAACTTTAAGGGTCGAGTGCTTGTGTATATATAACAATCTATTGAACTGGTTATGTTTTACCCCACAGCCCTTAAGGGCTGTCAGGGTATTGTTTTTACCCATGATGTATTGGTTGGGGGTTGTAGATATGCAACGTCATGGTGTGACCTTGATTTGACCTTTGACATTGCTGTAGTGACCGTGACCTATAAAATTTTGTCCAGGCTATATCTCGGAAACTGTAAGGTGTAGAAGGTTGATACTTGGTAGCGACGTTGGTCGGGGGTTGTAGGTATGCAATGTTGTGATGTGACCTTGATTTGACCTTGCCGTAGTGACCTTGACGTATATAATCTTGGCCAGGCTATATCTCGGAAACCATAAGGTGTAATAAGTTGAAAATTGGTAGGGACATTGGTTGGTGGTTATAGGTATGCAGCATCATGTTGTGACCTTGATTTGGTCTTTGATCTTGCCATAGGTGACCTTGGCCTTTAAAATTTTATCTGGGTAATATCTCTGAAACCGTAAAGTGTAGGAAGTTTATACTTCGTAGAAACATTGCTTCGTGGTTGTAGGTTTGCAACATCATGGTGTGATCTAGTTTTGACCTTTAACCTTTTCGTAATGATCATGAGTTGTAATTTTACAGCTTCATAATTTTAAGTTTACTGATTAATGCTGTCATCTAGCTATTGAATTTTCTTGTTTTAATACTTTAACGTTACATACATATTCTTTGTCTTAGATGTTATTTTATCTACTTTATTTGGACCTTTATATAACTGACACTGCTCTGAAAGTATCCCGATCCTTATACTTTTTCACTACTTCTATATCTCATGGTGTTGAAAACTGTTTCCCCAGACTGTGGGGTATGGGCATCTCTGATGCTATTTTTTTGTTAATAAAGCATGAATTACAGACCTTACTTACATTAAATCGCATAATGCACCATTTTTAACACAATATTAAATATATTGTGACATCAGCTAATTCAAGTGATTCAAAGCTTTCATCTTTATACTTTTTTGTTTACAGGAGACATCTTATTTGTATGGTGTTTCCTGTCAAGAAGGATACTAAACTTTGCGAGGGCTTAATGTCAAGTCAAATTTTTATCAGCAAGCAATTGACCCAAATTAGTTGTACTAGCAATAAGTATATAACTTTCTTACACAGTTCTCAAGTGAGAAGTGCATTCATGCAATAAATGTACCAACAGTCCTAAGGTCTTTAATCTGATGGGGTGCTCCTTGAGCTCCCACACTTAGCATCAATATACAAGTCTAAAAAGCATTTTGGCCTTAGCTTTGCATATGATGCCCCATGGATTTGGAATGATCTGTCTGATGATGTACACTCAGCCAAATGTCTCTCTTCATTCATAAAGCAGTTGAAAACCTATCACAGTCAACCCAAATGAAAGAAATTGCATTGAAACTTAAAACACAAGAAATGTAGTCATATGTGTCGTTTTGTTTGTCCGTTTATAGCATAGATACAATTATGTAACCTAGATTACAAGTTTTACGTTTCTTAGCACGTGTAACACATTCACCTTAACTGGGTGACCTAACCTTTCTTTCCTTGTTTCTAAATGTAATTACAGCAGTCGCTAACCTTATTGGTGCCTGCGCAACCAGCCTTTTGGGGCATCTTTGACCTTCTTGTTAAGGGTATTTGTATCTGGCTAATAACCTGGTTTTCTGTCTGCAGACTGATATTTGATGATTTCTGTGATTGTTTCATTTTGTAAGTGTGCTAAAAAGCTGCAACTAGACTAAGAGTCTAAGCCCAAAGAATGACTTTGTGTTAATAACTTAAGATTTAACTGGAAAAGGATAATATAGTTTTTACTGTAAAACACTCATTACTCCATTCTGCAACAACTTAGTAAATATTTTAACAGTTCAATGTTAACAGTGTATTTTCCTTATTCCAGGGTAAAGGTCAGATGATCCACTTGCAGGCAAAGCACCTGTTACAGCATTGTGAACAGCATTTTCACGTCTTCTCAGGAAGTGTCTTCTACAAAAACAGGTGCAATCAATAAATGTGCCTTCTGCTACTGGAGTAATCCCTTTAAAATATAGAAACACTGAGCAAGTTCAAAAGTTCAAAGAAATTCTACAATAGATAAGAGCAGTTTTCCTAAAATGGCCAGTGTCTTGAAAATGGAGGGAGGTAGATCAATTTTTTTAAAACATGAAGGACCCTGAGGGAGTGAGTAATACACTACTGGTCAAAAAGTCTAATTTTGTAATTAGCCGATATCTTGAAGACAGAATGAGACAGAGTAGTTTTGAGTGAATTTTTGGCATAGTTTTTGGCATAGTATTCTGTCTACCTCCTCAAAGTCAAATTTGAAAATCTTTCCACATTTGGGCCACATCATCCAAAAATCAATATTCAAAAAATTGACGCCTACCTCCAAAACTACGCTCTAATAAATTATACACCAGTTCAAATAACTAACCTAATATCACTACAATCAGTATTTCAAAAGAAATTGCAATAATTAAAAAAAAGACAAAGGAAGGGTTGCACAGAGTTGTGAATTTCATATACAAATATTTAAATTACCTTCCTTTGTAAAGACAAGGTACAATTTATGATCTTACTTCCTGTGCTCAGAGTTTTAATTTGAGCCCACAATTTGAATCTGTGATCAGCAATGATAAAGTGTGGACACGTTGACAATATGAAAGCACAGTGATGAAAACTGTGGTCTCTAAAAATCAACTAAGCTCATCATATCTGTAATTATAAAATATCATGTGATCAGATTTCATCCAATAAAATGGACACATTAAGTACTGAAGCATAATATTATAAATATTATATATTATACATTATAATATTTTACATTACTAAATCAATAATAAAAAAAATTGTACATTATATTACAGAATATATGTATAAGGTGTTTCAGGGGGCTGTATCAAGATTTACAGTACTTTTAGGGCAGATACTTATGTTTATGCACTTTCTAATTCTGTTTATTATACCAAAGTTTTGCATTAAAAAAAATTAAATTGTGATATGCTTTGCACAAAGTATTGTTGCAAGTGTTTAAAAGTAATCTTTTAACACTATCCAGAAACTTTGGTTTAAGAGTCATGTGATTTTAAGCCAATGAAATTTCGATTTGGCACAAGAATATAATTAATTATGTTGTTTATTGCAGTGTTCTGACCACTCAGTTGTCCACTGATCTTACGTCCAGACTGCTCATCATCAGACCACAACAGGTACAGATCTCAGCCTGTAGAAAGCATTTAGTTATTCATTATATTATAATAGTAGATTCTGTATGAGTAAAACCAGTGTAACTCAAACATGGGTACAAATAGTACCATTGTAAGTGGAACATAGGTATAAGTAGGGCCAGTCTTAGTGGAATATAGGTGTAAGTAGAACCAGTGTAAGTTGAACTTTGGTATAAATAGAACTGGTGTAAGTAAAACATCGGTATAAGTAGAACCAGGCTAAGTCAAACATAGGTATAAAAAGTACCAGTTCTGAGATACCAATATGAGTAAATCCAGTATATATTTGTAGTTATGAGTGTAAATGAGCCATAACTAGAACATAATCCTGTTGATATTTGAGGTTCTATTCAGTATATAGGAGAGTCCACAGTATATGCATCATTAGCTGTGTGGTTATCAAGTTGGGCAAGTGATCGCTTGTTATATACCTTTGTGGTTTTAAATTTGAATCCAGTTCAAACTAGTATGTGGCATTGACTGATAGCCTGTCACGTTACAACCTAGCTTCTAAGGAGGACTTGAAAATACAATTTAATAAAATAAAAATTTGACTTTTAACATACATGTGCAATAACACATGCAGAAAAATTATCCATTTAACTCATTAAAGCAAGAAGGTAGACCACATTGATTTCTGATACATTTAATAATTTGTTGCCATCATTATCAGTAAATCTAAATCATCAACAAGTAAAATTATATCAATGAAAAAGAAGATGTATTCAATCTTGGAAAAATCGGCATAAAGGAAATAATAATTGTATTAAAAGAAACTATTAGCAATTACATATAAGTTACATTTTACTCTTTTTTGTAAGATTTCAAATAATTTGCTGTTGCATGAAATTTTGCACTGACAGACATGGCTGGAAATCGCTGACAATGGTACCATAAATGATTTTTATCACATGTAATGCCCTCATTCATGGTACTATAATCAATAAAATCCAGTATATCAGGAATTTTAATTATACATTGCCTGAAACCAGTGAAATAACGATACTCCCAATTTATATTGCCTGTCGACTCAGCTTAACACAGACATAGAGTAAGAAATCTAAAATTCGCCACATATCTGAAATTCGCCACATGTGAAAATACTAATAAAATAAATGAATTGTGGTGAGATTTGTTGAATGTATAGTAAATTAAGGCTTTTTGAACTGAAAAATACCAATTTTGGACAAAAACATCATTTTCTTCTTAAAATTAACTAAGGTTTTAGAGGTGGCGAATTTTAGATTCCTGGCGAATTTTAGATTTCTTACTCTACATCTTATGAATATTGTTTAGTTGCTAGCTGGCAAGGATTTATGTTTTTAAAACTTGAATAACTTACATTTGTTAATCTATTCTACATATTTCTGTTTTGTTTTCTTTCAGTTTTCCAGTCAAAGATCAGGTAAGAAATTATTAACTTGACTTAACAACATCAGGCTAGACCTTTGTTGAAAGTGAGTTGCCAGAAATTTGGCTTCATTTTGATGCTTTTATAAACTTTTTTATCCCACAGCACTAAAGGGCTGTCGGGGCATTGTTTTCACCCATGGTGTCCAGATGGGCGGGTGGGCGGTCTGCGGGCTGTATCTCAGAAACTACATGGTGTTGGAAGTTGATACTTGATAGGCACATTGGGTAGGGGGTGTAGAGCAAGTGATGTAAATTCGCCAGTGGATGTAAATTCGCCACTTTTTGTTTTTTGTCAATTTTACAGCACAAATATGGAAAACAGGTCATAATTTTGTTGAATATAAATAGAAAAAATATTTATCTATTGCACTACAAGATTTCATAGTCCAACTTTTTATATTTTCACATTATTAATTATATTTTTGAATAATACATTTTTATAAGTGACTTTAGACAGTGTAAGCTATGCAGTTTTTAACCAACCAACATTTTAAACTTCTCTGGGACAAACTTTTGAAAATTTACATCTATGTTAATAATAATTTTTGGCTGAAAAAGGTGTAAAATAATTATTTAGCTTAAGGATTAAGCCCCGATCCTGTCGGCGACCCTTAATCGTGGGTAGTCTTGGAAAAAATGGAAAAAAAATTGACCAATGGGGTGGAAGACAGAATCGGTATGAAGGTCTGGGATTAACTACAGATCGGCCTCAGGACGCCCCAGGAGGCCCCAGACAGTCCCTAACTGGTCTGGGACTAAGAACAGACTAAGCCATTTTTCTGGTCGGTTTGAACCACGATCCTGTCGTAGACAAACCGACTGGGTCCCAGGACGCCTCAGGCCTCCTGGGACTAAGCCCCGACTAACCCAGGATTAAGTCCCGACCCCACAAAGTGTCCTGAGGCGTCCCCAGGCGTCCCCAGACCGAGAGAGCCGATTTTTGCTTTGCAATGGGACTAAGGGTCGCAGGAAGCCTGGGACTAAGGTATAGAGGGTCTGGGACTAAGGGTCGGCGACTAAGGGTCGCAGGCGGCCTGGGACAGCATAGGACTGTGTAAATTTGATCTGAGGAGGCCTGAGGAAGCCTGGGACTGGACATTTTGTTTATGGCGGGAAAAAATAATCGGTTGGGGTCGGGAGAAATATCAAACATGTTTGATTTCTCACACGGCCTCAACCGACCACAACCGACCCTTACAGGAAGCCTGGGACTAAGCATATTTTTGAAACCGACCCTCAAAAACCCTTAATCGGGAGCCTTAGTCGTGTGGTTTTTCACAGTTTGGTAGGTATTATGCTTGAAAAACAGTTTTTTTCAATTAACAGCGAATTTAGATCCATTTTCATAAATAACAGATATTTTTGTATGAAATAATAACAGCTCTACGAGTGAACCTACGTCCAGGTGAGTTAATTTTTTTTCAAGGTTTGGATAATGCAGGGATGGGCCATATTTATTGAAACAAAAAATTGAAAAACAAATTGTGATTTGATGTAGCAGAACCAAAAGTGTAAAAATACTGGCGAATTTATATCACTCACTCTAAGTGTGCAATGTCATGGTGTAACCTTGATTTGACCTTTGACCTTGGTGTATAGTGTCCTTCAGTTTCAAAATCTTGTCCATGCTATATATCGAAATCTGTAAGGTGTAGAAATTGATACTTGGTAGGGACATTGGATAGAGGGTGTAGGTGTGCAACGTCAATGGTGTGACCTTGATCTGACCTTTGACCTTGGCATAGTGACATTGATCTCTTATCTGGGCTATATCTCAGAAACCATAAGGAGTAGGAAGTTTATACGTGGTAGGGAGATTGGTTAGGGTTTGTAGATGTGCAATGTCATGGTGTGACCTTGTTTTGACTTTTGACCTTGCCGTAGTGACCTTGACCTATAAAATTTTGTCCGGACTATGTCTCAGAAACCGTAAGGAGTAGGAAGGTGATACTTGGAAGGGACATTGGGGGTTGTAGGTGTGCAATATTATGGTGTGACTTTGATTTGACCTTTGACCTTGCTGCATTGACCTTGACTTGTAAAATCTTTGCTATATCTCAGAAAACGTAAGGTGTAGGAAGCTGTTAGTTGATAAGGACATTGGTTGGGGGTTGTAGGTGTCCAATGTCATGGTATGACCTTGATATTACCTTTGACACTGCTGTAGTGACCTTAACCTATAAAATCTTGTCTGGGCTATTTCTCAGACTGTAAGGTGTAGGAAGTTGGGAAATTGGTTGGGGGATGTAGGTATGCAGTATCATGGTGTGACCTTGACTTTACCTTTGACCTTGCCATATTGACCTCAACCTATAAAATTTTTCCAGACTATATCTGGGAAACTGTAAAGTGTAGGAAGTTGATATTTATTAGAGACATTGGTTAGGGGTTGTAGGTGTGCAACATCATGGTGTGACCTTGATTTGACCTTGTTAAAGTGAAGAATTTTTAAGTAGAATTTCCTTTTAAAGATAATAGGAAGACTTCCCAAATGACATATACAGAAAAAATATGTCACAAATGAAGGTAAAAATATTTATATGTCATTGAGTGCATAGCATGAGTATTATAGTGTTAATCTTCATGAGTGAATGTATTTTTTCTGTATATGTCCAATAAGGGATGTTTTACTTTAATTATCCACCATTTTGTATGTTTTATTACCTAAATAAATCCATATTTAAAGAGGGAATCTTAAAAAGGATCTTGTATATACAGGGGTACCATTGAATATAAAAACCTAAATATTTAACTTGTGATTTCTCAGCCATTTCTGCATGGATTTTTATGCAACCAAAACAAGCAGCAGTGCTGTTAAAAAACCTTTGTAATGATATATAATGCATATTTATAGGTTAAATAGTTTCTGAGATATGGAAGTTATTGACACTATCCATGGTCAGGTGGTGCTGTTGTATACAAAAAAATATATCCCACTCCATATATCCCCCTACACGGGTCAAATATGGCGCGCAGAGGATAATGAATTCAAAGTAAATATCTTAAAAGGCAATTTCTATTGAATTTTACTATTACCCACAAGGCACATGTATATATTCCTTGATTTCTTTTGATTATATAACAAAACAAAATAATGTTTTACATGGTGTGGTAATTGCAATTAAATATACCTTAAGATATTTAGATAATTAAAACAACAAAATAATATTGTCAAGTTATTTTTAATTTTGCTTTTCACAGATGAAACTCCATACCCAGATGGCATCCATATTTTGCCAGTGTATCTAACACAGGAAGAATTTGCCACAGTGCTCCAAAATTCCACATATAAACCACCTAAGTATTTCTCACAAAAAGACCAAAAGACGCATGGGATATTTACAACTTGTCCAAATAGTGATGATCCTGTATCTTCTTCAGAAGACAATTTGCCTAGTCCAATCAATATAGTGAATACTGCTTCTGCAGATGTCAATGAAAACAAAGAAACTGATACAATGCCAAGAGATGAACAAGATATTTCAGGTATAATATCAGCTAGTGTAGGTACTGATACTACAGTAGATACTTCATCAGCCTCTGTCCAGTCCAGTTCAACACCAATTGCATCTTCATCAGATTCTGCTCTGGAAGATCAAGCAGATCAAGGTCATTTGTCTTTGATACGGCAGCCTTTGGTCGTGACCTCTGACCCGATCCAGATTATGGAAAACATTAAAGCGGTGGCAGCAAGAGGCAGCGAGGCTTTCAGCAGGGCAGCAGTGGGTGCAAAAAAGTGGGTAATGAATAAATCAACAGCATTTTTAACACTTGGTCTAGTATTTTGTGAATATTTTCTTAAACCATACCAATGTTCAGACTAGTGTTTGGACCGGGTTCTGAAAAGAAAAACCGGTTACCGGGGCTTTGAAACTGAATGAAGTCCGGGATTGCGAAAGTTTGCACTGATATGGGGAAAATTTAAAATGAGCATACATGAGCTATATTGTCAATAGGAAATATGTATTCAGGATATTTTGAAGATTATAAACTTCAATTACTATGACTATAAAGTAAAAATGTAAGATGTTTCCTTAAATTTATATGTTCTTTATTGTTTTGACGACATATTAACCAGTAAAAAGCCTAATATAATGACATTTTCAATTACCGGTACTTAAATTTTCTTTGCGGTTTTCCTCATTTCTAACAAACGAAATGGGGTATGCCGGTTTACCGTTCACACCACTAGTTCAGACTCCAAAAATGTGGTTGCCTTCAATAGGATAACAGTGGGTAATTGATCAATGAACACTATTTTTTCAAAACTTCAGCTTTAGCTGTGTAAAATACTAATGAAGGAATTAAAATGTCAACATGTCAATATTAATCAATATTGCTTTTTGAATTTCAAAATCGATGCTAAAAGTGTTAATTTCAGTGTCATTTCAAGAAACACACTAGGTAAAATTGTTTTGAGTTATGAATATTTTATATTTTAAATTAAGATAAAGTTTTTACTCAATCTAAATATTCATTCTTCATTTGAAGTTTAAGTGCTTTTGTGGCTATCTTTTAGCCTTTTAAAAGTGAGAAAAAGTAGTTCAAATTTATGCCAATTTGTCATAAGGGGAGATCTGAAGCTCAATGTAGCAAAAATGTAAAGTAAAAATTACTTATATTGAAGGAATCTCCCACATGTCAAGAAAATTATTAGATAGTTCCACCTAGTATGCTGTTTATTCACATGTGTAGGGCGACAATGAGTAGTACTTTATGTACTCGAGTACTCTTTTTATCATTACTGTACTCTACAGCCTGTACTCTTTTTAATGATAAAGTCAGTAAATCTGGACCTTTTACTGTCACTGTAAACAATGCCAAGTAGCAGAAATTGATCATTCTATGATAATTTTTCTGTAAATATTATGAAAAATGCATAGATATATGTGTTAAAAAGAGTTTACTTTGTTGGATTTGTAAGACCAATAATCTGTTACTCTAAGCTTTAACAAGTACTCAAATACTTATCAACAGCTCTGTGTATTTTATGTATTTATCCATTATAAGGATACCTGGTCCGCAAAGTATAGGGCAAAAAGAGGATGTGATGGACAAAGAACTGAAGGCCTCTTCCAGTGTTGACGCAAACAACTGTGGTGCCAAAACTTCCAGTGGAGAGATTAAAGAAATGGTAAAGTTTGAAGGTGTAGGCAAAGAAGGTCTAAAAGGTTGTGGTGAAGAGGTCAAAGAAATAGTAAAGGATGAAGATGTAGACAAAGAAATATCAAAAGCTTCTAGTGAAGATGTCCAGAAATCGGAAACGGTTGAAGATATAGACAACACAGAGAATATGACAGTAAAAGAAAAAAGCCAGGAGACAGAGCAGGTACAGATGTTGAAGGATAGTGTTGAGCGAAGTCATGAGGGCAGAAGCGATGAATCAAAAGAATCATCGAAGACTGAAGAAGAGCATGAGGGAGAGTTAAATTCTAGTCAAACAACTAGTGCATGTAGTGTAGCTACAGACAATGAGCATTCTGGTGATAAAACCCAACAAACAGTTGTATCTGGTCAATCTGTTGTAGAGAATAAGCTTGCAGTCACTGACCTTAATATGGAAGGACTGGCAGAAGATGATTCAAAGGCAAAAGATATAGTGAAAGAAGATATTTTACACATAGAAAAGAGTGTAAATCGTAGTCTCAATATAGGCACAGTCATTCAGCAAAAAGATGTAGATTATTCCAAAGAAGATGATCATGAAAAAGAGGACAGTAGTGATGAAGATCAAACTAACAGTCAATGTCCAAAGCATGGTGATCATGATGCTGTGAAGGAGAATGTTAAACAAGCTCATACCGTGGGATCAAACTTTGTATCTTTGGAATTGTATGTCCAGAATAATTCAGAAATGGTGATACTCTTACTGATGGCAAAAGGATCCAGAAAAAATCCCACTCTCATCTCCAGCATGGTATGTTGATATCTTGAATGTAATCTCTTGGTATAGAAACTCTTACTGTAACTTGATTTGTCCCAAAATAACTTGAAGCCAGTATATATTATGACCCAAAGCTCTTCATCCTTATCTTTTGGTAAATGTGAGAATTCTTATTAAGCCAAATACAATGTTGGTGTTCAGGTTGTGACAGAAAGTATACCTGGTATCTAATTTATAAAAATGGAGCATTGTCTAACAGACCGATCAGCTGCACACATTTCCAAATTTTCAGAATATGTTTTTTTGTCCCCAGGGGCAGGCAGCATTCACTAACATAGATCAGTGAAGATCAGATCAAATTTGAGCAAAAATTATCAATGTTTGATCAGATCTTTGGACCAGCTCAAATTGATATCCATGAAACACTTGATATGATTTTTCAATCAAATTTTGGAATAACTTTGATCCATGTACTCTGATGGATTAATGTTTTGATCAAGTCAGATAAAAAATTACTTGATAATAAGACTTCTCAGGAAAGAAGATGAATGCTTTATCTGTCATTACAGAGGTAGACGGTACTTCATGATAGAATAAACCCTTTAAATTTCCTGAATGATTAAGAACTCTTTTCTAAATTGTGAAATATTAATACAAAAAAAAAACAGATAAAATATTTAGTTCTTTCAGCTCAAGTGATCCATGGTTTATGAATACAAATTTGATCTGATTCTGATCTAATCTTAATCCTTGGTAGTGAATACCACCTCAGAAGAACAAGGAACTGAAGCTAACAATTTTCCATCAGGTTATCATATTGAGATATTGTTTGGCCAATTAAAGTCAAATTTGTGGGTAAAATGTCCTTTTTTCCCCTGCCAAGTTTAGATCGGGACAGGCTGCCAGTTGATGCCATATGTTGTCATGAGTTGGACTCAAACCCACAGTCTATTGATTAAATACCAACCTTGTTAATCTCCCAGCCACTAACACTTAGTCAGTCTAATTAAAGAGAAATTGTTGATATTGACATTTATAAAACATTTCAGCAAATAAATATACAGTTGTATTAATCAAAATGAGCAAGTGGTTATAATATGAATAATTTCAACAGAGTTGGCTCAAATGAGCCCAAAATATATACAGTCCCCACAACTCTTATCAATGTGAACCAACAGAGTACAACAGGCAAATTTCTGAGCCCTTGCCATTTAAAGCCTTTGGAATATTTGAAATGAACTTACTTCCAGTGTAAGCATTAATGGGCAATGTTTCCCAGTAGAAAACCAAGCAGTAAATAACATACTCGGAAACCGTAATCACCATCTCTTGTTTCAATATATATGGACAATAATATATTATGTATTTTATTGATGAAACTTACACAATATGATTCGTTGTTGCAGTGGAAGAGCATACTGCCTCAGTTAGCAGCCTTGGAGGCCAACTTACAGATGTGTCCAAAGACACAGCAGACTAAACAGGTCAATATCTAAATCTAAAATGGTGTTATTAATAGAATAGCCTTATCTATCTTTTTCCTTGGTTGTGGTATAAAAGATTAAAAACACATTTTGCAGTGTGACAAATCACTCCCAGATATTTCATCAATTCATTAAAAAATCTCCAGACAAATCTCATCATTTGGTGTTTAATAATTTAAAAATATCTTAGTTGGAATTATGGCTCATCATGTAATGCCAATGTTCCTGCCATATCTGTGGTTGAAAAAAATAATTTTGTTTAAAATATAAAAGAACTACATCTACCTGTTTAGTACCGCTACTGATAATGATTAGTCTTATAATTAGGTACATTACAAAGGAAACATTGTGCAGTAAATAGATACAGTCAACCAATCTGTCTTTATATAATATAAAGAAAAAAACTGACTTTAAATTTGCAATGTTCCATTAATTAATTTTTTATCCCACAAATTTTAAGGACTGTCGGGTATTGTTTTCACCCATGGTGTCCAGACGGGCAAGCGGCTGTATTTCAGAACCTGTAAGGTGTAGGAAGTTGATGCTTGTTTATTTAAAAGTGTAAGTTTAAGTCATAGATACAGTCAAATATTCTGTCTTTATATAAAGAAAAAACTTACTTTAAATTTGCAGTGTTCCATTAATTAAGTTTTTATCACACAAATTTTAAGGACTGTCGGGTATTGATTTCACCCATGGTGTCCAGACGGGCAAGCGGGTGGGTGGGAAAAAGTTTGTCTGGGCTGTATTTCCAGACCTGTAAGGTGTAGGAAGTTGATGCTTAAGCTTGTTAATTTAAATCGAAGTTTGAGTCATTTTTACCCCTTTAAAATCTTGTATGGGCTATATCTCAGAAACCATAAGGTGTAAGAAGTTGATACTTGGTAGGGACATTGGTTGGGGGTGTAGGTGTGCAATATCATAGTGTGACCTTGATTTGACCTTTGACCTTGCCGTAGTGATCCATAGTTTTAAAATCTTGTCCAGGCTATATGTTGGAAACTGTGAAGTGTAGGAAGTTGATACTTGGTAGGGACATTGGTTTGGGTGTGTAGGTGTGACCGTCACGGTGTAGCCTGGATTTGACCTTTGACCTTGCTGTAGTGACCTTGACTTTTAAAATCTTGTCCTGGCTATATCTCGGAAACTGTAAGGTGTAGGAAGTTGATACTTGGTAGTTATATGGCTTGGGGTGTAAGTATGAAACATCATGGTGTAACTCTGATTTGGCCTTTGCCCTTACTGTAGTGATTTTGACCTTTAATATCTTGTCCCGGCTATATCTCAGAAACTGTAAGGTGTAGGAAGTTGATAATTGGTTGATATTTGGTAGCCATCCTGAATACCTGCATATAAATCAAAAATGCATGTATCGTAGAAACAGTGCAGCTAAACCATTTTGACTAAATTTTTGGACTGTGCAAAACAGTTTCTCTTTCTTTTGCAAAGTAATACTCTAGTTTGTGTTTTTTTATGTTTTAGCAAGAGGCTTTGGCCAGCTATCAGTATCTGCAGTATAACAGTCTGAAGAAGTCACTGTCGGGTAGGTCTTACTATGACATCACACTTGTTATACCGCTGTTCCACTGTCATGACTTATAGTTAGCTGTTTTTTAAGCACAGGAGATTTGTCCTGAGTGAAAACACTAAGCTGTATAACCAGTAACATCAGCCTCAGGACCTCTTTCCAAATGATACTATTCACAAACTAAGATAAAGAAGTTGTAGCACCTAGCCCGTGGGTTTTAGTCACCAAAAGATATGAGCCAAATCTCAAGCTTAAGGTGGCTATATTTGTACACGAAAATTTATGCTAGAATCTTTGGTGAATATGGCCACAGATCAGTGGATTGGTTGACTAATCTTCTCATGATTACACAATATTTTTGTGGTTTGTTTCAAATTTTAGAACCACTCTCTGAAAGCAAAAATTCAACGAAAAACTGGGTGTGTTTAAGTTTAAGTGAATGCTATAAGTTTTCAAATGGATACATGATATATAAGTTGCATATAAATAATTAACCGTGATGTGCTTTTTGAAGACTTTTGAGGACAAAATGATATATTGGGAGAATATTATTAAATACTGTAATCTATTTAAGTTGAATATTCTGAGAAACTTACGCTAAAATAGTGAATATGTGAGGAAACCGGATTTGAATACAAGAAAAAGGAAAATAGCCAGGTCAGTGTCTTACAATCAGGAAATAGGTTTCTGGTTTGTTGCCTTCTACACAATTACAAAGTTAGTCAAGCTCAGCCATGGCACCACAAAGGTAAGTCATTGTACCATTAAGACAGCTGGCTTGCAACCAAAACCCATTGGCTGTCAAACTATTGTCAAACCAAAATGCTCACCGCCAAGGCCCCAACCAATGTCCCTACCATGTTTTAACTTCCTACACCTTATGGCTTCTGAGATACAGCCTTGACAAGCTTTTTCCCGCTGCACGTCCATCCAGACGCCAATGGCTGAAAGCAATACCCGCACAGCCCATAAGGTGAAAATGACTCAAAAAAACTTATGATTTAAATGAACAATTTAATTGGATTTAATTAGACACCTCTTTGATCCATATTTACCAGTATCTGGTGGATTATAGCATAAAATATTAGACCAGCTAAGGCACTCTCCTTTCTTCCACCACTAAAATAACCCATCCTTTGTAGCTCTTGATTATAAGCTACAATCAAACTGGTCTGCAACATTTTGATTTGTTGCAAGTTAGAGTCTGCAGTCTGTTATAAAAGTTCAGTTAGAATCAGAATTGTAGTGAGAACATGGTGAGACCGTGGAGGTTGTGGTTTTGTATTCCTGTCCTGCATTTAAATCCTACACTTAGTAGGTATGTCCACCCCACTGGGGGGTGGACATATTATTTTTGCTTAAGCCTAGCTTTCTGAAATTTGGTATGGAGGTTAATAGGTTGTATGGGATTGCTTTTGGGGGAATTGCTTCATAGATGAGTGAGTAATTAATTAAATAAATGAGTAATTGGCTATTTTGAATATTGAAAAAGGCAAATGTGCTCATATCTCCTAAACCGTGCGAGATGGAGCAATTTCGTCGAAATTTTCGACCCACAGGGTATCTAAGGAATGTAATCTTTACAATTTTCAAAAAATTTTCCCCTCCCCAAAAATGGCGGCCATTTTGAATTTTCGAATTTTTGCCAAAAATGGCAAAACACGAATTTGCTTCCATCTCCTTAACCGTGCGAGATAAAGCGATTTCGTCAAAATTTTCGACCCACAGGGTATCTAAGAAATGTACTCTTGGCAATTTTCAAAAAATTTTCCCCTCCCCACATATGGCGGCCATTTTGAATTTTCAAATTTTTGCCGAAAATGGAAAAACACAAATTGGCCTTAACCATGCAAAATAGAGTTATTTCGTTGAAATTTTCGACCCATAGGGTATCTAAGAAATGTACTCTTGGCAATTTTCAAAAAATTTTCCTTTTCCCAAAAATGGCGGCCATTTTGAATTTTCAAATTTTTGCCAAAAATAGAAAAACAGAAATTTGCTTCTATCTTCTTAACCGTGCAAGATAGAGTGATTTCGTCAAAATTTTCGACCCAACCAATGCAAAAAGGCATGAATCTGAGATAATATACATGTACACTAATAAATATTTAAGCATCATTAATAATTTTACAAATGAAACATGGTCTTGTAACACTACTGTACAATTTTGCCAAAAGGTTCATGGGGTGGACATTACACATGATAATGTGTGTTCTTCTGTGCTATCCTCTTTCTATTCATATGTCGCAGCTACTATCAACAGGGCGTCCTATTTCTAGTTGCATGTACTGCTTCATTTAAAGTGCATAATCCACAGGCCACTATGCATGGCTTTTCGACATATTTTTCGAAGTTTAAGCTATAAAATGCAACTTACAATTGACTTGAAAGAGACTCATTAATGTTAGAAAGGTTAATCTGCAATCAGTGATACATGGTTTGAACTGTTGTTCTTGTCTGTAGAGCAAGTGTTTATTAAGCACTCCGCAAGGGAAGCTTGTTTGTATATGGGAGGAAGTCAGGCTCCGCCGGCTCCGCATTTCGTTTTCCTTATAACTCTGTGACCGTTGGGTGGATTCTTTTCAAGTTTGGCAGGTGTATGCTGTAGCCCTGGGGAATTTTTTTTTTAATATGCTACAGTGACATTACGACCAATCAGAGAGGTCACATGACTAAAAGTGTCTTTCTTTTTTTTTGATAGGTAAGCTTGTCAGGATGATAACTTGAAAGGGATTTTATCTATTCACCTGAAACTTGGCAAACACATTCATTCTATTGAAATCTGGAAATCATTAGATTTTGGCATTGATTGGTTAAGAAATGGCCAAGTAATTAATGATTTATTAATCATTATCAATTTTCCAAATAAGGAAAACACAAAAATGCCTGTATCTCGAAAACCGTGCGCGATAGAGCGATTTCTATGAAATTTTTGACCAGCAGGGTATCTCTGCAGATTAACTAACACATTTTTCAAAAAAAATTTTGTATCGCCAAAAATGGCAGCCATTTTGAATTTTCGAATTTTTTGCAAAAATTGCAAATACAAAAATGCTTGTATCTCAAAAACCATGCTAGATAGAGCGATTTTGACGCGATTTTTGACTCACAGGGTATCTCTGTGGAGTAGCCATTCCAATTTTCAAAAACATTTTGTCTCGCCAAAAATGGCAGCCAAAGGCTATAAGCAGAGCATTTTCTTGACTAGAAATAGGACACACTGGCATGTGTAATGTCCACCCAAACAGAAGCATGAGTTTTGTTCTAAAACTTGGACAAAATTGCCAATAGTACATTTCTTAGATACCCTGTGGGTCGAAAATTTCGGCGAAATCGCTCTACCTCGCACGGTTAAGGAGCTAAAAGCAAATTTGCATTTTTCCATTTTTGGCAAAAATTCGAAAATTCAAAATGGCCGCCATTTTTGGGGAGAGGAAAATTTTTGAAAATTGCCATAAGTATTTTGCTTAGATACCCTGTGGGTCGAAAATTTCGACGAAATCACTCTATCTCGCACGGTTAAGGAGATAGAAGCAAATTTGTGTTTTTCCATTTTTGGCAGAAATTCGAAAATTCAAAATAGCCACCATTTTTGGGGAGAGGAAAATTTTTTGTAAATTGCCAAGAGTATATTGCTCAGTTACCCTGTGGGTTGAAAATTTCGACGAAATCGCTCTATCTTGCATGGTTAAGGAGATAGAAGCAAATTTGCATTTTTCTATTTTGGGCAAAAATTCGAAAATTCAAAATGGCCACCATTTTTGGGGAGAGGAAAATTTTTTTTTGTAAATTGCCAAGAGTACATTTCTTAGATAACCTGTGGGTCAAATATTTCAACAAAATCGCTCTATCTCACACGGTTAAGGAGATAGACGCAAATTTGTGTTTTTCCATTTTTGGCAAAAATTCGAAAATTCAAAATGGCCGCCATTTTTGGGGAGTGTAAAATTTTTTGAAAATTGCCAAGAGTACATTGCTTAGATACCCTGTGGGTCGAAAATTTTGACAAAATCGCTCTATCTCACACGGTTTAGGAGATAGACATTTTTATTGCATAAAATACCCTTACCTTATTCTCACTAGTGCTTACTTGTTGGCGGGAGCAAACATGTACAACCAAACGAGAATATTTTTTAAATAAATATTCTTGTCAGTACCAGTATGCATACGCATGACCGCTCATGCGCGTGCACCGGAAAAACCCCGTTAAGCCTCACTTTTATTTTGGTCGTAAGGGAGTAAACATCGTTTGACATTATCTTCGTTTGCGAAGAATTTCAACATGGTTGGCGAGGAAGAAGTTATGAAGAATGTAAATTATTGTAAAGAATTCACTGTTTCATAAGAATTGGAAGGGTTATTCTTTCTTTTGATGTTTGCCAGCCATCTTCATTAGGTAGTCTGCATTTTGACTGGATCTTTGGCGTTTGCAGACCTTTTTTATGGTTGTGGTAGGGTCGCCAATTAAGAAGATTTTCCTCGACTTTGAGAAAAGAATTCATCTTCTGTCCCTCTGCAGCTTATACTAGCACGTCTAGTAGCTATGCAAGGTCCATGAACTGTCTTATTAATGAACAGAAGAATCTCAGATTGTCTTCTGCTTCATTGTTATTAATACAGATGTAAAGACGGCACAAATTGCATTCCTTCAAGATCAAACCAACAAAAGGGTAGTACCTCTGTCTCCTCTAGTGAGGTAAATATGGCAGAGGCAACCCCTATAACAGAAGAATCCACCATGCAGAAGTTCTTCTCAGCAGACTTTCAGTTGAAGACAGTTTTTCAGAAGACACTGCACTATGCCAAGAAGTATTTCCTACATACTGATCTTAATGGAAACAAATTTATTTCATTGGTCAGTTATATTCAACAACAAGGATATCCACGGGAAGAGGAGGATGATAGTAATGGACTTCCTTGAAAGAACAAGTACAACTCTGTTTTTTGCTGAGGTAGATATGACAGAAGCTGTTGGAGGTTAAGAAGAACTACCAAAGTTAAACCTTCTCATCCATTCAATTTGGGATGGAAAGGGTTTGCTTTCATCACTTTTCTACCGTCTGGAAGGTCTGTGTTGGGGTTTCTCATTGTAAAAAAAAAAAAAAAAAAATTCATCAATAGATTTCTCAACAACAGCACTAATGCCAGGATTTTTCAGAAGTATTGTTCAATGTACCTTGTCTTCCACAACTTTATGGTCATATTACACAGTTTACTACCATGCGGTTTAAAACACAACATGTTTAAAGACTATGGTTGTCCATCTTCTGCTCACAATTCTCAACAAGTAACCCTCAAACTTGGGAAATACTGCAATATTTTGGTTTGGATCCCGTGGACCAACACTTCTTTAAGATGTTGAAGTACTGCTTAGCTACATTCAGACCTAATTTCTTTCTTCTCGTTTATTGGGAAGTGTTAGAAATTAAGAAGGAGGCTAATATGTCACAAGTTTTTTGTAGTAAAACAGACAAGAATTAACAGAACACATCACAAGCCATCAGAGGGATTGCTTTTGGAAGTAACAACCAAGGTTAAAACAATGAGGGCTGGAGGTTGTTTTACTGCAACATCTTATTGAAAAACGAATGTCATCTCGAAGTTGGCCACATTCTACAATTTGGTTTAACATTGAAACTACCTTATCAAATCGTCGAGAACTCGTACAATTCACAGCGGTTATATATTCTGACAGGAAACAACAACTTTAATGGATAAAGTGTGCATCAATGCTTCTGTATGTTTATAATCTCAGTAAAATGTGTTCAAGCATACAGTTTTACAGTACATTGGCGACCTGTAGTGTATATTTCAAATATCACATGGTCCCGGCTCTGAGGATGCAAACTGCAAGGTAATCAGTATCTCCATTTGCGAAGGTGGATAGGTAGTCGCGTTTACATCGATCAGACGCGTTCTTCCTCCATCCCAGGTACAATTAGATGTGCTTCTTCATTGTTTCTTTGCTGGTGAAAGAATGTACCTTGTCATAGGCCATTCTTTTCAATTCACAGCCTTATCTTTGCGTGTAGCAACATCTCCACTGGAATTTGTCCGCTTGGAACATTCATCAGTATTGGGACCACTGGTTATATACGTACTGCCTCCTCCATCACATATTTGCTTGTAGAAATTGAAGCAATTCGTGGCTTGCAGAACTACATTGGGTGATAAGCGTTTGAAGTCAGAACTCATCTCAACAAAACACTTTGGTTACAAATTCAACCATGGCAAGGGTGAAGTGTCCCTGTGGAAGGAAAGTGGGTTATTTGAGAAGTTTATGGATGGTGTACATGCAGGTTCGTCAACCATTCCAGAATTCTAATGTCATTGATAGTATTTTGGAACCTATAAATATTCACAATCTTTACACATTCAGATATGTTGTTCATACTTCTGAAAATATATCTGTTTTGGTGTAAGATCACAGAGGTCTTACCAGGTCTTAGTGTCCTAAAGAATAGGGGATTAAGAATGCTATGGATGGGTATATGCGAGTTTATTAGCATAATTCCATGCCCAGAATTCTAATGTCTTTTATAGGAATCTATAACCTAGAACATATTATCTCAATGGACATTCTTCACATAAATGTTGCTTGGAAGTTCCATTGGAAACCAGAAACCAGGAAGTACTGAAGGCTGCATTTCTGATAATGTTTTCAGATTTACCTTCAAAACTACAGGGTTTTACTTCAGATAATGGCATGGCACAGTGTTGTCTTATCTTAACAAGAGGGACCCATTCATTAGATATGCGTCCGATGGTCTGATATCTAATGGTCCTTTGGAAGCCCACAATAAGTTCTGAGGGCCCGCCACATTTAGGGCTGTCAAGGTGGGATATCAACCTTTTTTCATACAGGGATAAGCCATTCAAACAGAATGCCCTTCATCCCATAGTTTCGCATTATTTGCCAAATTTGGCACACTGCAAGGTTAGATAGCTTTTTTTCAAAGATAAAGAACAAACTATCTGTGTTTATTCCACCAGTCTAATACCCTAATGCAATACAATGGTGGTAGATGTATGGAGTATCCTACTTTTGAGTATTTCTCATTTCAGTCTTTAGTCTTGACAAAGTCTCTTTGGAATCATCTGAATCCATGACCTTAGCCTCGGGTAGATAGAGAGGCGAGGGTGTTTGGTCTTTCAAATCATTGAACACAGAACTGGAAGGAGTTCACAGTTTCTCCTTCATCAGTACTCCTAGCAGAGAACAGATGACCTCAGAGGGTCACGATATTGTTCAAGCTGGTTTTCATTCCTGCTTTTATGCTAGTTTAGATCATTCTTTGACTGAAGATATGACCTTTTGCCCCTTTTAGAGCTCTAAGATTTTATCTTGATATATTTCAGATCTTAGATAGGGGAATTATGTGCTATACTATGCATGTGTGTATATGTATGTACTTTTCAGGAGGCATTCAAGGAGCTACCATGTCAACAGGCAGACAGTTCTGCTAGCTGATCAAATATTTGACCTTGAAACTTAGAATGTTTCCTTGGCCAAGGCTCAAATTGCTTGTTATATGGCTGGAAGTCACACTCCACAGTTTATACTTTAGCTTGTGACTTGGAAGTCTAATGAAGGTCAGATTAATCGTTGGAACTATAGTATCGCCATGTGGTTCCTTCATAAGTTGTGTATTGTATGATACATTACAGTAATTGTATGTATATGTACAGTTCCAATGGCCAGATCACACCGTTTAGTGGTACCTGAAAGCCCATTGGAAATACCCAATCATGTTCCTGTTTTTGGGGAAGCATCTGATCTGGTGGAAAGGCCCAAGGAATGGGTTAATAGGTGGTCTTATCCACATAGAGGAGCACAATCTCCTGTTATTACCAATGTGCCTGTCCATGGTTGGGGAACACATTGGTATTTAGTGTTATAAAATTCCAAAGGTGTGGGAATTTCTCAATGTATATGCTGCACAGTTCCAGTTTACTTAATAACAGAATATAACTACATAGGTTATTTTGTTATGTTGCTAAGTATGCTTATCATACTCTTGTACTTATCATCACAAGTGTGTTTGAAATTAGTACATTGGAACTAAACATGCATGCAGGGCCAAGGCACCTTTGGGAAGGTTGCCAGGTAGTGCTTACATATATAACTACTAAATGTTATTTTGTTAAGTTACTTTTATTGCATAATATAGTCTGGTACTCTCAAGTTTTCTTGAGATATGTACTTTGACTTTTCTTTGGGTTATACCTGCTTTTGGTGGCAAAAATATTAAAAATCCCACCACCAGTATGGTTGTAATCAAGCACTAGTGAGGATAAGGTAAGGGTATTTTACGCAATAAAATGTAAAAATTTTATTGTAATTTAACTTTTTGTAAGTTAAATACTTACCTTATCCTCACTAGATTCGGATTCCCACCCTGCCAACCCCACATTTTCAAGATTTTTGGTTTACAATATATTATATTGACTCCCAAAATTAAAGTGAGGCTTAACAGGGTTTTTCCGGTGCACGCGCATGCGCGGTCATGCGTATACATACTGGTACCGACAAGAATATTTATTTTAAAAATATTCTCGTTTGGTCGTACATGTTTGCTCCCGCCAACACGTAAGCACTAGTGAGGATAAGGTAAGTATTTAACTTACAAAAAGTTAAATTACAATAAAATTTTACAATTTATTTTGTTTGCTATGTAGCTATTACTTAGAAAATTAAAGCTATTACCATCAACAACAATACCAAGCAAGCAATTGAAACTATAAACCTTCACACCAAATTTTAAAATGATGAGTTAAATAAGTTTCCTTTAAAAGAGTGAAAACAGAAATGCAATTCAAAGTAGGCTCAAAGTAACAAAGCAGCTATTACTCAGATAGCTAAAAAGCTATTATCGACCAAAAGCTATATTGGTCAAACTATTGACCCAATTATCCTTCATATAAATTTTTGTGAAGATAGAAAACATTCTTTCATTAAAATGTCCAGAAAAAAAGTCAACTCGAAATAGCACAATAGCTATATAGCACAGTAGCTATTACTCAGTTAGCTATAAAGGTATTATCACCAAAAGCAATCCCAAGCAAGCTACTGATCCAATAATCCTCCATCCCAAATTTTGTGAACATAGGTAAAATACTTTTCCTTTAAAATGCTTAAAATAAAAAAGCTACTCAAAGTAGCTAAGTAGCTATTACTCAGTCAGTTATATAGCTATTATCACTAAAAGAAATGCCAAGCAAGCTATTGACCTAACTATTGCTCATACCAAATTTGGTAAAGATATGTCAAATATTTTTCCTTAAAATGCCCGGAAATAAAAGAAGTATACAAAAGTAGCTAAGTAGCTATTACTCAGTTAGCTATAGAGGTATCTTCACCAAAAGCAATCCCAAGCAAGCTATTAACCCAATAAACACCCATACCAAATTTGGTAAAGATAGGAAAAATTGTTTTCCTGGAAATGACCGGAAACCAAATGTGACGACGGACGGCGGACGCCGGAAAAAGCAAAAATAATATGTCCACCCCCCCAGTGGGGTGGACATAATATGTTAGCACTCACCTTTATATCCTTTTTGGAATGATCCTCTAGTTTAAAATATTGATATTAAATTGGTGTGTTAAACAGGCAGGATAGCACTGGCAGAAGAAGACTCACAGCCAGCCTCACCAGAGGACAGTGATTTTTGTCAGAATGCTGTGTTCATACACGATGCAAACAGCCATAACAGTCGCCTCAAAGAACTGGTCATGAGGTGAGGTCAACTGTGTATAAGTTTACTGTAAACATATTTCTGTTTTTGCCATTTTGAGGCCATTTTGGCCGTTATACAGGGTGATGAGAGGAGAGGAGACTGGCACTGTCCACTATGTACAAGTTAGTACAATCACTCATATGTTGGACATTCAACTTGTACAGGGTGATAAGGCGAAACTGGTCTAGTATTGTCTATTGTGTATAAGTTTGTACAACCAGCTCTATATTGGACATTCAACTTTTACAAGCTGATGAGCTGGGGAGAGTCTAGTACTGCCAACTGTGTATAATTAAGTAAGTACAACCAGTTACATATTGGACATTCAACATTTTACAGTGTGATGACACAACGAAACCTGCTGCAGTCTTAGCTGTCAAATGTAAAATAAATTTTCAGTTCCCAACATTGTAAAAATACAATGTAGGTATAGTACGTAGTTATGAGTCAAGGAGGCGTGCTTGTCTACTGTATATACATAGAACAAAATGAGGCGTTACCTTGGTTTAAATTTTGAAGCACCAACATCTGGAAGTAGAAATGCTGCTTTTGTTGCTTGGAGTCGGTTAACAAATTATATTGCATATACAGTAGATTTTAAATATATTCAAATTAATAAGACTTTAAGTAAAATAGAGTACTTAAAATTCTGTATATGGAGAACCAGGCTAGGTCAAATTTAGGTTCAGCTGGAACTGATTTTAAGTTCCAATATCAGAAACTAGAAATACTAATTTATTATGGAGTGAGCCATACTTAGAACAGTAAAATCTCTAGTTTCCAATATTCTGTTATATCAGTATCTCATTATTTGATTTTATGAATTTTTTTCTACTCATCCTAATATATGTTCCCTGTTGTTTTGAACTAAAATGCCTTTCTTATTTAATGAACATTCTATAATCCAAACAAATCTCACTTTCCCAACCTGTTCTGATAACAAAGGTTCCATTGTAATCAATATCACTAATTGCAGATCAGCTGTGCTTATACACGACAAGACTTGCTTTTTCCCTCCAAGGACATCAAAATGATGCCTGACCAAAGGAAGTTATCCACTCCAGTTCATTGTATATTGAGCCACAGTGGCGGAGTGGTAACACTCTCGCCTCCCACCTCTTAGATCGGAGTTCAAATCCCAGCCCGACCTCAAGTAGGAAAGCTGGTAGTTGCTTGCTGTTGGTCAGCAGTTTACAGTACAGAACCCTGACCAACTGTATGTACTGGTTTCCTCTGCCCATAAAATTACCCGTCATGATATGACCTCTACATTGTGTTGAAAATCAATAAATCATTTTATATTATAGGAAGGCTGGCAGCATAGTATACGGTCACAGATTGGGATCAGAGGAGTCTTTCTTCCAGAGAACCATGACAGCAAAAACCACTGGTGCTCCATCAGAAAAAGATGCCACCATGCAGATAAACAGAAAAATTAAAGAAAAACTCTACAAAGACCAACAAATATCTCTTCTGTAACATATGGTTTATATATACGTATGTATAATACTGTCTAGGGAAGAGTTGGGAACATGTCTTCTGTATCAGCCTCTTACTGTTGCTGAATTAGCACAAAGGATCTTGTATTGTATGATTTCCCCAATAATTCAATTCATTAATTCCAAGATACTGGTGCTGCCAACCCATATTTGGTAATTTTTACTGTTATTAAGTATTTAGATCATTTTTTGCAAACTTTTTCCCCCTTTTTGAATAAAAACTGAATGCGTCAGATTTGTTTTATTTAGTGTCAATAAAAATGAGTGACTTTTCAAGTAAACCTACTTCTTTATTGCCACGTCGACATTATTTTTCAGGTCTCTATTTTAGGTTTCCATTGATCCATTTACTCTTTTAATCACAGGACAGTTACTCAGTACCACACTCACTGTATTTATCTTGTGACAGTAAGACAGCTTGAAATTGCCCTCTGTATGATATTACACTAATTACAGTGTTAATATTTATTTATTTATTTGGGGTTTTACATCGCTTTCAACACTGTACAGGTCATATCACGATGGGTAGTTGGAAGGGCAGAGGAAACCAGTACCTAGAGTTTGTTAGGGTTCTGTACTGTAAACTGCCGACCAACAGCAAGCAACTACCAGCTTTCCCACTTGAGGACATGCCAAGAATCGAACCCCGGCCTCAGAGGTGGGAGGCGAGAGTGTTACAACTCTGCCACCGTGGCCCCTTACAGTGTTAATAAATACTGTATCTGAAATGCCTAAAATTCTTCATATTGATCAGCTTATGTATATCAGCCTGCTCACACGTCTGCTGCATTGAAAAAGGCGATTTTTACTGAGCAGTGATCATATAGTGGTCACAAAACCACTTGGTAATTTTATAAAACTCAAACGCTGAGTTTAAATGGAAAACAATTATACCAAAACAACAATTTGATTAGATATTTGAAGAAAATATTTACCTCTATACATTGTAATTATTGGCCCTTGAAACATTAAGAAATGATTTTATGTAAAAATATTTCCATGTTGGCATTATACATGATAAATGATATTAATGTATTTGGGGTCTGTCCTAATAATGACTAAGACACAAAACAACAACAATGACCTTTGTTAAAAGGCCAAAAAAAAAATAAAATATCATTGACCAATTGAACATCTTGGACAGAAAATGAGCTTGCACTGTGCTCAATTGTTTTCACATGATATGGAAATTTATATCTAACCGATACCAGAACATATAATTACATGATCCAAGAATTATTAAATTATTCCAGTAATAACATGGTCTGAAGTTGTCTCAGAGTTATCAGATCCCTTGCATTTACTATTTCTCTGATGATACCTTAAACCACTCGAGGATGGGAAACCTTTTGAGCAAACTGCACACGCATAACATTTTTCTCCTGTGTGCAGCCGTAAGTGACCATCTAACCCATTCTTTGTGCCCAGTACTTTAGCACAGTGTGGACAAGGAAAAGCTGAATTTTCATGCACTCTTTTATGGGAAGCCAAGTTCTTCTTGCTGAAAAATCCCTTCCCACAAACTTCACACACAAAGTTACGCTCTCGTTTTTCACAATGCATTTCCATATGCTGTTTCAGGTGATGTTTCTGTGAGCATACTTTATGGCACACAGCACAAACAAACCTTCCATACTTTTTACTTTGTTTCCCGTCATGAATGACTGCTTTATGATGCACCAAATATCTCTTCTGGTAAAACCGTTGCCCACACACTTCACACACAAAGTTTCGTTCCCGCTTTTCATTATGCGTTTCCATGTGTTCTTCCATGTGAGCCTTTTGTGTGCATATTTTATCATATCTCTGGCATGGATATCGTCCCTTTGTCCTTTTCCTACATGTATTAGTCTTGCCCTCTTTGTGATATGTAAACACATGGATTTGTTTCAGATCTTCTGAACTGAATCTCTGGTGACAATACTCGCACCCGAAACTCTTTGGAAAAGCATGGAAAACTTTGTGCCATTTATAATATGAAATACTGTAAAACTCTCTGCCACATTTATCACATTCCAACTGCTTGGATTTTTTCAAACAATGACCTTTCAGATGCTTTCTCCAGTGACATTTAGATACACATATTTTTCCACACTTTTTGCAAATAAATGGTGATATAATTTCATGCTGAACTATTTTGTGTGCATTTAAGCATGACGCTCTGCTGAAGCCCATTCTACATTTGATGTTCTTGACATTACACTGATATGGTCTCTCCATCTTTGGTATGGTGTGCACCAATAATAAATGGTTCCTGAACATGGATGCAAAGGCAAACCCTGCCTTACACAGAGGACAAAAATATGCTGTGACTGTTGGGCTAGAATGGTGCTGCAGGTGTAACTTGAACCTCCAGTGTTTATTAAAACTTTCATCACATATAGGACAATGATAGGTCAACTTGTATTCCTTGCTTCTGTTGAGTTTCTCTCTTTTGCTAGGCATGTTCATGCTAGTTGATGACTGAAAGAATACATTTAGAGACTACATAGCTTTCCTACAAGAAAATACCATTTAGTTTTTGTAAAATATAAAGTAGTTGAAATACTTTAGTAATGAAACTACATTCTAAAAAGTTACAAAATTGGCCAAGAAGTGGAGATTTTTTTTCATGAAAAATCAATAATTATCAATATCATGTTATGGTCACTTGAAGCAACTATTGACTAAAGTCACTTTCTTTCTTTTCAATAAAAAAATTGTCAACAGAAAGATCAATCCTGGGTGTTTAATGCAATAAGTCAATTTTATATTGATCTGGATTTATTTTTCTGTTCAATGCTGAATAAAAATACTCAATCTTATAATTACCAAACAAAATATATTTTAATAATTTTAAAAGCAAAATAACAGAATCAAGGAATATAAAATCCAAGTTTAATAATTTATAAGTAAATATATGCCCATACTTATTACCTCCATTCGGGGGTTATGTTTTGGGCCCCAAAATTTGGGGCGAGTTTTTTATTGTGTTTACGATTCCTACAAAATTGATAACAGATCTTTATAAATATTTTTATGTAGGAGCCTTGCCAAAGAAGAAGTTATTAAACTTTTGCAAAGATCCAGATCATATTCTGAAAACGCTGAATTTGTAGGAAATGCCCCTGCTGGAGGTCTTGTATGCATGCATTCTGGTTATTACTATAACTTGTGATACAAAAACAAGGATTTTTAATTTTTGATAGTTAATTTACATCTTAATATATGATATTTAATTTACACTGTACCAAAAAAGAAACATACCTCCTTGGCAAGGTATAATAAATGGACACTTTGTAAAACGTGTAATGGGATGGATAAACAGATGTTCATTATAGTTCCTGTTTGCATGTATCTTAGGCAATACTAGAGTTCTAATAATTGTATTTAAAGATAGGCAATTTGACTGTGCTGCTGTGACATTTAAGATCACAGGAAATGAAGTCAAAAGGAACAGCAGAGTTGCCGCAGAGCAAAGATGAATACTTCGAAACAAAGAATTATTTGCTATAACAATAATTCTTGAAAAAATAATTAATCTAATTTTGGTGAAAAAAACTTAAGTTAACATGACCCTGTTAACTTTGCTGCATAACAAATAGATTTTAAAAGCCCATTCTTGTTTATAAATATTTTAAGAGGACATTGTGATCTCTCTGTGGCGCCTGATTTGACTGGATCTGCTGTAGTAAGCCAAAAATAAAATATAATTTCCAAAAGACAAAATGTCCCATGTTTATTAGAGCATGATGTGGACAGTGAACACTGAACAGTTACATGAAGTGTTAGACAAGGACATATATATATACTTGTATATATATATATAGCATTGAATGAGGAAAAGTATTTACATGGAGCCTATGTATCATTGTATCCCCGACGCGAAGCGGGGATACTATGGATTCATCATCGTTGTCGTCCGCATCCGCGCCCGCAGAGATTTCTTGTTAGCGACCTACAGTCCACATTTCTTTCCGGATTTCTTTCATATTTGGCAGGTAGCTTGATATGGTAGAGGACTCGCCACCCTATCTTTTTGGTAGGCTTTATGTCTAAATTAGGCCTGTGGTAGACAAAAATGTCTAAAATGTGGAATATTGCTTGTTAGCGACCTACAGTCCACATTTCTTTCCAGATTTCTTTCATATTTGGCAGGTGGCTTGGTATGCTAGAGGACTCGCCACCCTATCTTTTTGGTAGGCTGTATGTCTAAATTAGGCCTGTGGTAGACAAAAATGTCTAAAATTCATTAAAAGTCATGAAATCATGCACTAAATCACTTATAACTTGAAAAGTGTTGCATTTAGAGCATTTTGTTAAAATATGTTATTCAAATACTTTTTTCATGGCTACAACATGGTGAGTAACTTGGGTGTCTGTCTCAATAGCTAAGTGAGTAATAGCTACTTTTGGGCTTTTCAGTAACTTCCATCATGAGTAAAATCACTTGTAACTTGAAAACTATTGCATTTACACAATTTTGTATAAATATGTTATTTAGCTACTTTTGGGTCAGCTATAACATAGTAAAATTTCAGACCTGTAGCTCATGGCATAGCTGAGTAATAGCTACTTTTAGGTTATCACTGTTGAGTAAATTACGTATAACTTCAAAAGTATTACATTTAGAGTATTTTGTTTCAATATGTTATTCACCTATTTCGGAGTCAGCTATAACATAGTGAAGTTCCAGACCTGTGGCTCATTGCATAGCTGAGTAATAGCTATTTTGAAGTTCACACTGTTGAGTAAATCAGTTGTAATTGGAAAACTATTGCATTTACAGAATTTTTTGTAAATAGGTTATTCAGCTACTTTTGGGTCAGCTATAACATAGTGAAATTACAGACCTGTAGCTCATGGCACAACTTAGCAATAGCTATTTTCAGGTACTGACTGTTGAGTAAATGATATGTTGTTCACCTAATTTTGGGTCAGCTATAACATAGAAAAAATTTAGACATGTAGCTCATTGCATAGCTCAGTAATAGCTACTTTGAGGTTATCACTGTTGAGTAAATCAGTTATAACGTCAAAACTATTACATTTACAGTATTTTGTTTAAATATGTTATTCACATAATTTTTGGTCAGCTATAACAGAGTGAAATTGCAGACCTCTATGTCATGGCATAGCTTACCAATATCTACTTTCAGGTTCTCACTGTTGAGTAAATCATTGTATCCACTGGATAGCTGCAGTGTGTAGAGAGATTTCACCATTACCGCTCTAACAAAAAAAATATTATAGCTAGCCTTCTCAAGTTTGCAAGGTATATTAGAGGGTGCACCACAGTATTCTATTGGTAGGCTTTATGTCTAAATTAGCCCTGTGACTAAATTACTTGCATACTAAAGATGAGTAATTCTGCATTTTCTCTAAAAGTATTGCAGATAGCCAATTTTTCTTAAATAACTCATTCACCTACTTTTGGGAGAGCTTTCACATGCTGAGGTTCCAGACCTGTAGGTAATTACTCACCTACTCAAAATGAGTAAATGTGAATTATCTCTAAAAGTATTGCAGATAGCCAATATTTCTCAAATAACTCATTCACCTACTTTTGGGAGAGCTTTCACTTGGTGGAGTTTCAGACCCGTAGGTAATTACTCACCTACTCAAAATGAGTAAATGCAAATTATCTCTAAAAGTATTGCAGATAGCCAATTTTTGTCAAATAACTCCTTCACCTACTTTTGGGAGAGCTTTCACTTGGTGAAGTTTCAGACCTGTAGCTAATTATTCACCTACTCAAAATCAGTAAATGCTAATTATCTCTAAAAGTATTGCAGATATCCAATTCTTATCAAATAACTCATTCATCTACTTTTGGGAGAGCTTTCACATGGTGAAGTTCCAAACCCGTAGGTAATTATTCACCTACTGAAAATGAGTAAATTCCAATTATCTCTAAAAGTATTGTAGTCTTTGTGGATAGCCAATTTTTCTCAAATAACTCATTCGCCTACTTTTGAGAGAGCTTTCACTTGGTGAAGTTTCAGACCCGTAGCTAATTATTCACCTACTCAAAATGAGTAAATGCGAATTATCTCTAGAAGTATTGCAGATAGCCAGTATTTCTCAAATAACTCATTAATATGAAAACAACTTATAGGAAGTCATGGGCTGCAAATCTTTTCATGTGGTCAGATTTGACCTTGGGCCCCTCCTGCTTATTATTGGTCCTAGAGGTTTGCAATGTGAAAACGACTTATAGGAAATCATGGGCTGCGAATCTTTTGATGTGGTCAGACATCACCTTGGGCCCCTGCTACAGGGTCAAATAAGGGTAGCCAAACTTAGAGGTGCTTTCAGCTTGTTTATTAACGAAAAATGCTGTTTATCTTCTAAACTATGTTAGTTGGCCTTTGTCGGTGGATACATCCAGCATCTGGCCACAGATGCGTCCTTAGTCTAGCTGAATAAAGGAGACATAGGGAGGTTGGAAAAGCAGCAATTCTATCTACATGGGTCAGTTGCCATCCATGTGCTAAATTTGTTCCATGACACATCTTTTCCTTCTCTGACTTGATTTCTTCTGACCTCATTGAGACTGCATATTGCTAGATTTTGAAAAGCCCTTTGCTTAAAAATATTTATTTTATATAATTAATCAAAAAACCGCTGTGAGGAACAATTATATTTAAACTAAACTAAATTTCTGTGATTTAAATTTATTTATTACATGTTTGTAAAATAAAGGTCAACAGATAATTTAATTTTGGTCCTTTAGAAAAAATAACACCCGTTAAAAACATCAATATTTCAACTTCAAGATCATCGAATTTATAAGATTTATGTCAGTTGCACCAGTAATCATGCTACTTAATAAAAAATATCAATAAAGTATGTGATAAAACAAGTTTACATTAAGTTCTCCACAACTATAAAATACTTCAGGCATTATTTATGCTGAATTATGAAGAAAATGTCCACAAAAATGCTAAAAAATATTTGTTGTATTCATTTAATTTAGAATGTCACAGGTTATATGTCACAGGGTTACTGACCCAGTTTTCATGCTATCTGTTGGTTATTTCAGAAACTTTAAAAATTAAATAATTTTTGCACAATACTATACAAAACAAAGACATAACCGTTGAACTCAACGCAATAAACTTTCCAATGGTGTTTTAATTGTAAAAATTGGTTATGTATTGACAGATTTACAAGCAATTAAAGATAAACAAAATTTCACATTGCATGAACCCAAAATAAAGACTAAAAGAGTTTGACAAGTGATATCCAAGTACCTGATTCAACTACAGAAATGATAAATGTATCATTTTAAAGAAAAATTACAGTAGATTTTGTCAGTTTTATTTGAAGAAAGTTCGTTTTATATTGGCTGAGATATATTGTTAAATATGCAGCAAATACACGAAAACTAGTGCTAGCACGAAAACTGGACCATCGACCATAAGTAAATGCTACTGCAAAACTTGGGACTTTTAGTGGTGGTGGACCAGTTCACGCCCGGGTACCAATTCACGCCCACCCCTAAATTTATCCAAAATAATCAGTTAAACAATAAATTACAAATGTATATGATCAATTCGATGATTATCTATAATGTGGTAAACATCTCTATGAAAATTGAGGGTGGGCGTGAATTGGTACCCGGGCGTGAACTGGTCCACCACCACTAAAGGCTCTTCTTGTTTACAACCCTTGAAGGGACATCATGATAGGTTTGAAGTCGGAGCCACGAGGGCTGAGTGCTTCCCCCCTTCAACACTTGTACGCTGTCACCCACAAAGCATTTATTGTTTTTAAAAAATAGAGTGTTTCATCCATTTGTTAAGATTCAAAATGAGAAAAATACTCAAGGGGGCGGTTTTTGTTGTTTACAAAAGTATACCAATAACCAGAACCAAAACATGTGATTCGAAACTATAGAAAACGCTAATACTCGAAAAAAAAAATGTGCATCCTTATCCCGGATTTATAGTCTCAAACGAAACTCAAGTGGACACATTAATTATTACCCGTTTATTTCCGTTTGTTATCCAAAAACAATTTGCATGTAATGATGCCTTTTTTCTGCTATTATTTTTTTTATTCTGATATTTTGGAAATTCCCTAGCTGTGTTATGGTCTGTTCAAATATTAAGTGTTTTAATTATGACGGATATTTTCTAAAAATTATTTTTTTACATTTTTAAGTCAACAGGTAACCAAGCCATATTGTTCATTTTCACCCATAATTAATCTCTTGGGCAGTCTTGTTGTGTTCCCCATGTAACAAAGGTTATAGCCTTATGTCATTCGATTGACCCAACAACTAATTCCAATTCCAATTTCAACTTTTAAAGCGCTTAATCTCTGCCAGAGTGACAGACTCTAAGGCGCAACATCATAGGTATAGTCACAAAAATCATCGTCCTTATCCATAGCAATGGTCGACATCACGGAGAACGCCATATGAGGTGGAAAATATTAAGGAGGATAAGTTTGGCAGAACAGGTATGCCTTAAGTTTTTTTCTGAAGGAAGCAATGGAAGTGGCAGATCGTACATCATCACGGAGTTCATTCCATATTTTGGGAGCATCATATGCAAAGCTTAAACTAAACTGCTTTGTGGATGTGTAAATAGATGCATGGTTGGTATTGAGGAACATGTAGAATTATACCATCAGATTGACTCAACCGGGTATTATAGGCACATTGTCTAACTTTGAGAAATGGGCACCCAAATTCTTAACGGCATCAGAAGGTATCAGTGATTCACCCAATATATTTACTGAAAAGAATGGGTTTAACTTTTTTGTTGAGACTTGGAGCCAAATATAATAAATTCAGTCTTATCAGCATTCAGCTTTAGTTTATTTGCACACAACCACAGTTTGACATCTTCGAGGCACTTTCCTAGCCGATCGAAGGCAGTTTCTGCGTTTTTGTGTGTCAGGTGAATAAACAGCTGGGTATCGTCTGCATAGAGGTGAAATTTGACATCTGGATGTTTAGAGATTACTTTGCTCAAAGGTGTGGTATACAATGAAAAAAGAATAGGGCCAAGAACTGAACCTTGTGGAACTCAAAACTTAAGCTTTCTAGCCTCAGAGAGAACAGAGCCAATCTTGATGCACTGGGTACGATCACAAAGGTATGACTTGAACCAGTCAAGGCATCTACCCCCGACACCGAACTATTTTCTTAAGCAATCAAGGAGTTTGTCATGATCAATGGTGTCAAAAGCTGCAGATTGATCAAGCAGCACCACAGCTGTGGCCTCACCTCTGGCTAGAGATAGGTGAATCTGATTCTTTATTGACAAAAGAGCTGTTTCAGTTGAATGGCTACGTCTATAGGCAGATTGATTCTCATTTTCCAACCCATGGAGAGAGACATGTCTACTTAGTTGTGAGGCAATTACACGTTCCGCGAGTTTAGAGACTACTACTAGTCTTGCTCTATATTTAACCTTTCATAGTGTCATTACATTATTAACTAATACTATTAATCTGTTAATCTTTTTTAATCATTCCAGTTACTGTCTATGTGGCCTTCCTAATCCATTAAACATTTTTTTTTATTTATCAGAAATAAGTATTTTAAAATTGAATAAATAGGTTAACTGATTATCAGGAAATCATTTGAATTATTGAAAATAAATGTAGGACAGATAAAGTAAAATATTTCTAATCAAAGACTTTAATTATGTGTACTTTTGGCCTAGTCACAGCAACCTGGATACTGAGACTTGCATCACATAACCAAGGAAAGAATCAAAGTTTCTTTATGCTATTGTAATATTGTAATTTTACTTATGCAAAATGCCAATATAAGTATAGCATATTAATTTGTTGATACAGTAATATTTTCATCACACACCTCTATACTGCCTCATCCAGTAGAACAACCCATGCTACAAGCAGACTAAACAATTCCCATTATATAAACATATGCAAAGTTTTTCCCATTTTCTTTGACTGTGCAGTTCTCTTAGCTACAATTATCACTTAACAGAACTGACAAAAGACTTCCTGGATTACTGTAACTCACTGTTTTACAATACAAAAAAGGTATATACTGGCAGACTACAGAGAGTTCAAAATGCCTTATGTCGTACTGTGTGCAAACTAAATAAATTTAGTCATGTCCCCCCCTTCCTGCACAAACTACACTGGCTCCCCATACATTACCGTATATTGTTCAAATATAATCTCCTTTCTTATAAAGCAATACATTTCAAACCTCCATATCTTTCCTCTCTGATTAGGCTGAGTGATCTCACAGGGGCCATCACCTATCAATTACCTCATCTAAACCAAATAAATGCTCAGGGTTGCGCAGCTTCAAAGTAGCTGCTCCCACAGAGTGGAACAAGGTTCCACAAGCCATTAGAACTATGGGAAGCATTTCTGGTTTCAGAAAACAGTTGAAAACATATCTTCTCATATTAGCCTATCCTCCACCATAGCCTATCCCCCCCCCCCCCCTATCGGACGGTAATATGGAAACGGACCTTATTTTGGAACAGCCCATATCAAGGTCGCACAATGATGTTGCACACCTACACCCTCTAACCAATGTCCCTACTAAGTATGAACTTTCTAAACCTTACAGTTTCCGACATATAGCCTAGACAAGATTTTATAGGTCAAGGTCACTACAGCAAAGTCATAGGTCAAATCAAGGTCACACCATGACATTGCATACCTACACCCTTCAACCAATGTCCCTTCCAAATATGAATTTCCTACACCTTACGGTTTCTGAGATGTAGCCCAGACAAGATTTTACAGATCAAGGTCACTACGGT
Source organism: Sabellastarte sp. h YS-2021 (assembly GCA_964017235.1). Lineage (NCBI taxonomy): Eukaryota > Metazoa > Annelida > Polychaeta > Sabellida > Sabellidae > Sabellastarte > Sabellastarte sp. h YS-2021. Next base: position 90,709,100 of record OZ024933.1, on the reverse strand, counting down.
TAGGTTAAAGGTCAAATCAAGGTCACACCATGACGTTGCACACCTACACCCCCTAATCAATGTCCCTACCTAGTATCAACTTCCTACACCTTACAGTTTCCGAGATATAGCCTGGACAATATTTATAGGTGAAGGTCACTACAGCAAGGACAAAGGTCAAATCAAGGTCACACTATGACGTTTCACAGCTACAACCCGTAACCAATGTCCCTACCAAGCATCAACTTCCTACACCTTACGGTTTCCGAGATATAGCCCGGACAATATTTTATCGGTGAAGGTCACTACGGCCAGGTCAAATCAAGGTCACACTTTCGTCTGGGGATACAATAATTAAATCTGGGTTGAAAACAAAATGGGTCATGTAGTTTTGTTGTAAATGGTATAAGTTTAAGATGGATTAGGATGTTTTCCCGATGCACAAGATATTTTTCCAACAGCTTCCTGACTGGTGTTGCCATAACCTCAGAAAATCTTCCGATAGGTTTGCAATAGTTTCCTAATCCATCCAAGTGGTTTACAAGTCTCTTAAGATGAAACAGATATATTAACAATCGCTATAATATGAAAAAAAATGCTGTACGACTGTAAGACAGGTTTAAAATTGATGTAAGATTAAAAAGATGACAATACTATTGGTTTACAATGTTATAAAGCTGATAAGGTTTGGGAAAGATTTGTGATAATTTCAAGCAGTTTGTAATTCTCGTAAACTTTTCCTGATGGACTACCAAGTGCTGTAATTGTAAACCTTTTGCACATTTTCTGAAAAGGATGTCTTTATGATGGCTTTAAGATCATTATGATTGAAATGATTAACCTCCCAATAAAAGTAAATTGGGGATTGGGAGCAAGGTTCATAATCTATCGCAGAAATGGAACAGCCCTCTAAGCTATACCCTGAATTGTGGATTTTCACAGTGGGTAGCAAGGATTATGATATATCGCAAAACTGGAACAGCCCTGTAATTGACAAATTCCATAATCTCATTTGTTATGGAAGGAGATGTGGTACATGGCATTATGTAGAAATGGTGAAATTAAATCTGTTACAAGTTGAAGAAGCAGTTTAAATTAAGTTAGCTGTGGGCGAACAAAAATAGGTCAAACATTGCGGATCACAGCTGCAGTAACATAAGCAACATCTTGCAATCTATAATACATTCTTGTATCTGATATCATGGTTTATTGGAAACAATCCTGGGTACACTTAAGAGAATAAGAAATAACGAATGAGTATAAATTTACTTGGTTTAATGCCTTATTCATAAAATGTATACATCTGATCTTTCACGTGAATTACACTTCCAAATGCTGTATCAGTATGTAACCCATCTGTTTAGGTATTTGATTGAAAAAAACTGTTTAAGATTTTAAAAATATATTCATTAATTCAAATTAACAGCTCTAGCTCTGCTAAGTGGGCCATTAATTCAGCTCAGTATCTACAGAAAGATTAAGTGTTGTTGAACTTTATCCTACACTCAAAAACACCGACTGTAAATAAATTAACTGAGATTATTTACGAGTACCATGAACATATATTTATAACTTGTAACCAACATAAACTCAAAGCAGTTTTCAACATACACTGTTTATAGCAATCTCAAGATAAGTGTCCATTGATGAATATCACGGGCTTAATTAATCTGTAGGTCAAGTTATTCCTATCTGAATTGCCCAGATTCTTGTAATGCTTATAACCTTTTGCAGACCATGATTTAAAGTTAGAATATATATTTCAAAGGATAAGGTATAAAATAGAATGGTTTTAATTAACTGAACCTGATATAACAGTTTCATAAAAGAGGATGACACAATGTCAAAACTAGCTTCTTTAAAGCTGGAGCCAATAGATATAGTTGAACTGAGCAATGGACAGGCAGATAATGTAAAAGAAAATCTGCCCCCAAAACAGACACCCTTCAGTCCAACTCCAGTTCAACAACAGACTACATCACCAACTCTGCAACCCTCACCTCGTGTGTCCAACAAAGGGAAATCATTCATCCAGGTAAATATTTTTTTATTTATTAATTAATTGATCATTTAATGAATTTTACTTATCTTTTAAATATAATTTGTCGTAATTTGCAATGCTGTTGGTGACAAGATGTTTCATGACAGTTTGAATGGATGTCTGTATTAACATTGCTAAATTATATGACCAATAATTCAACTTTTTTGTAAACCTATAGATTGAAGTAGTAGGCTTATCAGTATACTAATTGTAATAGAGAAATGTATTGGCGAACAAATCTGTAATTTTGAAAAAGAACAATGAATGTACTTGTAAGTAATTGTGTTTAACAAAGACTGAGTCACAATGTATTTGATGTGCATTTCATGACCACTATCCAAAATGTTGTACTTCAACTTCCGTTGGATTAAAATATTGAATCTTTTAGTTTGTACTTTGTATCCAGGATATACTTAATATTTTAATGTGTAATTAGTAGAAGCAGATACCAAGTCATCCAAGGGAATCTGAAATGATATTGAACTAAGGAGTTTAATACTACTCTTTCAATAAGTAAACTATGCAGTGTTTTAGTCACTAATGCTCTGCTATGTCTTTTCTTGTCACGACACAGGGATTTTTACAGTGTGACGGTTAAATTTAAAAAAAAATATTCATCATTTGATGAAGAAATACATACACAAGTAAAATATTTATAATAATTTCAATAAAATTTGTCATTGGATAAAACTATTGTTATGAATGTATCAATTTAGTATTTTAGCATCTTTTGCCAATAGCTTTGTGATAATATCATCATAATATATACACAAAATTGTGCCCTTTAGATTTTTTTTACCAAAATTGAAGGTACTCAATTAGGACGTGTGGTTCACTTTTTTTAAATTTTACATGACATTAAATAAATCTCAAAGGGAATAATTCAAAGTAATATTCAAAATTCTGGTAGCAACACTGTAAAACTTCAATAAAAATCGGACATAATATGACCGGACACAATTGTAGATTTTGTTTCCATTTGTGGAGTCTATAAAAATCTAAATTGAAATGGTGTCTTAAAACAGATTATATTATTATCAGAAAGATCCCTTTCAAAATTGTTTGGTTATTTTTATATATACATATATTGCTTGATAATTACAAATACATGCTATGGGCCACGGGTAGACCCCACCTTATTTGACAATATGACCCCAATCTGATATACAGTTTTTGAGTTAGGCACACTGACAAGCAAATGGACGGGGACGCAGCTAGTTGGGTACACATTTGAAATGTATAAAGTAAACTTGAAATAAAACATTCTCAATTAAATAAATTATTTAAAAACAATAAATCCAAACAAAGTTAATTTTACTTTGAACAATAAAACTGCTGAGATTTTAATTTACAGACTCTTTGTTTTATAGCATTCATATTTATACTTTTCAGGGAGCACTTTTTAACCTGCCTACAACACCAAAGTCCAAACAAAAGGTGAGCCACAGTCATGGAAAGAGAAAATTCGGTAAAAAGGGTAGCAGGTCCTCAGTTACTAGTACAGACTCTGTAACAGGGGTAGAACAGAACAGTTCCAATGGATCAGCTGACAGGAAGGTACAATCTACTTCCTCCAGCACAGGAAGTGGAAGTCCTCGATTACCATCACCTACAACTCAGGAGAAGGCTAAATACTACAAACTCACTTTCGATCATGACCAGGTATGGAGATAATCTTTATTACCATAGTTAAGAGAACTTTTCAGGTTGTTAACAACACAAACCCAAAATTGGTGATTTATGCCCCACTCAACAGCTAGTGGTTGCTGGTTCGAATCCTAGCCCCAGCCTCAAGTGGGAATGTTGGTATTTGCATGCCTTTTCCTGATAGCTTGACTGCAGAATCTTCAGCAATTTTTACACACTGTTTTTCTCCATGCTGTCAACTGCCTGTTCTAAACTGACCTACATAAAATTTTGTATTGTATACATATACATGTATATTTACACCATAGCTCCTTAACTATTTACCCGTCATGACTGCCCAAGTACAGCCAGATGAGTCAAATGATCGACATACCCTTTACTTAAAAACAGAGTCTTAGAGATAGCCATTTATCAATGTCTATAAGGGTCTTTAGCCTGCCACCGGGGATAGGACCCAATAACAAAAGACATGCTATTTTGCATGGTCATCTGAGTCACTGTGTATCTGCCCGTACCTGGAATCAAACACAGATCTTCTGTGTTGCTGGGTGAGTGTGTTACCCACTAGGCCTCCGTGGCAGTAATTGAGTACAGCCCTAATCTATCATTCATGCTTTCCTCAAGCTATAACTTATTGCTGACAACAAACAGCTGTTTCCTCTGCGTTTGTCAATTTGAATCAAGCTCATGACGGCATTTGTGAAACTCACTTGTCCCTTAAACTCTTCATGATTTTGCCATTGTACCAAATTTGGAAAAACTTGTTAATACAAAACAATTGTTATGTCCTCATACTTCTGGGACTCAAAAATGTACTCCTTGAATTTCCAGCACAGTTTGAAGGCAATGTTTAGTATACTCTGGAATTGGCACTTTGGATATCCATTGCTGTATAAATAAAAAGTTTTCTTTTTTTGACTTTTTTACTAAATTATAGAATATTTTACTCAATAAGTACATGTGCCATCGACAGAACTAGCCAAATTTTATAAACACATTGAACAAATAAATGAACTGACAAATGAATAGACAAATTACAGTGCAGGCAAATTCAAATCAATACTTTCTCAAAATTTCATTAACTTGCTTGTGATTTTGTCATAACATTACCATTATGCAACAAATATTAGTGGAATTCACATTATGAAGAAAAAGTTTAGACATTTTGCTCAATTCTAAGTTTATTAAGATACATTGGGTTGCATGGGGAAGTTTTAACATGCATATTTCATTGCAGGAACTTTTCCTGTACAAACAAATCATGAAAACCATCCTCCACCCTCTAGGGAAGCCAGACCAGAGACCAGGCTATGGAACAAGTGAACTGGAAGCCAAACTGCAGCAGGTAAGGTGTGACATCGGCTCTTTATATAGTTTGATGACAACTTTTCTATAGCCTCACAAAAAATCTCACAATCTTACCTAAATGTCTTTCCAAGCATGCATGTATTCAAAGGCTTCGTATGCATCACTACCTTGAAATTGTTCATAAACATACCTTCTTAGACAAAGTATCTATCTGTCTGAGCCATTTCTTGATGCAAAATCCAGTATATGTAAGAGTACATTATGAAACTAAAGGGTGTTTTCTTCACAGCAGACACCCAGGATTTGCTATGTTGTCCATTCTTTTGTTGGTGACCTTGGTTATCAGAATATACTGACCTCACACTTTCGACAGAGTAGGTTCAAATCTTAGCCCTGGTCTTAAGTTTGAAATACCGATAGCTCCTGGTCTAAATATACTCAGGATTTACCTTTCATGTTGACTAATTAATCAACTATGTGCTTATGTGAACTTATTTTAAAGGAAATATGGACGTGTACTTTTGTGCAATAACACAGCTTTGCATGTGTTGTGGGTGAAACAATCCTCGAATAGATGAATATTCATGTTTTGTTTATGTTGTTGGGTTAACAGTCACCCAGAATCACCCATTCCTGTGTCAAATGTAATACATTATAAACATCTAGATATACGTATGGCAAGTGTTAAGAATATCACACAAAACTTACTGCTGTGAATAGAAAGACTTGAACAGGATTTGATTATCTAACAGATGATATGCAGTACCTCACTACAGGATGCTTTCCTCAAATCCTTGTTTTAGGTATTATATAAGCACAGTATGACATTTTATCAGAAGTTTGAACTTGCAAAAGTAGGTTTGATATGACAGTATGATATGCTACAACCAGAATTTTCAACTGGCAAAAGTTTGTAGATGGTAGCTAGGTTTCCTGTTCATCAAGTAGATTCATAATAATATCATGTATTTGGTTTAATTTTCATTCAAGTTGCAAATCACATTTTCTCCAAAGCGAGGTAAGTGTAATTAGATATTTGGGGTTTTTCAATGTTCTGACCACCTCAATGGATACAAAATTAAAATGGACACACATATATATACATTTGATTTTTTTTAAAAAAACGGAAAAAGTGATAAAACAAGACCAACAGAATGAAGGCAAATTACAATGCCATAGATAACTAACCCATAATGTACTGAAATATTTTGATTTACACGAGTACATTATGAAAGCCGGTTTCACATCATATTTTGCATCTCTGCCAAATTACACATTCTCTTTGTGGCTGCAAAATATGGTTACTTAATTTATTTCTGAATATATATACTCAACAGAAATAAACTGAAGTTATAAAACTTACGAGAAAAGTCAGGGGACCTTTTAAGGGGCGATAATTTTATTTCTACACAAAGTCAGAGCCTTAAATTGGCATGTTATAACTTAAACTGGCAATCATATCAGTGATCCTGATTGGTCACAGATTGCATTTATTGTTATTTAGACTTTTGCAACAATTCAAAGCATCTGCTGGACTTCCTCCCCAAGTTTTTGTATTTCTTATTTCACCAAAGCCCAAAATTCTGAAAAAAGTCATTCAGTCCTCATATAATACCTAAAACAAAAGGGCTTGAAGAAAGTCTAAGCATCCGCCTAATCTCTTCGGAGAGCACCTGGACATTCACGAAGTCTTTTTGTCTTTTGTGTAATATATGGGTACTCTATGACTTTGGGAGAAACAATCAGCCTAGACAAAAGTTTGTTTTTTGAGAGACTATCTCCCCTTCCTCTAGAATGTTTGTGGTATAATGAACTCCTTTAAGTTTAAAATTTAAATTTAACTGTTTATGCCCCTTTCACACTACTGGCAGTGCGTGCCGCAGTAGAAGTTTTACTCAACAGCGGAACCGCCTCCCAGGTCGCCCCATTTCATCCGAATTGTTCACACTACAGGCAGACGGCCACTGATGGGACTTGGTTTTTAACCATCAATAACAGTATAATGGCATTACTACAAACGTTGGTCACCAAAAAGCAACCTCAACTCAACTTCAGTAGCCATCAGACGAACATGTGGCAAAACAACCAATACTTTAACTCACCTTAAGTTGCTGTGGTACACCGATAGATGACCGAATCACAATATTATGTACACTGTGGACCACACCTTCGGTTACCATAGGCAAAAATTCATACATGCATGCTTGAGATTGTCTACACATGTGCACGATACCAAAATCAGAGGCGGAAATTTTAAACAGTCTAAAACTTCCATACGACTTCTAGATAATGGACAGTTCGCCACTGACCTGTAAGGTCGCATACAGACATCAGACTGTGGTCCAAGCACATGAACGTTCCACCAAATGCGGCCTACCGTGGGCGATAACACCTGTAGTGTGAAAGGGGTATAAGGTTACTGATGGATACAAATCTAGAGAGCAGCAGGAATGACAATACACAATAGAATCCCCATTTGTTTTGACATTATTAGCATTTTTGTAAATATTACTTTGCATATCACAGACTTTTAAGTTCCACATTTTTGCGGTGTTAAATATCAGTTTATTCAAGTGAAATGGGCTGCATGATTTGTTGTCGTGTTTTATGCCATTGTTATCATATTTACCCTCAAAAAAGCCATGACTGCAAAGAGATCTGGCTTAGATGAGACACAATTGGTGCATATTTGGTGGTTTTTTTCTGAAATAACAATAGAACGAAAAGAATAAATATAACCACAAACAGCTTTATGGTTGAATAATAAAAATGTGTGTACAGGGTCAGTTGAAGCATTAATGAATAGTTTACTCAAACACAATGAAATTATTTTTTAAAATGTTACAAAATTAAAATATACATGTTGTATGAATGTAAGTTTATAATATTAACTATATCAAGAACTGATTAACAAATTAAAACATGAGTCTTATTATGAAGATTGTTTTTTAATTTCTTTTGTAGTTTAAATCCAGTACACATCAAAATGAAGCCATTTTGAAAAATTTCTGTTCAAGTTTGTCAATTGCTCTATCAATACCAACCAAAAAGCTTGATAAATCTCTGGGTTATTAGAACATCCTGAAATTGTAATCAAGATATATTTCGCAAATCAACGTTTTTTGTAGATTAAAGATTACACAGTACTTCAAATGCCAGTCAGCCTACAAAACTTCCATTTCTTCTTTCCTGGTAGCCTTGGCAATAATTTCACCAATTTCACAATCCTCTGTGTCATGTTCTTCTCCACTATCATCTTCATGATCATGTTCATCATCATTAGAGGTTGATGCCGGAAATGTTAAAAATTTTGTTTTGTCATATGTTGTTGACTTCTCAACATCAAGTGCTTTGCTGGTAGTTGGGCATTCTTTGACTCCTTCTGCTGCCAAGTCTGCTTCAGTATTAAATATCATTTGCACTCAACATTGTCATCCACAGCTTGTTCATCATTACGCTTACTGGCATGTCCTGTTTTTGATTTAGCATTCAATTTTTCATAAATTGACCTATCCCTTTATCCAAGTACTTAATAGCATTGAGATAAACATCTTATAGACAACAAATCACAAGTGTTAATTATGAGTTATTTAACACCTTCAAGGATATTCCTTATGCCAGCCCACAAAGTACCGTATTTGCCTAATTTTCCGCCTCAAAATATCAGTTGAGGAATTAGCCACTGCTGTCATTCCCACATATTGTCACAAATTATTTTTTGACTGACGTCATATGCTGCTCATAGATTTCACATGACATTTCTAAATATGGTTCAAAATTGCACCAAAAAATGCTTTTCAAACATGTACACAATTTTTTTTTAGTATTCATAAAGCACCCATTAATTTTGGGAGATATCAACTCACCGGTATGCTTTATTTATTTATTTATTTGGCTTTTAATGCTGCTTTCAACACTGTATAGGCCATATCACTACAGGTAGTTTTATGGGTAGGAGGAAACCAGTACATACAGTTGGTAAAGGTTCTGTAAACTGCAGACCATCGGTAAGCAACTACCTACTTTTCCACATAGAGTCCAGGTTTTGAAATGCAAAGTGAAAGTTTTACCCTAATTGCAAGGAAACTTATGAGCCTTAAGCATGCAAGGCTGTACACACTTTATCGTAACCTTCACCGAAGATGCATGTTGAGGTAAAATGAATGCAAAGTATTTGTACAACCAATGTTTGCAAAAACAGTTTTGACTGAGGAATGGAAAGATATGATACACTTTTATCAGTGACTGGGAGGTAAACATGTTTGGCATTAATCACTTATTTCTGACATCTATGGTCGCAGGTTCAAATCCAACGCACTGAAACATGTGACATTCACCAAAGGCCTGTCTTGAAATGACGTTAATTGTTGGAAAACCAAAATTTTAAACTCCAACTTTGTTTTTGAGAGAGAATTAGTAGGTGACATGTATTGTTAATTACGAAGGCGTTGTTCAAAAATTCTAGGTAGAAAGTAGATGAGCCCAGTTATAGCTTGTATTAGGGTCAAATTTTCTCTGCTTTGTGAACCCTAATAAAACTAATAACTCCAGGGTAGGTAACTCTCAAAAGTTATTAAAGACTTTATTGCCATAATACTTGTAATTCCCGTAAAGAAAGTTGTGAACTAGGTATCAGGACAAACCTAACTATAGAGAATGTATCATGCATAAACTATGTCTATATAAAAGGATTGATCCTATTTCTTGTAAATAGTAAATTCCTAGCAAAACCAGTAACACCCAAGAACATTTATTTAGCAATGCTATTATTTTGTAAATGTTCAAAGTGTGTAAAAGTGTATTACGCTGAGAACAGTGGGAAATAAGGGAATATTGGGAAAGTGTTCTGTCACCAATCAACATCAAGCAGTTATAATACCCCCAGAAAAACCACATCCATAATCACATTTTACTGAAGATCGTCAATTAAAAGACATAACTATTTGAAAGTAAAAGTAAAAAGCTAACCTCCTGGGCTACTGGAATACCCATGTTCCACTGTTACGGTTAATTGTAAAGCCTAACTACTTTTAAACTATGGGCGTTGCTTTGTTTGATCCTGTTGAAAAAGGGCGGGAAAACTGACAAACAATGTGATTTGTCCCACATAAAATTATTGGTCATATACAACTGAACAAAATATTCTTAAGACTTGCTCCTTACTACTACACTTCATAAATTTCCAGGCTACTTGTTTTAGTATTCGTGGACTACTGAAACTAATCATCTCTTGGGGTACGATTACTGTGTTAGTTTTTTTCACAGACTAGTGTATAAAATAGGGGGTAGCAACGAAAATATTAGTCTGACATCCTACATATAAGACTAATAATCTAGCCGAGCTTAAGGCTCAAATTTGTGTCATTTCTTTTTCAAACATGTACACAGATACTTGATATTTGCAAACAAGTCAAACATGTTAGTAGGCGTAAGCTCAGCTATCTTAGCAGTCTACTAATATAAAAGCCAGTATATGTATGAGTACATTATATAAACTGAAAAGAATATTGAACCTTTAGCAAGGCTACTAACATCCTAAAGTTAACATGTAACTGCCTCACAACCAAAAATATCGCTTGTGAGTGCTGAGCAAAGCAATATAGCTTGCCAACAATGGCTTTTAAACATGTTGAATGTTTTCGACAGGAATCTACAGTTTCCTGTGATTATAGTCCTGTCCATCACTGAATTGATGAGATAAGTCATATGACCAGTAAGATAATGCTAAGTACAAATAATTCAGGTTAATTGCCCACGGATAAAAATTCGAGCCAACATCGAGCCCTCACAAAGTTTAGTATCCACCTAGACAGGAAACAAGATCCAATATGGCAGCTCCCATAAATGAAAAAAATATATAGATAAAAGATAGATAAAAGCTTTGAATCACTTGAATTAGCTGATGTCACCACATAATATATTAAATATTATGCTAAAAATAGTGGATTGTGCAATTTAATGCAACTAAGGTGTGTCATTTATGTTTTATTACCTAAAAAATGTAACCGGTTCTGGGTCTTTGTCCAACTTAGATCCCATTAAATTTTGAGACTGACCTGGATGACTTTCTGGATACAAAAATATCGAAGAGGCGGATTTTCCCATTTACTTATTATTATATGCCTTGGCAGAGATCTGCACTCTCCAAGTGCTCTTCTTTTATCTATTTTTTCAAGGGTGCCTCCCAGTAGCAAATTTCAAATAGTGTGGAGAAATTCACATTTTACTTTGTACATATTTCTTACAAAGTCATTTTGAGATGATGAGCAATACTATTCATGCATTGAACACATGAAAGGATCAAGTAGCTAAAAGTGATAAAATGCATGAATGCAAGGACCCAAACACTTGAACGTCAAGTATTTATATATTGCTATTCTAGTACTACTCGGTGATAGACTTCTACGATAAGCCTTGATATAATGGCGATAACAACATTATTTCCCTCTTGTGAATGAGAGACCAACTTATTACCTAGCAGTATAAATAGAATCAATTTTGATTGAATAAAGATACGTATGGAATCCCATATCCCCACAGTGCAATATGATTGAAAAATATTCTACATTGTGGATGTGTCTTTTAACATAAAATAAAGATTCACAAAAACTGTAAGAAGTTCTGGAATAAACTGAAAAAACCTACTTGTCACAAGTGGCATATCAGCCACTGTAGCATAGTGAGTAACACTCGCCTTGGAACAAAGTACTTAGGTTCGAACCCAGGTAGGGGCAGATATATAGTGGCTGTTATGACCACTTAGAAAGATTGTCTTCTGAAAGGTACTTTGTCATTTTGTCTTATCCCCATCAACGCTGCCACTGTGGCCTAGCAGGTAACTCAGACAGATACATAGTGGCTCGGATGACCACTTAAAATGGTGGTCCTCTGTCATTGGGTCCTATCTCCATTGGCAGGTTAAAGAACTCAAGGACGTTGATAAATGTTTATCCTTGAGCCTCCTAATTCAATTAGGGGAATGTCAGTATTTTGAAAGTTGGACTGTACAGTCGAATTGCTCATATAGCGTTTTGACTCTTGTAGTACATGGATATATTGCCCTGAGTATATAAAAAATGTAAAACCCTTGGTGACTTAGTTAAATGATCATCCCAGAAAATGTCAGTCAATACACCTTGAGCTAAACTAGTGCAGTTTTTGTTAGTTGAAATAGCATTTTGAGTCTTGAAGCTTAGCACAATGGAGTATCAACACTATGGTCTCGGAGATCATTCTGGACAAATAATTGATCATTCTTGGAGCACAGATCTTTACCAAGGACAATAATAACCCAATAGTGCAATACGATGCAAGGGCTGTACATGTTAGCTATATGAGCAGGAGGAAAAGTACTTGAAACAAAAAAACTTTATTCCATATCTGACTTGGAGAAAAATATACAGATCCTGCAAACAAAGAGAGAGCTATCCGATCAGCCTGCAGTATTAGATCCTTTTAAAAAAATTATATTGGGCAAGCCTTCCCGTCTGTACCATGTGATATAACAACACTCTTATTTCAACACACAACAAAAGGTAATTTTAGGTCAAATCATTTGCAAAAAAAAAGATAGAAAAAGAAAAACACAAGTATTCTTATTAATACTTCAGTTCCAATGTCAAGATGTATCAAAAGACTTCCCCCGTTTAAACAGATAAGGTAGACTTGCTTAGAAGTCCTTACGTTGTGGATTTTTGAGACAATTAATGAGTGCATTAGATAACAGTCTGAATTCTACACTCTCACTGGAAATGCTCTCGGAGAATCATAGTGCACAAAGGAGGGACCTTGTACTAGGTCTACAGAGAAGGCTGCTACATCTTCTTGTAAAAAAAGGCATAAAAACTGGCAAAACATGTGTCTCTGAAAATGAAAAAATAGCAACTGAAAAGATAGGTCTTACGAATGTAAAGATAGGTCTTAGAACTGAAAAGATGGGACTTACACCTGAAAAGATAGTCTTACAACTGAAAATATAGGACTTAAAACTGAACAGATAGGTCTTACAACTAAAAAGATATTTCTTAGAACAGAAAAGATAGGACTTATAACTGAAAAGATAGGTCTTACAACTGCAAAGTTAATTGGTTTATGACATGGTTTTGACTGTTATGATTTTATATATAAGTCTTGGCATCCAGCCACTAATTGGAAGAAGAGAAGATTAATCTGCAGACTGGAATTATTAAAGAGCCTGTAGCACCCTCAACACAACTAAACACAACCAGTTAAAAAACCACATAAACAGAGCACCTACATACAACATTTTGAAAACTGCCAAGTTATAAGGGATATATTTCACTTTTTATGCAGCTCCCTCCCCACAGCTTTCAAACATAAACAGCCATGTTAGCAGAATGCTGTGACGTATGAAAATGGATTGCTTTCTCAGGGCCACTGTATATCCTAGTAATATTGCACTATAAACTGTACAGTAAATTTTTTGTCTGGTGCAATCAAATTGTTTTAATTTACATAAAAAGTTATTCTACTTGAGTAATTACTCAAAGATAATATTTCTTGCACCTTTTATAAATTGGAAACCCATCTACAGGAAAAAAAAACAAATACAAGTGTGCAATAAAAGTTTTGTTTATTATTTGTTTTGTTTTTTTGTTATTAAAAATAGTGATAATGGACATGAAATATTCCAGGAGTAATTTGATATTAATTTACTAAATAATACTTAGATTAAAGTACGTACACGGCTTTTCAGTTGACATCCTACTCAGATATAGTCAATAATAACATGTTTCATTATTTGATTATGTGTTTAGGTTTTATAAACAATTCTCAATAAATGTTGTCATTTCAAGAATATCAACTTCTATGAATTTGATAATGCACACATTTAAATATCACATGAAACTGTCATGACAGATAAATTCTTATGGCAGATTTTGAAATTCTTTTCACAGAATTTCAATCCTGGTATTGCAGTGGTTTAGAAGAATATCAAGTTCAGTCAGCAAAATTTAGATAGAATTCATAATTCTGTTGAAAAAACCTAACTTTACAGTATTCAAAATTTTGTCCACATGCATTATGAATAAGATTCATTCAGAATTTAAATTATGACAGAATATTCCTCAGCAAAATCAAATTGGAAGTCCAGATTTTTATTATCCCCTCTTTTTTGTTTACCTAATATTACTTTTCTTTTTATCAAGCCAACTGCGGTAGTTCAGCTAAAACATACCTAGCCATGGTTTGAATTTTGATGTCAGGAATTCTTTTGTTTCTGGTATAATATACACAAGTTTTATGAGCAAACAGAGTTTTTAAAACTTTACATGAAATACCAGCAAAACCAAGCTTTGCAGTGATGTTTCATAAAAAACTAAGAGATATGTAATTCAAACGATTATTTATAAGACTACACTTTGTTTATTTAATTTGTTTTTTTTTTCATTATAAATAGCAATGGTGCCATCTAAGTAATTATTATTATGTTAAACATTCAGGAAAGAAATTAGATTGAGTAAAGCAATATAATTTTAAAAACTGCCAGATACAAACCCAGGTTTCAAATCATTAGCCCTTATGACTTGGTATGGATAGAATCAAAATAATCTTGTTAACTTTTGAAACGAGTTTACATCACATTCAGTATTTTGTAGTCTAAATATTACTGACATAAGAACCACTGCTATTATTTATATTCATATTTTCATTTTCAGTTATACTGTCATCAGACAGAAAGGGTTCAGATTTATAAAAGCTCAATGTTTCCTTTATGATTGCTACTGTTATCATCATAAAAATTTGATTTATTTTCACTAGTACCAACTTCTGAGTCTGTGCATGATTATTATATACAATTTTCAACACCAGAAGACATAATTAGATTTTAAACACAAGGAAATAAGTATAAGAATACTGTAGTCTTTACAGTGTGTTTTTGTACAAGTGGAAATCTCTGCCATCGTGTGACTGTGACGTAGTACACACAAACTTTGGACTTCTGGCCTTGTGTTTTTTTCTTCCAAGAGGGAGGGAAATTTGAGTGATAAAAGTTAAAATAGTGGCATAAACATTGGCGTGGTGCAACTGGGAGAAGTGTAAATGTGTTTGTGTGGGGATGTACTTTATATACAAATAAAAAAGTGGTATGTTAAATTTGGTGCTATAGGCTCTTTAAACTGCTTACGGGACAAGATTACTCGGTTCTCATTCTGCAGAAGGGTGTTCAAGATAAGACTTACATGATTAGACATGCACACCACAGTGATGAGTCACAGTAGTCTAAAGGTTTATATGCAACTTAAGGCAGAAAAGATATACTTAACCCTTTTTCTGTTCTTTGATTTTGAAATCTGGTTTTCTGTCTTTGTGTGGTGTCACGCATTAGACACAGCTTACTAAGGTGGAGATGAAGTGCTATTTTAGAAGTCCAATTTTAGATTTAGATACTTAAAATCCCAATCACAAAATTCTATGCCACAGAACACAGAATATTGTGAAAAAATACAAACTATTACTTTATTTTCAATACATTTTGCTGGCTACTAGGTAGGTCTTAAGATTTTTGTATGAATAATATAAAATAAATATTATGAAACAAATGGAGTAAACCAAATCTGTTTCATTCATGGTCATCTTTTTAAACATTTTACTTTTCATGTAACTGCTTTTAAACACAATTGTTGTAAACATGTTATCTAAACACTGATTACTTGTGTTTTGTGGGGCTCCATAGTTGAGATTGTACCTTGCAAAAGGATTATTTGATTATTTCACTGTCCAGATATCAGAGCCTTTTTTTGCCAAACACGTATATAATTGTATCATGACGTTGCATTTTTTGCCCAAAATATAACAAGGTGTACCTTGATGAGTACTTAGTTACTTAACCCTCTTCGTATATGTCTACACATAAGGCGGCTACAAGGTCTCTCCATTGGCTCCTGTCCTGCGCTGCTCGCCCTGTGGTGTTCCAGGTATATCCAGTCTCGCTGAGTACATTGGAGATTTTTTCGGTAGAATGAAAAAAAATTCAGATGGCAAAGCAAATACTACGGAACCCTGGAAGGGACATAAAACTGTTTTCCTGTCATTTTTTTATCTCGTTACCACAAGATAGAAATTTGTTACCACAAGATACTAAGTCGTTACCACAAGTTAGCAAGTTGTTACCACAAGATAATGACAAGGTAATGACTTGCTATCTTGTGGTAACGACTTGTTAACTTGTGGGAATGACTTACTATCTTGTGGTAATGACTTGCTAACCTGTGGGGACGACTTTCTAACTTGTGGTAATGACTTAATTACTATCTTGTGGTAACGAGATTAAAAAAATGACAGGGAAAACAGTTCTATGTCCCTTCCAGGGCTCTGTAAAATACTCTGCAATATTTTATGTGAAAAAAAAACACAAAATAGTTAAATTTTGAATCATTATTATTCGTATGTAAATAAACTTAATAAAGTTTTCTGGCCTGAATTTTATCCACGTTAGAGCTAGAGGAAGGGATATAACAATTGTTCAGGGAGTTTTCAAAACTATTCATTTCAATTTCCTGAGCTATTTTCTGTTATGTATGGACTCTCCTTTGATTTCAAACACTATTTGGGGGGTTGTTGTTGTTTTTATTTTATTTTTTTTTTGTTTGTTTTTTCAATTTGCTTGAGTAGTGTAGATTTTAAACTTATCGTTCAGGGTAATCCTTTTTAATCATTTTTATGTTTGAATATTGGTGACTATTTTCATAAAGATATTCTACACTGTTTTAAGTTGGTGCCTCGGACACTAGCCTTAATATAGATTCATTTCCCAACAGGTTCACAAAAGTTTGGTGTTCATAAAGCACTCGTACATGTCAGAAGATATCAGCTCACCAGATAGTAGCATACTGTAACATCTGTTCACTGTTGTTTTAATCCCCAAGAAAGGTAGAAACCTAGATACCCTCACCCCCCAAAGGGAAAGGAATGAGTGTATTGTAATTGCATCTGCATGTCTGTCTGTCAGGTCATGTGCACAACGTGAAAACTATATATTTGATCAAGACTACAGATTTTTCTAGGTAATTTTCAACAATATCCAAAAACTATTAAACACACATTGAGGTCTCATTTCCAGACAAAGTGAGGTCAATTCCTGGCTGGCCCCTGAAATATTATCTGGATTGAGACTCCAGAATATTTTTAGGGATGTTTCACCAATGTCTGGTTTCTGATTTGTGTTCCCTTAGGCACTCTTTGTTTTTTTTCAAAGTTCTGCATAGAAACCATCAGCACCCACACCAGTAAGTCACACCATTTCTGAGTAATCTGTAATGTCAGTGTGACAAGACTTGATAGCTGCCATTGTGGTTTATACATATCCAATTATTTGTACCATTAACCAAGATAAGAGTTTGAGAAAACAAAACAAATCTCTGAACATGGTGATGGAGGACTGATAAATACTACCTGCATTGAATGCTGCTGTACTGATAATTGGAACAATTCTACATTCCGGTGATTATTGTGATAGTTTGGTGGGCGACAAGGATTTTGGATGAATCTGTTTGTTGATGTTTTATTATTATTGTTTAAGGCCCATTGATGGCATTTAACTGGATAGGAAGTTTACATTCCTGTGGCATAGATTTAGATGTGGAGTAAGGATAAAAGGAAAATTTCTTACTCATTCTTAAAGCCCGCCAATATCACTTTCCATTTGATTGTGACTTGATATGATTATCCTGACTCAGAAAGTAGTGCCAAGCATTTATTCCAAATGTAACTTAGCCCCAAGTCTATGAAGATTAGAACTGGTTCTTGGCCAGACCAAAACATAAGGAAATATTGGTCAGTTTTTGCCATTTTTAACTCTGCTAACCCCACGTCCATCCCCAGCCCCAATTCTTGAAAGGGGAGAGGCGAGCGTTGAATAGAAAATTAGAAACATAAGATAAGAATCCTCTAATGTGCTTAAGTCCAAAGGGGGTGTGTCCTAAAACAAGTTAGAGGTTGTTACTCAGTGAGCACCAGCATGAGAGATGCCTATGGATGTGGGTATGCCAGTCTGAACAGGTAGATCTGAACCGTTTGATCCTGAAATCCAAGAAAGTCTGCCATGATCAGACATTAAGTGGCAACCTGTTCAATTTCACTAGTGCAACTGTGGTAGAACCATGCCTGCCCATTGCCTTTACGGGACAGATTCTATTCTAATTGGACTTTTATAGCGCTTAATCTCCCCAAACAAGAGGACTCTAAGGCGCAACAAAACAAAAAGCAGTCAACAAAATTCTGTGTCCAGGGACATAACAGGGGTCGAACACCACGGAAGATTCAAGAAACTGATTGCCTATTTCAATGAGTTAGGCAGCTCGAATCGATTTGAGCTGACAAATAGGGAGACTGGGAAAAAATTGATGGCCTTGAATGTAAGGAGGTTATATTTAAAAGAATACAATGCGAAATGGGAAGCCATTGGTGTTTTCCAAAGTAGGGTGTCACTTATTTCATCCAGTTTGTCATCCAGTTTAGCAATACTGGCATTTTTTGACTCCATGGGGTAAGGAATTACAGTAGCCTAGTCGACTACTTATGGTTGTGTTTGCCACCAGAACCGCAGTCACAACTCCAACAATATAATGAATAGTGGCTAAACATATTTAAGCCTGATTAGCATCCAAGTAAAACTCCAGATACTTTGCTCCAGAGCAGGAAAAAATAAGGGTAAAAATGAACTGCTAGATGAAGGTCTGCGTTCTTCGAGTACTTTTCTAGTTGTATAAAAATTCGTATCCCAGTTCACTTCCAAGTCCTATTTGATGGCTTCCCTAATTTAAAACCAAAAAAATATCCAAAATGGCCACCAAAAACAGGAAATATTGTTAATGCATAAGTTGGACAAAGAGTTCTGGATGGCATACATATTTTGTCTGAATAATAAAAATGTATATCCAGGAGCAAATAGTACATTTATAGCAATTAAAATCTTCATACCTTCATTCAGATCACAGTTTTAACAAAGGCTATTAGAAACAGGTCTGTTTGTCTGTCTGTCCATGGACACGATCCGGTCAATTTTTTACACAAGGTAAGAACTAGTATTAGCTCAGTCCTCCTTAGAGATTGTCTGGATCCAGATTTTGACCGCCAAGAAATAGGTTGTTTTTGTGTTTTTAAGAGTAATCACTTTTTTCTCCACATTTTCATGGATTGTGGCATAGAGGGATGAGTGCCTGTCTCTTATCTGAAGTTAAGCGGTAGTGGGCTACTTTAGTAGTACTTGGATGGGTGCACTACTCATGTCTCTGATGACTTTGCAGCTTACACTAGTAAAACTCCTTTCGGCCTTGTTTTTTTTTTCAGCACTAACCGTCAAAGAGGCTTAGTACATTCTCAGACATTGATTGTTGGTCAGATTGTTTATTCATTAATAACATCCCTACCTATCATCTGAAACCATAATAACTCATGTTTATGTTGCTAAGGAATGATTAAGTGATGTTATATTGCTCACTCCTTCACCAGCCTTGTGAGAGCCCATTATTTGTTTTCGACAAAGAGACACCATGTTAGTTGACCTGTACAAAACCTCAAGTCAGACGGAATTTGGGATTGTCCTCAAATAATTCAAAAGCTCGGTCATCGAACATCTTAAGAAGTGGGCGTGTGCACACGCCCCGTGTCGATTACGTATTAGCCATGTGTTGGCTGACAAGAAACTTGTAGCAAACACATTTTTCAAATATTAACATAAAAGACTGGTATTCATAAAGCACTCATGCATTTTAGAAGATATAAGTCTCTGCCTTAGGCAGTATGTTGATGCAATCATGTAACACCCTGTGTATTATGCAAACTTAAAAGTTTTTACTTGAATATAAAAATACTAGAGCCACCTGCAAGGCTAATTTTTTATGTATATTTTCAATTACCAATATTATATATGTGTGTATATTTAACCATAATCCCCAATGGTGGAGATTTATGACCTGATTGACACTTCCGGTTACATATCTCCCAAATTTAACACGAGCCCATATTTGCCCAGCACTCGATGTATGCAAAGCAGAGATAAGCACAGAGGGGAAAAACTGGCAATATCAGTCATGTGACTTATATATTGTGTGTAAATATTGCAATCAGACGTGACTAAACACTATTATATACTCTGGTCAGACGAAGGTCAGATAATAAATTTCCCATTGACAGAAGCTTCTAGTTATACATTTCTTTTGTGTATTAAAGATAAAAAGATAAAAGATATCAAAGGAATATAGGTAGCCAATAAAAAACATTTTTGAGGTTATTAAAAAGTTACTGTGTTTATTGTTTTGGATAAATTTAACTCATTTTGAAGGATAATTGTTTGTCGCAAATGATTTTTAAATTTAAAAAATATATATTGGAAATATTTTCTCCAGACAGGATAAATATGTGTGTTTTCTTATATAGAATAATTTACTTTATGAGGCTTATTACTGGTCTACTAATTTGACTAGTAAATAAAATCAATTTACAAAAAAAAATAATAATAACAATAAAAAACAAGCTATTCACTCTTTAAAATCTATTATTAAATCTATTATTTAAGTAACCGCCAGGACTACTTGGTGTAGTAGTTTAAAACTGTTCATTTGCATGTCACTCAAAATCCATGAAATTGCCTGTTAATGTGAAATAGGCAACTGACTTGCCCATGTCATTCAACAGGCAATTCACCCAGTTTGCACTTGCTCATTTCATGATATGGGCAAAAATTGAGCTGCCTATTTCATGAAATGGGCAATACCAACAAAAATATAGTTTCATGCATAAAGTATCTTAATGCTTGATTGTTACTGTAATCACCCATCCAAATGTTTATACAAAACAACATTTTTAGCTGTAGATATTTAAAATAATAGTGCCAGATTTGCAATAAAACAAAACATATTTCACACAATTAGATATTAGTTAATTTAAAAACAAAGACATTTCTTTTTCATTAAACTCAAACATCAATTAGACATTCAAGCATACATTTATTGCCTATAATCAGCATTAAAATAGTGTCTTTAGTGTTTGTGATTTACAAGTCATAGTATAGTGTCATTATTTATCAGTATTTTCACAGAATTTGAAAGTACCTTAACCCACCTTGCTTACTCAGGTCACTTCCTTGCTGGAGGTGGTAATTGTGACTACTGTGTTAACTCTTTTGTACAGATTTTTGTTTTTGTTCATGCATAATTTTAGCTGTAGATATTTAAAATAATAGTGCCAGATTTGCAATAAAACAAAACATATTTCACACAATTAGATATTAGTTAATTTAAAAACAAAGACATTTCTTTTTCATTAAACTCAAACATCAATTAGACATTCAAGCATACATTTATTGCCTATAATCAGCATTAAAATAGTGTCTTTAGTGTTTGTGATTTACAAGTCATAGTATAGTGTCATTATTTATCAGTATTTTCACAGAATTTGAAAGTACCTTAACCCACCTTGCTTACTCAGGTCACTTCCTTGCTGGAGGTGGTAATTGTGACTACTGTGTTAACTCTTTTGTACAGATTTTTGTTTTTGTTCATGCATAATATTGCCTATTTCATGAAATGGGCAAGGCACAATTGGATACATTGTCCATTTCATGAAATAGGCAACTCAGTTGCCTATTTCATGAAATGGACAAAATTCTTGCTTATTTCATGAAATGGGCAATTTTGTGGATTGGGCACAACATATACATCCATTACTTCCCTGTATATTTTTATTTAAGAGTCTGAAAATATATTTTTTAAAAGTATATAAATGATTCATGATTTTGAGGAAATACTCTGCAGAGATATGTAAAAATGACTTTCCCTGAAAAAGGATCAATTCTTGTGAAATAACTAATCTGTAAATCTCAACTATATGCAAGAACATGACTTCTGATTTCAAGACATTGGACTTTGCTGTCAGCATTCTGGAGCTAGATTGATATTAATTTGAATTAAATGTAAACTCATTGCTTTAATAGATCAGCTCATGAATAGTTGCTATTAGCAACATTGCAAGCTAGCGCAGTTGGTGTTTGAAGTTTGTTAATCATGTAATAAAGGAGACCACATGGTGTTGGCATAAGAAGAAGCAGGAACTACTTAAAAGATATTTGTCTTTGACCACTATGCAAATGACAGAAATATGCCAACAACCCTTTGCAAACATGAAATTGGGAATTCCCTACTAAGTCTCTTAATTGCAAACAGGCATTTTTATAGGCTAAAAATATTTCAGCTCTCAGTTAAATAGTGAAGGATCGGTTTGATAGGAAGCAAATGTGATTGACATTTTTGTGGTGTAAATGTAAATTTAAGTAGAAAAATTAACAGCCAATTCTGATCAACAGGTAAATATTGTACGAGTCTAACAAAATTTTAGTTGTGGCATTATACTTGGATTAAAAATTTGATGCTAAAATTTGAGTTTTAAATATTGGATGCTAAAATATTTCAGACCATTCAATTGACGATAAGAAGTGGATACAATTTCATAAAATGTTTGCTTTTAAACACAGCTATTTTTCCAAATGGTGTCAAGTGTAATAAGTTATAAGACATCTAAAGACCATTGGTACTATGGAACATCTCAACTTCTTGGGCAGCTGTAGGTCGTTGGTATGTTACCTTGGTTAATGTAAGATTATGGTGCAGCATAATAAATCAATAGATTAATGGAAATACCTGTATAA
Source organism: Sabellastarte sp. h YS-2021 (assembly GCA_964017235.1). Lineage (NCBI taxonomy): Eukaryota > Metazoa > Annelida > Polychaeta > Sabellida > Sabellidae > Sabellastarte > Sabellastarte sp. h YS-2021. The sequence continues at coordinate 90,686,457 of OZ024933.1, read as the reverse complement.
TAGCATAAGTGCTTCAACTGAGAAAAATGACCATAGAATAAAATCTTTACAATGCAAAAAAGTCAACTCTTAATTGGATTCCTTTCCAATTGTTTATGGCGGCACTTTTATGAATGCAAATGTTTTTTGTTTTTTTTGTTTTTTTAAATTTACAAATATATAATTTGGGGTTAAAGCAGGCACCTTTGTTTCAACTGTAATCTGTTTCTGAAAGAAACAAAAATGTTTTATGTATGGACAGAACAAAGCAACAGGAAATGGTTTGTGATATAATACTTTTACAAGTTCATATTTATTCATACAATTTTGAACTGACAAAACGTTTTATGAAACAAGCCTTTATATAGATTATAAAGTATATTCGTTTCTAAGCCAGATTTGATTGATATGTAGGTTTGTCTAAAATAGACAAATGGCATAAAACAATTATAAGAACTTAGGCTGTTTTACCTTTTTCTTTTAAGTGTGGTCTGTTTCTGTTATAAAACCTTGCTAGACGTTTGCTTTCCGAAAGATAAATTCATCAAAATGTTTCTTCACTGAATTTTCAGTTTGAGACTCTGTGTACATTAAAATCTAACCACAGTTTTTAAAGGTAAATAATGGTTCCAAACCAGCTCCTGGTGTTAGTTTTAATGAGGGCCAGTCCTTATAAAACCGTAGTTAATGATAGGGGCGTAAAACCACAGATTTGAACATTGACATTTGGTCATACAGAAAACATTAGATTTAGATAGGTTCTTTTAGGGGAAGTCTGTGGAAAGACTAATACTTACATCATATGTCTTTCTTCAAACATGCAAAGCAAGTTTGTACTTTTGATGGATCTGGAATGCATTATTTATTTGGGACAATATAAAACACCACACTTCTATTTCAATACAATTTTTTCCAACTATATTACTATGTGGCAACATTATTCATCCTAATTTGACACTATTTCTTGCTAGTCAGCTATTTTCTTTAAAGGCAAAATGGATAACATAATTGAAAATATGTCTCAGCTTTAGATAAAAAATAAAAAGAGGAGGAATTTGTGGCTTTACTGTAATTTGAAAAGTTTATCAGAAGCGTATAGTGTAAATAGCCTATGGTCTGTTTTTTGTGAACAGTACAGTTGTATAACATACTTCACAGTCAAAGTCTGCTTATTTAGTTGTCAGCTGTTTACTTTTTTATCCATGTATGTGTTATTTCTTGTTTTCTATTTTTTGTTACAACAAAACAAGAATTCACATATATCAGTAAGTTTTTAGACCATGAAGTTTTATAATGATGGATTACATATCTTGACTTCTCATCCAGCTTAACAGATTTTCAGTACTACAAAATAGTTTGTTTACGTTGTGAACATCTCAGGTTACTGGAATGAACCAACTCTGTATAACTGTATTTTTCCTGTGAAGGATTGCAAAGTTTATAAAGTTTTACCACAACTCGGTACTATATCTTCGCAGTTTAATAGTGAAATTGACAGTGCCTCTTGGGTTCCATTTGGCCATGCATTGTGTACAAGTATAAAATAATGTTTTAGGAATGTTAAAAAAGGGATAAATGAAAGATAGTAACAATGTTTCATCATCTATGGCATAAAATACCACATTCAGAAAGAACAAAATAATGTAGTACTAGAAAACATAGGGGTTAATTGCTTTATTTATTTAATTTTCAAGGCTAAACAGGAAAAAAAATGGAAATAGAATTCATAATGGTCTGGATAGCATCTTTAATATATTCTCATTTATCTTACAGATACTGTGAACCATATAAATAGTAATAGGTTTTATCCTCTAAAAAGACAGAAACAAACCTATATATTTGTTCAACTGAGACTGTGAAAACATACGACATATTACCAAAGGAAAAAAGGAATATCATCTAGTCCAAAGAAGTATATACCTCACTACCTTAATCAAACTCTGCAAGGGTTGACAAAACTGATGTATAATAGTGACAACGGCAGTTCTGTTCTGTCATTTGGCCGCCATAAACTGAGGAGGAGTCTTCGAGAGAGGATCTTGCAAAGGCTCACCAACCTATCTCGAGTATCATGTCTATGTGGAACAGGGCCTGGGGTGAGTTTTTCAAGATCCTATTAAATTTCACTTTGGTGGCATTTTGCTGTATTTTATCAGAGGAGTTATCTGTGCAAGATTCAACAGTTGACACACAAAATCTGTGTGAAAATGGAATCCTCTGTAAACTCTTTTATTCACAACCAAGTGGCCATGTGTATATTAAGATGTTTTACTTTAACATTACATTTGACTGTGTGATTCTGTAGCTCAACTTTGGGCTAACAGTACTGATTTATATGAGGACATGATTTTAGTGTTATCTTCTGTAGATGAGTTTTTGTTTCAGAATTGCGATAAGCTAACATTTCTCTAGATTCTATTTAAAGTGAATAACTTCTGTATATATAGACATCATGGATTTATATGTAGTGATGCAGTGTTTATTTCATGCCCACAGTGGAGTATTTAGACTTGCTCCAAGTCTTTGTATTTCTTATTCCACCAAATCTGACATACATGGAATCACTATGTATCCATCTGATGGGTGGAGATCCAACTCTCTCATGAAATACAAACTTTTGTCAGTTCCAAATTTTTGAAAAAAAAAGTCATTCAGTCCTCATATAATATCTAAGACAAAATGGCTTGGGGAAAGTCTATTGAGTATCTTGTAACAGCTTTAGCTTAAGGTGAGCTCATTATTACTCAAACTTTTTGAAGACTTTATTGAAGTGTGTACTGTTACATGTACCGGTATGTGTTATATGAGGGCATGATGGTTTTGGTATTGTCATACTTTCACTGTGATAGGTATGCAATAGAACTGTGACAACATGAGATGAGTTTCTGCTCTGGGGTGTGCAGAGCACCTAAGAATTTACCATACTTTAAGTGCTTCTACATAAGAGATAGACCAAGTTCTCATCACCTATGACAGGTTTTTTGCCGTGTATGGGGCAATCATTGAGTTTGTCTATTGCAGAGAACATACTTTTTAGCCAGATCATCCAAGTAAGATATTTTGTTTGTAAAATGGATAAACTAATTCATTTTATATCAAAGTCAGCATTATGCATTGTCGTATATGAGGGCATTGTGGTTTTTACCTGGTCACAGCAATCTCACGTGTATTTTAAACACTTCAAGCTGAATCCCAAAGCACCACAAAATTATTTTACTGTGAACAAGAATCACAAATAACAGGAAATTGTAACTTTTGTACAAAAATACAGCCAACTAAAGCCTGAGACTTGGCAAAGACCTTTCGTGAATACGGGCACAGATGTTTGTCAAGGGTTTTAATCTACATTTCATAGTCTGTCAAAATATTCTACGAACTGCACTTCTAGTATGTCCATGTTAATATTAAGGTTTTTAGGTCTTAAAGTCTGCTCAGAAAAATGCAACACACAAGTGGCCCACAGTACACAAACCACATTATGTTTGATCAAAGCTTTTAATTGTGGGGTGTGGAATCCATACATTTAAAGCAATGTAGAGTAATAACACCAAATGTTTAGAGTATTTTTATATTTTTAAAGTACCAATGTACGACTTTTATGTCACAGTAGGACTTTAGTAAAATAGCAGATTGTTGCAGAGAAACATGCATTCTAATGTGAAAGGTTATTTAGAAAGGTTGCACACTCACCCCAATAAAAAGGCACCTTGCACATGTGCAAATCTAGCCTGGCCTTCCGTGCTGTCTGAACCATAATGAAAATGTGAAATATTTTTGCCATAATGCACACTGTATCAGAGGCCTTTCTTATCTGGGAGACACAATTCTTCTGAGATAGCTAAGCTACATAAATATATGAGAACATTGTGAAAAATATAATGAAATCAAAGAGTTGTGTCTATGCTATACATATTGACGCCTGTGGCAAGGCTAGTACAAATCCCTTCATGTGAGAAGTCTTTACTATCCCGACTTGGGGATGATTTATGGGAGACAGCTACCGCAATGTTACATTCTGCATCAAATTTTTTTTATTGAGGTTCAGTATTTTTAAGTACTAAGTGTTTAAAATATATATTCCTTAAATCTATTTCTATATAAATAAATATTCCTAAATATTCCTATATTCCTTAAATTTAAAACTCTAAAACTGGGTGATATAATTATGATTAGTACTTGTATGATAATGTATAGGGTATCAATAGGAGATGTCCCCTCAAAAATAACTAATATGTTCTCAATCAACTCAATTGTACATAACCACAATACTAGACAACGGACCAATCTTCATATTGGGTTTGCTCGCACAAAGCTACGTTCAAACACTCTAAGGGTAAAAGGAGCTCAGATATGGAATGATCTACCAGAGTTTGTAAAAAATAAAGCAACATTATTCTCTTTCAAAAAATCAGTCAAATACTACCTCATAGCGAGTTATTAATTAATGTATATAAGTACATATCGATATATGTAGATATTCATGTATATTTTTTTTTTTTTTTTTTTTTTTTTTTATCTATGGCATATATGTAAGTACCTAGATTTATAGTACCAATCTAGGGTAGTCCAACTATATAAGTGAAAACTTCTTGGACTATCCTTTCAGTATTGAATCTCTTATATTATTAGTTTTATGCCCCCCTCTATTATAAGTTTGCTGTATATTAGTATCAGTATTCAATTCCAAAGTGTCTTATAATATGAAAATGTATTACATTATAATACTGAGTTATGAAAACATAGCAATGTTATTATGTATCTTATTCTGCCTTGTGTTTTGCATTTATTGGAAGCCTGTATATACTGTTTCTATACTGAATAAATTCATCTTATCTTATCTTATCTTAAAATACATACATATAGTATGTGTGATTTATACAGTACTTTTCATGAATTTAAGACTTTCTTCTAATTTTAATGTGTTCTCAACAGTTTAAAATATCGACTATTATTACACATCTCTGGTTAAAGTTAAGAAGAAAATTGCAACAGGTTTGTTGAAAGATGTGACTTCTGACTATACTTTGACACTTTTTAGTATTAACAAATATTAATTCCAGGTGTTTGGTGTACCTGCAGAGAGCCACAAGAAAATCTTAGAAGAAACTCAAAATAATAAGGTAACCTACAGTTATTTTGGTGGTATTTTATTAACATTGAGAGATTAAAGTTGCTCATTATGCATGATAGGATTATTCTGTAGAGTGCTTAGTAACAGGGCTATCATTTTAAAGATCTCAATGAAGTAGGAGCTTGATCAGCAAAATTATGTTGCATAGCTCTCATGCCAGAATATTAACTTAAAAAATATATATTATTCTTGTGTTCAATGACCATAGTTACTGGTTATTAGTAAAATATTATTCGAACATTCAAAACAATTACCGGTATGCACATTTGAATTGGATACTTTGGTATAAATATAAATGGGCCAAAGCCCTCAAGCTATATACAGATCTGCCGTGTAGTTTTAAATCCTAATGTAGCCCTGTTTAATGTAAAAAAATAATTGACTTGCATTCCATTTTATTTTTAACATTGTAAAATTAATTGAAGAGAGTCCATATATAGTCCATAAAACGGTCAAAGAAGCACAAAGCTTTTGTTTCTTAATTTTTAGAGGCACAATAGTTAAGTGGATTTAAAAGATTTTGTAAAAGAAATTGTGGTTAAACATCCACATAATTTCCATTACTGTTTTATTTCTCTTCAAATTGCAGCCTTCTAATGTTGTTCTTACTGCCACTGTGAAAGAGGCGAAAGATTTGCTGACTGGACAAAATGGTAAGAACTATTATTAAATATGCCCATGTATTTTTAAACGCGAGCCTCGTTAGAGTTCGCGCTTCTACAGATCACTTTTTTTTTTGTCTCCGGACTTTGATGAAATTTACCTGTGCATACTGAATTTTCCTCTCTTGCTCTCCAATAGCTAAAAGAACACATGTCCTTTTGGCTTTCGCAAAATACGTATGTCCTTTTGTCTCCGGACTTTGATGACACTGACAACACTCAAATAGCTAAAAGGACACAAGTCCTTTTAGCTTTTGCCCATCCATATATGTCCTTTTATCACCAGACTTTGATGACATTGACAACAGCTGTGCATTCTGACTTTCCCTCTCTTGCTCTCCAGTAGCTAAAAGGACACATGTCCTTTTGGCTTTTTCCAAAACATATGTCCTTCTTGCATCAGACTTTCAGGAATTGTGGCACAGAGTGATGACTATTTGTCTGCTCACTGAAGTTAAGCGGCAATGGGCTATGTTAGTACTTGGATGGGTGACCGTCTCAGTTCAGGACCGGCTGTAGCTAAGTTGGAATTTCTTCCTGTCACGAGACTTTCGTAAATTCTAGTCCACTGTTCGTGTCTTTGATGGCTTTGCACTCACGCTAGGGGACCAAAACACCTTTGGGCCTTGTTTCAACATAAATTTGTTCACAAAATACCATATGAATGACAGTGGCTTCCTTGTCCCCTCAATTGGCTTTGTCCTTGTCATTATCAGATTACCCAGTAAAAAGCTCAATGTGCTTGTCAACATTAAAGGGGCTACGGTGGTCCAGTGGTTAACACATTCGCCTCCCACCTCTGAGGTCTGCAGTTCCAGCCCCGAACCCTATGTGGGAAAGTTGGTAGTTGCTTACAGATGGTCAGCAGTTTACAGTACAGAACCTTGACTAACTGTAGTTACTGGTTTCTTCTGTCTTTAAAACTACTGTCAAGGTCAAATTACTTGATTCTCCCATCTTTGGCTATAAGTTCAAATCCTGTTTATGCAATATGTGGGATTTACTGATATGACCTTGGCAGTTCAAAAAGACACCGAGCCTCAAACTTTTGACCTTTAACTGTGTTGATTGACACCTGTAATGGTATAGTATTCATAGTAGCTGCTAATGAGTAGGTCCTTAGGTAATCAAAATGAGAAATGATCATTAAATTGTATTTTATTTGGGTGTGGGTGTGAACCCTGGTTACTGGTAACAAGAAGACTGATGCTCCTGACAATAAGTATTGGCCTGTGACCTTAAGTATTGAAAAGGTCTTAAGGTTTATGTCGAGGTTATAAAAGATGAAAACAAAAAACCTAATGCCAGATAACATCACTGACTGGCAGTTTTGTCTGAATACTCCTTTCCATAGAGATTTCTTTAAAAAGTACAATAATAGAAAACTGGTCAATAAGATAACAACCAGTTAGTACTTCTTAATACTGGTTGTTGCATTTTCTATTAAATATAGATATTGTTATAACATTTCAAGAAAATATGCTTAAATATTATAGAAGTCTGGCTTGTTTATGAAATATCACCTTTGTCGTAACATTCTTGACTTTTTAGCAGGAATTATAATATAGATTCACCAAACTTGTGAAACTACTTGCTTCATTTATAATTTTGAGGGATATTTTTAATACATTTTTGACTCTGGTTTTTCAAATTATTGTTTCTTGCTTTTGTTGACCAATAATCCATTTTTTAAAATTAAAACCAACACTGAGATCTCATGTACAAGTTTTACTATATACTCCACACAGATCTGAGTCTCCAGTATATTACTATATTTTTTACTGCAAGCAGCAGGCTCACAAGAAGTGTTCTGTGTACTGGGGGTCGTGGCTACCACATCAGCAAGCCCCAAATCCACCCCAGGGCTGAAGAAGCGGTCAACCAAAGAACAGCCCACCGATATCAAACAGACTGGTCATTCCAAAACAACACCAGGAAAGCCTTTCAAGTGGCATGAGACCTTTGACATGTGAGTACTGGGATTAGTGTATTCACAGGCGTTGCTTGTTCTCATTGGTGTGTTTGTGTCTCACAGCATACTTATTACTGATAACAGTAGAACCTGGATTATCCAGCCCTCTATCATCTGAATCTCCAGATTAAGCGATTTGAAACCTTGTCTCCCTACATACATGAATAATGCACTGTCTACTATGGCATCAGCGTTAATACAGGATTTTCTTCACATTCTCAGAAACCATTAATTCTAGTGCTTTATAAAACATACCGTCCGCAAAATAGCCTAACTTCTTTGATCTTTAGCGCCATTGTTTCAGTGGGGGAGGGATCAGTTCAATAACACGATGAAATGAGTCACAATTAGAAGCTCAGTTATATTATGTTGCACAAATATATTAAACTGCTTCATCAATGACCACCCCAGATAAAAATATCTTTCTTCACTTATCACCCACTTGGTAACACAATAGATGGTGAATTTCGAGTGATTAGGGGTTTCCTTTCATCTGTCCGAAACCCTCGATTACCTGACCTGATTGTATGTCCCCCATTGAGTTTGGGTAATCAAAGTTCTGCTGTATATCAATTCAATTCTATTCTGTACTTTTATGGTACTTAATCTCTGCCAGGCAGACTCATGATTAATTGTATTTAAAAAAAATATTAATTGAATTTTTAAAAAACAATAATTTTTACAGTGATTCTCCCAGCTATTTTGGACTATCCTTGTCTCTAAGCAGTTACTCCTACAGTACCAAGCATAGTCATCCTGATTGTCAATACCTGACAGTTCCCACTATTCCTCTCCTCACTCTACAAGTCAAACACTTTGGCCATAGCTTTGCTTAAGATGCCCCTAAAATTTGAGATTATCTTTCTGATAATGTACACAGTGCAACATCTATTGTCTCCTTCAAAAAAAGAGCTCAAAATTTACCTGTTTGCAAATGCCTATCTGCCATAGCCTCCCTTATCACCCCCGTGTCTTCTTTGGTATGACCTGGCTATGTTATTGGACTAACAATTATTCACCTTGTTTTTGTTCAGTTGTGCATTAGAGTCTGTCAGTTGATGGAGATTAAGTGCTATACAAGTTCATATTAGATTAATTACTAGAAGTCTGTATTCCCTGTATTGTTTTGAACACTTCTTGGACATAACATTATTAACCCCAACTTGGACATAACATTATTAACCCCAACTTGGACAAAACATTATTAACCCCAACTTGGACAAAACATTATTAACCCCAACTTGGACATAACATTATTAACCCCAACTTGGACATAATATTATTAACCCCAACTTGGACATAACATTATTAACCCCAACTTGGACATAACATTATTAACCCCAACTTGGACATAACATTATTAACCCCAACTTGGACATAACATTGTTAACTCTGAATAGTGACATTTATAACCTGAAGTAAAAATTGTCTCTGTGTTTAAAAACCACATAGTTCTCAGCTTGTGGAAAGATTTTAAGAATTTTACTGGAACAGATTTCCAATTATCATCACATCCTACTTCAAAATTATAGAGAAGAAAATATATATTAAAGTTTTCAAAGAAATAATGTTCGAAATATGCTGGTTGAAAATTTTCCACTGATGCAATTCTTATGAAATGTGAACTGAAACTATTTGAACTGTAATCTGAGATATCACGAATTGAGAAAATTTAAAGCAGGATATAATGGAAAAGAAGGCCTATAAATGAGCCAAAAATGAAACAAAAATATTCATGATATTCTGTTATCAGGGAGTAACCTAGACTGTATGTTAAATATTGTTATTGAACCACACTATGAAGTTTCATTTTGAAGAAAATGAGTAACAGATGTGTCTTACAGCACAAACAGCCAGTGCCTGATGCTGATTCTACCAATTTTGCTAATTTCATTAAAAGTAGTTACTGGTAGTGTAGAGTAAGAAATCTAAAATTCGCCACATATCTGAAATTCGCCACATGTGCAAATACTAATAAAATAAATGAATGGTGGTGAGATTTGTTGACAGTATAGTAAATTAAGGCTTTTTGAACTGAAAAATACCAATTTTTAGACAAAAACATCATTTTCTTCATAAAATTAACTAAGGTTTTAGAGGTGGCGAATTTTAGATTCCTGGCGAATTTTAGATTTCTTACTCTAACTGATAAGTTAAAACATATTTTCCAGAACCTCTGAAACAAATTAAATCAGGTGTTTCATTTGCTTATCACTGGTTGGGTAAAATATAAACATAAGCAAACATGAGCCAAAGTATGACTTTTTTTATTGGGTTTAATGTCACTTTCAACACATTATGTAGGTTAGTTTTAAGGGCAGAGGAAACTAGTATAGACACTACTTGGTCAAGATTCTGCATTGTAAACTGCCAGGCATCACCGAGCAACTACCAACCTTCCAACATAGGGTCAGAGGTGAGAGGTGAGTGTGTTAACCACACTACTGAACCTCCCACAAAGATGTGATAGAACACTATAAAGCAAAAGTCCCATTTAAGTGGAAAAAAATATCGCAACTGTTAGATTTAAGGGCAGAGGAAACCAGTACATACTTGTTGTTTTTGATTGTGCGCTGTAAGCTGCTGGTTAGTGCTTTCCCACATACAATGTCAAAGGTCAGGAGCAAAGGTCAATTCCAAAAAAGTCCTAAAATCCATATTTCAATGTAGGTTAAATCAATATTGAGTTTCAAAACTGACCAAGTATCAAGTGCAAATGAATAAATGGTTTAATGTTATATTCTATAATGGCAAGAATATTGTGGTTCTATTCCCAAAAATAGTGTCAGTAATAATAAAAGAAAAAAACTAGATATGAACAGCTTTCTTAAGTTACAGGATATCCAAACGTGTAACTCTGAAAACATACAGGTCCGTGACAATAGTTTACCAGTCTGTGACAGAGGGGTATAGATGTTAATTTGATACACTGCTCATTACTCTGTCAGATGTGATACTAAACATCCTGACATATACATGGCAGGTGGCTCACAATAAAATGAAGGACTTCACCATTAACCTCAGCATGTTTTTTAGTATTTGTAGGTAATGCCAATATTTTTGCCGAATAGGAAAATTTGATAGCATTTTCGTCCTGAAATGAAAAGTGATGCTTATGCTAAGTGGGATTATTTCTGTGTTTAAAAATAACTTCCAACAATAGGTTGTGGTTGTAAAAAGAAAATTCATGTGATATAAGTTTAAATATTACAAAAACAGGAACCTGAAGAAATTTGTATTGTGTAATAATGCATTAAGATATTGCAATTACATTTTACAATGTCCTCCAGAGGCTACTAACTAGAAAAGGAAAACTTAGAATTGAAAATATTGTGTATTTAAATATTACCCAATGAACTGTTACTGAAAGTGTCAAATGGACTGTTTGTATAAACAAGATTTCAAGTTATTTTTTCACACTTAAAGAACTTTCTATTTCAATATGACATTTTAAATTTGAACAACCTACATTGCAGGGAAGAGTATAATTGGTTATTCTACCTAAAAAGAGAATCTGTCAATTTAATTGGCTGAAATGAGGTCACATGACCTTTTGTAGATCACAGGGCTGTATGCCATTTTGTAGCCTTCCTCTTCGATGAACAAAAAACCGTTTGCAGTTTTTTAACTAGACATTGCATCTCGACGCAGTGTATCCCCAGACGGGACATGGTTGAAGCGTAAATGTGTCGGGCTTGAGCCTTTTTCCTGGAGCACCAGGTCAGAATTCTCCATAGTAGGGCATAAAGAGGGCCTGACTTACCCCCCCCCCCCCTCCTTAAATAGGCAACCACCATGTTGTTGTCCGTAGCTATGGTAGCAATAAGGTTCAAGCAGAGGTCTTGGAACACCTTAAAGGCCAAAAGATCGCCTTGTTTCCTGATACTTTATGTGTAACTTGCTTCTGGAAGGGACCACTCACCCTTCTTGATGCATCTGTAAGGATTTGCAGAGCATATTTAGTTAGGTGTAATGATTGACCTTGAAGCACATTTGTCATCCTACAACCACCATTTTAGATGGGGTGGAGTGAACTGGTATCACCTTTTCTAGTGAGTCTGGTACCCTTCAGCTGTTCTTCAAGTACCACTGTATCGACCTCATGTGGAGGCGACCTAGGTGGACTTGCTTCTGTATGGGTGTCAGTAACCCACACATCCCCACTGTGGAAAACACAAATAGCCATTTATGAGAACTGTGACCCCTGGTCTGATTAACAGATAAATTTACCATTGCTTGAGTTGTGAAAACCAGCAAATGGGTTATAATCTTGAGGGGAAGGCTGAGTTTGGAAACTCAGGCCCCTGGTGTCAGCTGACACTGCTCACAGGCTGAGTAAAAGGCAAGCTGGGTGGCCAGTATAGGAGGGTGGATCACTGTATCTCACTGGAACCCGTAAGAAAAACTTGATGAACCTCCACAGTAACTGATACAGCAGACTTCTTGCTGGCAGTAGGCTGACCAATCCAGTTGAGTTCGGCATCTCACCAGGACAGTAACTGGCTGGTGTGAGGTCTGATAAGATAAGTTTGACAGGTAAGAGAAAGATAAGGTGCACTACAGGCATCAGAAAGTGCAATAAGAGTGCCATAATCTATTGCATATTTGTGTTCACTGTCAAACATGTATGTTGGGAAGTCTAAGACGTATATAAGAAACATTGTGCATGTTTAGCAAAAAAACTTCCTTTCTAACATACTGTAAAACATGAATTCTACACTAATTTCATTATAAAATTATAATGATTTAGCATTGATAAACAATATATTTTGTAATTTATCAATGAAAATCCTGATTGTTTTCAAGATTTCTTGCTTGTAGGATAATTATTACAAGAATGGCCATGTTTATTTGTGTGAGTTCATTGAACAAATATATGTGACATAAAAGTTTGACAGGTATTTGGACAAATCTTATTGGGAAAGTCTTCTTATCTATAAGCACTTTCGACTGGCTAGGAGGTCCTGACTGTAGGCTGGCGGACTGGTCTGGTAGGTTGAGACAGTCATGTCACCGAGACCAATGACTGGCATAAGAATTTCTCTGTAACCAATTTTCCTTGGGCAGTAACTGGTTGGTCTAACACTTTTGACCAGCTAGGAGGTCCTGACAGTAGGCTGGCTGACTGGTGTGGTAGGTTCAGACAATTCATCTCACCAAGACTAATGACTGGTATAAGAATTTCTCTGTAACCAATTTCCCCGGGCAGTAACTGGTTGACCTGAGACAGCCACTTGGACCCTTAAAAGGCTACTGCTAGTCTGTTAGCCAGTCCTGTGGACCTGCCCAGTACCAGGGCCTAACCAACTATAGGTGAAGCAATCCTCTGTAACCAGTTCCTGGTGGCTCCATAGTTCTGCGAAAAGTCATTGGAGCTGGCAGAACTGGGCGAATTAGACTACATCACAGCAGGGGTAGGCTTATATGAAACAACTGCCTTCTTCCAGTCCATAACTGTGGAATCAGCAGATTTTCTCTGTAACCAAGAATCCTCTGTAATCAGTAAGTCTGGATACTGGTACTCCATCATGTACTCAACCTCCAAAGCCATTTTCAATAGTTTTCATGGAATATAGTCAGCAATAAGTGTGAAAATATCTCCAAAAAGGCCAAAAATGGCTTCGGTCAGGTACTTTGGATGACCTGTGGATGACCTTCAATGAAGAGCTTCAAGGTCAAATTTCTGCATGCTTATAGAGGACATATATATGTATTATATATACCAGCCATAGGATGATCTAACTTTCTGTATACGAGAACTGGGCCAAAATGTGAAAAAATGGCCAAAATCTGACCTTTAAGAGGCCACCAGTGACCTTGAAATTGAAGGTCCAGGTAACAAAGCAATAGCGTTCGTGGCATTGCCCATATATACCCACATACCAATTTGAAAGGTCTAACTAAAATAGGAAATCTCTGTGGTGGTGGCGGCGACGGCATCACCGTACTGAATCCAAAGTATCCCCGACTTTCGTCCGGGAATACAATTATGATTATATGCTTAATACTCAGCATTGAATTTCATACAACTCTCTAGAAGTCTGTGTAAGCTTTGAGAAACTGCTTTTCAGTTATATTATAAAATTTCATATCACCGTGATTATTGGTTGTAATATAATGTTTAGTATATTTTTTATCAGATACTTTCTCTTGTGTCCTTTAACTCAAACATAAATCTGTCCAAAGGCCATAAATCTTGATACAGCCCTCTTCGATATTTTATGCTTTCTAATTATCTGTCTTTGATAGCATAAACTTGCCTCAATAGATTATGACTGTCAAGTTTGGCATTTAATAAATTATGTTGACAAAAATAAGAAAACTTAAATGTCTGTCACTCTATGTAGAGTTAATAATAATACTAATAATTATAATATAATAGAAACATTAATAGGGTGCTAAGTTGACAAAAATCCTCTAATGCACTGGAACCCAGAAAGAGGCAGTCCATAACCAGGCAGATGTCATGGCCATTAGTAAGCAGGGAAGGATGACTATGGTGGTGGGTATCCCAATCAAAACAGGTATGTCTGTAGTTGGCTCCTGAAACTGAAGATGGTCTGTTGGGATGTAACAATTAGTGGAAACCTGTTCCATTCAGTTGGTGTGGCCATTGCAAAACCACACCTGCGTAGCACCTTTGTGGGATTCATGAAACTGATAGCCTATTTCCATGAATGGGGCTGCTGGACTTGATATAAGATGACAAATAGGGAGGTTGAGAGAAAGTAAGGTTATATTTAAAAATGATATGGTATGAAATGGGAAGCCAATGGAGTTTTTCTAGATATGGTGTGTTAAAAATAATTTATACAAATATAATTCCACAGTGCCTTCAGCAGCCAAGTTCTGTTAAAGTGTAGGATTGTTAGTCTATAAACAAAATGGAATTTTGAAAAAGCATTTAGCATATCGTCATGATGCCCCCTTTCTCTGTGGTGGGTTGGAATCTCCCTTATGATAATTGGGATTCCCAGAGGGCCTCTCCAGAAGGATATAAAACCCAAATTTTGGAATAAATATGAATGTGTTCTATCTTATTACAACCAAATAGTTTTTTTTTTAATAAGAGACAGGCCTACTAAATTTGAAATTAAAAAATTAATGCCTTTCTTCTCAGGAGAATGTTTAATTCTTAATTATATGAGTCATGGTATATTCATAATCAAAATATTGAAATATGATGTAATATTTACCTTCAGTGAAGATAAATATTAATTTTTTAACATCTGAGAAATTTCTACACATTTAAAAACTTGTTTGATGTCAGTAGGAATATACATTGTATAGATTGGAATGTCTTTTTTATTAAAAAATAACAATTTCACAGAAATATACAATATATACCACTGAATTGGTATCAGTTACAAATGTTACAATTTTTCACTGTTATTCTTACCACCACCCCAGACAGACTCAAAAACTGTGGGTTTATCTTAACAGCCTATGACTTCACTAAAATAATTAAAAGAGGAAATGTTTACACTGGTGTGCTTTTAAAAATATAAGCTACATATGAAATAGGAAGACAGGTCTGCCTTACATTCCTAAATATCACTCATACAGGGGACATAGTTCTTTGTTTTTAGTATCCCTGTAACCGAAATTTTAGGCTTTTCTTGTGGTTTCAATTTGTTTGAAAATAACCCCAAACATCTGACAGGCATTCAGGTCAAGTGGTGCAAAATGCTAAAATGACAGGAATTTCATCAAGTATGCATTGAAGGCCTATTTTTAGACATATTTGTGGGGGAAAATAGAGTTTTAATTCCTTCCTGTTCTGTGGTGAATCCTAGTGAAAACATTGTTTACAAAGTAATACAATACTGTTAATCATAGTAACATACAGTACATCAATAATACAGACATCGCAGACAATAAAATTAGAATATTTACCAAAATTACACTATGTTGTCTGTGCATGTTTTATAATAATATCAAGCATATAGCATCTGCTAAATATAGCCTAAAAATTCTAGGAAAACCTGAGAGCAACTTGATAGCATTACTTAAGAATTTATTACTTTTTTGTCTGGATGTTTTTGGAAGATAAAAACTTCTGTTAAAAAACCTGTATAAGTTATAGATCAAGGTGCTGGTCCACATCCGCCTCGTTATATTTGGTTGCCTGCCTATCTGCGTTGCAGTAAACAACACTTTTTACAGCATCTCTGAGAGTATATAATGATAAAGTCTGACAAAACACTGTTCCATTCTTTTCAGTTTTCAGACACATTAGACTTGTGCTGAAATATAATATAAATTTAAATGATTTAATACTTTGTAGACATTATAGTAAGTTATATATAATTAACATATTAAGTTATTTATTTATAATTGTATATTTAAAAAAGTGAAAAAAATGAAGTGGATATTTTCAAAGAAGATCAAAAACAGGTAACATTGATTTTTCAATTGGAACAAAATATACCAAAATGTTTTCTGAGAAAGCATTTAGTTATTTCAACAGTCATTCACATTTGAAATGTAAGATTTTTCAAGTATCGTAACAATATTGAACATACAAAAACTGACATGTATACCAGGCAATTTTATAAACTCTTTTGGCTGTGTCTGTAATCTTTCTACAGCTGCATGGATATGTTTCTAAGATCCAGTTATCCACTCAGACCTGGTAATCAGGTTTTAGACATGTGTTTATAATGGAAATAAATTGAACGGATCACGTAAGATGTCTTACAGAACAATAAATTTAATTAAATGTCAGTCAGATTGAATTGTCAAAGACATTCATTTGTCATGTTTTGTGTTATCTGTTATATTGGTTTTAAGTGGTCCGATTGATGTTTCAACACTAGAGTTTCATAAAATAAAGCATATGGTCAAAGTTTAAGTTAATGAAGGTGCTCTAGTACTCATAACAAAGTAGGGCAATGGATTACATGTATACGGAATACAAATTTATAGAAAAGAAAATATTTGATTGGTACAACACTAGAACACCATTTCTTCTCTATCCCAGAATCAAAGCAGTTGTTGCATCAGTGTAATACCAATAAGATAATATACAGCCGTGCCATTCTTTTTTTAAAACAGATGAGTTACTTGTTTTGGAAGTGGGTCAGTGTTGTATTTGTATGAGCGGCAGGGTGTTTGACAGCTTCAGTGTGGTTCTGTTGCAGAGAAAAAAAACTTCCTTGTTGTTAAAGTCATGTTGTGATCTTGTTACAAGTAAAGGATGTGTGAAACCATCAATGGCTGGATTAGACTGGGACAATCTACTAGAAACAGAAGATCTATTTCCAAAACAAAAAACTGTTTTGAATCCAATGAAAAGAAATCTTTAGAAGAAATCCAAAAATAAATCTTTAACACATCATCTTTCATAGCATCACCCCCAACTTTTATACATTTCAAATATATATTTGCTGTCTAATGAGAGTCTACAACAAAATAAAATAATACAATCACCTTTTTCCCTGCCTTCAGCCATATTGTTTGTGGTCATGTGACTTACGATTTCTGAAGCTTTCCCTCAGAAACTTGGGAGAGTTTTAGAACTATTTTCTTCTCAAAATGATGGGGAGAAATCAGAAATAGGCTGTTTTCAAAAAAATATACTTCCTAATTTAAACCGCCCTATATGTTTTTGTTACAGAGATGTGAAAGACTTCCAGACACAAGATTTACAAGTTTATGCGTGTCAAAGGACTGAAAAGAATGACCACGAAATCAAAAAGAGTGGGCTTAAAAGGTTGGTTATTCTGTCATTATATCATTATTTTTTGAATATGTTCTTTGCGGTTATATTATTTATTCCATTTAATTCTTAAATCTACATGTATGATAGATACTTATTGTATAAAATGCAGAACATAGCACACAGAAACATAAGTACCCAGTACCCCCAGTACTTATACTAAAGTTGAAGTGGTACATAACACGAAATCTGTCCTTAATAATTCTTTAACAGCATGATCTCTTGCAAATATACAAGTTTTACTTTATTCTTTACAAGATAAATATTGGTGATAATTGGATTTACAAGACACTCCAACCAAGAAGTCTTAACTACAAATTTCCCTGCTCTGTTAATTTTGGCTGGGGTTATAGTCGTCTGGGCCATCCAGGTGCCACCAGTTGTGGCAGGCATAGAGCTTGTGGGTGTTCCACAGCCTAAACCCATGCACAGATTTTCACCAAATTTTTTATTCAGTTGTGGTTCATAATAATAACCTGAAGCAGAACCTGCAAACTGTGTACTATTAATTTTGAAACAAACATTGTAGATTTTCAATTTTCTCTTTGCAGGTTCTTCAAAAATTTGCGGTCATATTCAGAAAAGGAGAAGCAGAATTGTGGCTATATAGGTGAATGTGTTCTTCCTCTCAAGGTAACTGTACTTAAATATTTGATCAGTATTAATAAAAATAAATTTAAAAATTCAACACCATTCATTTATATATTTATTTGGGGTTTTACGTCACTTTCAACACTGTACAGGTCATATCACGACGGGTAGTTTTGTGGGCAGAGGAAACCAGTACATACAATTGGTCAAGGTTCTGTACTGTAAACTGCCGACTATTGGTAAGCAACTACCGACTTTCCCCACTTACGGTTCAGGTTTGAACCGAAGACCTGATCGGTGGGAGGCAAGTATGTTACCACTGTGGCCCCTCAATACCATTCAAAGCAAATAAGAAATCAATGTGTTTATGGTAAAACCAGTCATTATACCAATCATTTAGAATCTATCAGATAGGTCAACAGAGATTGATCATACTGTATATAATGGTGTTTATACAATACAAACTATTTTAAGTCCGAGTGTAAAATGATAAAACAAAATCAGTGTTCAAATATTTGGTCATAATATTCAGATTATTGGTATTCATTATAAAGTTTCTGTAATTTGAGTGGTTTCTCATCCAAAACCACTTAATTGGTATCAGAAAATTCATCAGGGAACATAACGTATGACCAACATTGTCATATTTAAAATATTGCAACCTGGCAATTGTTCAGACTTACACAAGATTTTACAGATGCTGAAAGTCAAATCTGTTATTTCTGTGTTGAAATATTGACAAATCATTAGAATTTTTATCCAGAAATGTAACCAAAAATTAAAGTGTAACAGCGGGACATATTTGTACTTTCTACAGCAAATTCCTGCCACCACAGGCCTGGAGGATTGGTTCACTCTACTAGACAGCAAGAAAGAAAAGCCGGGAAACAGGGGAAAAGTGAAACTGAAACTAGAACTTGGGGTCAAACAGGTGAGGGGCTATGAAATGAAAAGAGAGGCCCACTGAAATATAATGATTTGTGGTTATACATGCAGAGTAGATTCCAGTACAATGTAGTTTGGGGTTACCTATGGATGGAAGATTTGAGTTTTAAAAAAATGTAATGATTTGTGGTTATCTATGAAAGGACAGATTTCAGTACAAATGTGCTAATTTATGGCTAAAGTAGTAATTTTATAGAATTTACATAGGAAAGGCCATATTGATAGGGGCTTCTAGTTATTCTATTAGACAGATTTGAATCCATATGTACAGATATAAGAGCCATGCATTTTGCCAAAACGATTTCTTAAATCAGAAATTTCAGGATTATTTTAGTGTCCCAGTGTCCCTTGACCTAGTCATACTCTAATACTTTATGTTGAATTAATCATTGTGTTGACAGCCTAATGGTATAGACACAGTGGACAGTGAGCAGTGTACAGTGGAGGAGTTCCACTATGTAGTCAAAGCCATGTACAGATACGCTATCAAAACGTGTGCAGAGAACCCCAAGGTAAGGGTCAAAAGAAGTAAAATATGTGGGTATTAAAATATGTCACATAATATATGGTGTTTTAAAGTGTTAATATGTATCTTATTAATAATATTAATATGATATAAGGAACGGGTGAATATTTTTCTTGATGTGTAAAATACACCTTCTTGTGTGAATCTATGGGGTCTTAATACCATGCTAAGGTTATTAAGAATAGTAAAAGAAGCATTTATAACATCCTCTTAAGTGAATATAGCACCCTCTTATGTAGTTTATACTTATGAATGTCTTAACAAATGTAATGCCTTGTTGTAAATTATTTATGGTACTTAAAATAAAATTATAGGACAAAAGACAATAATAACTTGGGTATTTGCAAAAGAAAATCAGGAAAAGATTTATGTGAAATGAATTCAAGTATAAACTTATAGTTGGGTGCTAAATTAAACTAATCTTCACTAATCCAAATTTGGAATACCACCCCTGGTTTATTGTGTTTTATAAAGATTCAATTTGTTTTTCCATCCCACAGAAAAACAGTAGTGAACCAACTCAGTTTAATCAGTTGCCAGGGCAGCTGAAGAGCATCCTGTATCAGTATGCTGCACAGAACCACTTCTCCAAACTCTCACAGTGCCTGGTGTAAGTTACTGTTGTACTCTTGTATAATAAATGTACAGTAAGCCCTGTTGTATATTAAAAGTACAGTAATCCCTGTTGTATATTAAGTGTACAGTAAGCCCTGTTGTATAGTAAATGTACAGTAAGCCCTATTGTATAATAAATGTACTGTAAGCCCTGTTGTATAATAAATGTACAATAAGCCCTGTTGTATATTAAATGTACAGTAATCCCTGTTGTATATTAAATGTACAGTAAGCCCTGTTGTATATATATATATACAGTAAGCCCTGTTGTATAATAAATGTACAGTAAGCCCTGTTGTATATTAAGTGTGCAGTAAGCCCTATTGTATAGTAAATGTACAGTAAGCCCTATTGTATAATAAATGTACTGTAAGCCCTGTTGTATAATAAATGTACAATAAGCCCTGTTGTATATTAAATGTACAGTAATCCCTGTTGTATATTAAATGTACAGTAAGCCCTGTTGTATATATATATATACAGTAAGCCCTGTTGTATAATAAATGTACAGTAAGCCCTGTTGTATATTAAGTGTGCAGTAAACCCTATTGTATAGTAAATGTACAGTAAGCCCTGTTGTAAAATAAATGTACAGTAAGCCTTCTTCTATAATAAATGTACAGTAAGCACTGTCAAATGGCAAGGGATATCAGAAAATTATTTCCACTTTTGAAGAAAAAATCCATTTAATGGAAGATTTCAGTGGAAAAGGCCATCTAAAACAGGATATGTAATTTTCACAATTCCCCTAAACAAAGTTTTAGTTTAAGAGATTTAACTGGTTTGTTATATTTTTGATAAATATATTTTTAAACCAGAGTCAAACTATGTTTTCAGATGTCATTTGCCGTAGTATTCAATTCATACAAGTACAGGGATGTTACTATATGTTACTAGGGAAGCTGTGATTGTGATAGAATTTAAGTAGTTAACACACACTTGAATCCCACCTCTGAGGTCGGCAGTTCAGTCCCTGTACCTAACCCTATCTGGAAAACTTAGCAACTCCTTACCCATACCCTACAGTTTACAGTGCAAAAACTTGACCAACTAGTATGTACTGCTTTCCTTTGCCCTTAAAACTACATGTTGTGATGTAACCTATGCATTGTGTTGAAAAGCAATGTTAAATCAAAAAATAAATAAAATGAAAGTTATGGAACTCAATTTAGACAAATACTGCTCCTATGTGATCCTTGAGACATTACAGTAACTATGTATTACTAGGGAAGCCACATTTTTTGTTGAACTCGATTCAGACAAGTACTGCCTCTGTTTGATCTTAGACACTTTACTGTGTGTTACTAGGGAAGCTGTGGTTGTCATGGAACTCAGTTCAGACAAGTACTGTCCGTGTGTGATCTCTGAGAACTTGCTGAAGGAGAGTCTGGTGAGTCTGGAGATGGATTGGCAGAGTTCACAGTTTGGGGGAATGGTGGAGCCGGGACAAGGAACTAAAAAGAGGCTTTCCAATGTTGAGGTGAGGCCAGTGCTTTTTGACTTTATATATTTATTGCTTCCTACTTCTGATGGGAATGGCCCACAATCTTATGGGTCACTTAATTGTCACATTATACTGATGTGAATCGACTATTCAATCTTATTATAGTTTAGTTTAGTCTGAAGTGTGATATTCGTCACCATTGTAAAGTTAAAGAATAGTGCCAATCCTCATTACCATCTTATTGCAGATATGCAACAGAATGCAATGGATGCCTAATGTTTATACCACAACATATCATTTAATCAATATACAATTTTACAATTATTTTTGTGCATCTCTTTGATGACACTCTCTGACAATGCTGCCACTTTATATTATATGTCCTCCATCTAGATAACACCATTGATTCTTGTATATTATTATTATTATTTCAATTGTACTATTTTACTGTTATTTTGTAACATCCTGTAGATGGCGCTATTTGACAGTGCTGCCACTTCCTATGTCCTTCATCTGGTGGACACAATGAAGTCAGATACCTGTGTACCTAGACTGTTCCCTGTAACACACATTAAACTGGACCAGCTCAACAAACGGGTCAGGTCAGTGTCAGGCATGTGACTGCATAAAAGGCTTAGAGTAAGGAATCTAAAATTTGCCAGAAATCTAAAATTCGCCACCTCTAAAACCTTACTTAATTCCATGAAGAAAATGATGCTTTGTCTTAAACTTGGTATTTTTCAGTTCAAAAAGCCTTAATTAACTATATAAATTAACAAATCTCACCTCAATTCATTATTTTATAAACATTTCCACATGTGGTCGATTTCAGATATGTGGCAAATTTTAGGTTTCTTACTCTACAATGTGAAAGCTGATTAATGATAGAGCTCTGTAAAAATAAACAAGAACACAGAGCTGACTTATGTATTTAAATTAAGCTGGAGAAAAATACAAAAGACAAAGAGTGTTTGCCACAGTTTGAAAATTTGGTTAGATAATTACTTTCGAATAATGCAATCAAAGTGGATGTGTCACAGTAGTATGAATTTTCTTTTACATCAGACTTTCATATATTGATTGCCAATTTTTTGGCTTGCAATTTTTTGGTTTGCAGTTATCAAACTAATTAAATTGTTAATCCGATCATCAGTTTTTAAGGTTTTTGTGAAGGCTAATAGCAAGTGACACATGTTGGCAATGATTGCATGTACGTTTACAAAGTTTAGACACAACACTAACCACAAATCATGAGATTTCATAATGGTTTTAAGGATATTAGTAAAGAAACATACACCTCCCACTCCAAAGGTGTATAGTCAATGCACCAAAATCTGGTCCAGTCCAATTTTTGGGCTAAAGTTTTAATGTGAAAAATTTTTGAGAAAAGGTTTTCCTTCTTAAAATAATCGGGCGCTTTGTTGTAAGCACTATTTTTTCTGTGCTCTGCAAATAATTGCTCAAAATATTTACAATGTTGACACAGATTGTACAGATTATATTACATCCTGGAAATAGGTTTTATCATTCTACATTGTACCTAGTGACCAATAGAAAGTCTGGTTACAGTTTCTGACTTTGTGTTATTGCAGCCTGGCAGTGACTGTGATGAATATGACGGTATGGGAAAACAATGAGAGGGCCAGGAAGAAGGCCACCAACCTAGTCATGGAGCAGATACAGGTGCTGATTATTTTATAATAAAAAGATACATTAGAACTTTTTCAACTAAAATTCTGTTAAATAAAATTCTTGGTTTAGTAGAAATATATGTCTAGTGCCAAAAATACTTGTTCCATTCATATTGGCTTTGGCTGGAGTAAATCAAAATATATTCAAAGACTGTCATACAGAAGTAAATATCAGGGTCTGTATTCTTCAACAATACCTAGACTGTTCCTAACTTGGATTCTAAGTTTTTTCTCAAGCTTTTGCTAACTTAGATCAAAATGGTATTCATCAACATTCCTAACTCCAAGGTCACCTTAGACCTCTACTTAGATTTCAAGTTATCTGCATAGGTTTACCTTAGAGAACAGAATGTTTTCAAAATATGCAATTATTGCAGGGAATCTTGTATTTTATTGATATTAAACTGTGACACAATATTAAAAAACAATATTTTCCCTCAAGAAAATGATGTTTTCATCTTTTTTAACAAAGCAGATGATTGAGTAAAAAGCAAAGTACACCTTATGTAAGAATTTTTGTGGAATAAGACTCTTCCTGACTTAGATATACTGGTTTCCAAATTTTCAGTTACACAACTAATTATAGGGAGTTTTCCTAGCTTAGAATCTTAAGTAATGCTCAACAAAGTAGAGGTTGATGAACACAAAATCCAAGTAATACTTTGGTAAGTAGAAAACCATTCCTAACTCAGACCTAAGGTGACTTTAGCAAAGTATTGTTGAAGAATACGGCCCTAGGTCTTCTTCACTGACATTTAACCTTTTACCTTGAATTCCTAGTTAAGTAGAAGTTTTCCTCTGGTCCCTTCAAATGTTATTGTAAAAAATGGGCTTTATTATATTTCCAAATTATTGACAGAAACATTATGTGTGGCATCAGATAAGGTGTTTTAAAACACTGTTTGTTGTATTAACATTCACCCAGAAATAATGAGGAATTCACAAGTTAAAAATTTCAAGTGAATTTAGCAGTTAAACAATTAAGCAATTTAATTTAGCAATCAAATTTTCTCTCACGACTTTCAGGAGGACATAAAGATTTGGGTACAGGAGCAACTGTCATACTTGGATCAGTCGGAGTCTGGCCATGAGCCAGTGATTCCAGACATGCGAGCATTGGCAGGGATCATCGGTGATGCAAGCAGACTGCTGGCACCTGTACACGCCATCTCACAGTACTTCCAAAGACTGGGTGTGGACTACTTCAAGATAGCATCTCTAGAGATGGAACGGAGGGTGAGTGAAAATCTTAACTGAATGTACAGACCCTATGTTGCAATAGGGTCTCACTACATTTTAATCTGGGACAATGCACAAAGTAAGTAGGTTGAAGCTTGTGCATGAGAATCGAAAGCTTCTCCAGGAGTAACAGTAGGTAATTCATATCTCTATGTATAGAACAGCAGTAGAATACTCCATCTGAATCGAAAGGAGGGATATTGTAATGCTGGAAAAGAAAATTAGTTTAAGTGGTGTACAAGTCGTGTGTTTACTAAGAAATCTAACAAGTCAAATGATGAAAATACAGCATCAGGTCCCTTTGTGGAATCAAAGATATTTTGAATTCATCTCCATGTCATTAGGTACTGAGAAACAGTTATTCTTTCTGCCATATAACATACTTCATAAAATAGTATTGTAAACAAGAATAGACTTCAAAAAGCCACTAAAATGGTATCACCACACAATTTGGACCCTTTTGGATAAGGAGCCACTCTGTAAGACAGTTAAATGTACTTACAGTCAACCCTGTATGGTAGTACTCTGTTCATCAGAATTTCTTTGAGCAGAAGTAAACCGCATACATTTAAAACAAACAACAAAATAAAAACTTCACTTAATATGGATGGCGCGGTCCTCCATGGTCTAGTGGGTTATCAGGTTTGTCATCTGATGACAGGTTGCAACCTCTGTATGGGTTCAACTCCACATAAATAACAGAGCTGAAGATCTGTCCCAATATGACCCTGGCTGTTGAACGGGATGTAAAACACCAACTTGAACCCTTGAATCTGGATGACCCCAGTTTCTTAGATGACATGCTCTACTGATCTTAACCTTTGATCTGCAATTCCTGGTTAAACAGTATTTTTCTGGTTAAATGAGGCTTGACTCGAGTTGAGCTGTATTCAGTAAAGTCCTACTTGTCATTTCCAGCTTTCTACAAAGTGTATGGAGTTGATGCAGGAACTGGACCGCTATCAGCTACGCTTCCACAAGTACCCAACCAACATCCGCGACAGCAGCACTGTGTCACTGCAGCTGTATGCAGCACTCAGAGGATTCTTCAGTGTGGTCAGGGGGAATATAGGGGACAGGTGAATAACTCTTCTGTATTATATTAGAGTAAGAAATCTAAAATTCGCCAGGAATCTAAAATTCGCCACCTCTAAAACCTTGGTTAATTTTATAAAGAAACTGTCTTAAAATTGGTATTTTTCAGTTCAGAAAGCTTTAATTTACTGTACATTCAACAAATCTCACCTCAATTTATTTAATTTATTAGTATTTCCACATGTGGCGAATTTCAGATATGTGGCAAATTTTAGATTTCTTACTCTCTATGTGTTTTACAATTAATTCTTTCCAAATCCATGTACATAAGCAAACAAAAAATGGACACATCTGAAAGTGCAACACAAGTCACAACAGCTGTATTCAACTGTCACATTTTATGACGTAGAGGTCAGAATAATTTGAGCTAGAGTAAGAAATCTAAAATTCGCCACATATCTGAAATTTGCCACGTGTGAAAATACTAATAAAATAAATGAATTGTGGTGAGATTTGTTGAATGTATAGTAAATTAAGGCTTTTTGAACTGAAAAATACCAATTTTTAAACAAAAACATCATTTTCTTCATAAAATTAACTAAGGTTTTAGAGGTGGCGAATTTTAGATTCCTGGCGAATTTTAGATTTCTTACTCTATAATAATTATGATGTATATTATTCTATTGTTTTCTATTCTTTGACTTTTTAGTGCTTGATCATTCTATAGTAGGAGAACTTAACAGAATATTTATCATGTCTCAAAACTTAACAAAGATTATAAGTGTGATATTAGTTTACAGAATCTGCAAAATTTACACCAGTATCTATCATGGATGGATTCAAGTCAGCATTTGGGGAATACTTAAGGCATAATTTTGGAGTTTAATTTAAAGGTTATTTATTTGCAAATTACAAACCTGAATCTTAATTGCAAATTGACAGTGAACAATTTAATCATCATTTTTCTGAATTTGGAATACCCCGGCAATTGAAAGTTTTACTGTTCAAAATGTACATTACTTAATACTGTCCAAATTTGACATGTTTTCACATACTTTGTGATTATTTATAAATTTAATCTTCTGTACTGTGTACAGGGAGCTTTTTAAGATGAGCATCTCCTCTTACCAGACATGGTTTGAACATGCTGTCATGTTTTGGCTGCAAACATTCAGGGAAGAGTGCATAAAACGCATGGAGAAAGCACTGGAGATAGAGAAAGATGTAGTGCAGGTATTTAACTTAGTCTTTACAGTGAAAAGAAATAACTTAAATATAAGCTTCTATTTCTGAAATTTATTTGGCAATTTGGGTATCAGTTTTTAACAGTTTCATGACAAAGACCGTTGGTGGCCTTATGGTAAGGAATTTGGAAAATGATTATTTTGGCTGCCTCTTTTATGGTCAATGGTTTGAGTTTAGCTGAAGTGTAAGAAAAAATTACTTACCGGTAGCTCCCCATTCTCAGGGTGTGGTTTTTCATCTATCTCATGTAAATATATGTATGTGGCAAAACGGATCTCCCAATATGACTCTAACAGTTAAAGATTGACCCAACTTATGAAAGACTTGAAAAGAAGATTAGCCCAAAAGGAAATTCTTGGCAGTTTCATACATTTTGAAGCAATAAATTTTGACAAATTATATGTTGTTAATGTCATGGCTCTCACACAGTGGCCGCCATTAAAACTCAAATGTATTTAACATTAATTTGCTGTTGTATGTGTAAATTTCTACAGGTAACATCTCTAGTAAAACATTCCAACTCCTCTGTGGATGTTCTGTCATGTTTTTCCAAGATCATCTCCGAGTGGATGGAGATTGACTTCACAGATGCGGACATAGCAGTGCTTGGGTGCACTAAAATCACTGATGTAAGCAATATTATATATTTTTTCACCACCCAAAGGGGGGAGCTAGAGTGTATTTTGGTAAAGTTAATGAAAGATGGGTATTTCCAAAACCAGACATTTATTTTCGTTTTGGCCGGTTGACAATTTTATGATTCACAATTTTCTTTTTGTCCACTTTGGAATTTCTAACTAAAAATAGAAGAGGAAGTAGAGTCCACGAACTCAGTGATCCTTGTATTTATATAGAATACCTTCTCACCCACTGGCTGTATGTAAGAACCAATAGAAATTCAGTGCACTTACGTTGAGCCTTGATCTGGCTGGAATATAATATATTCTAACATGACACGCTTGTGTCCGCGATTCTGATTGGTCCATTCCAGTTGTAAAACCGAGCATAACCTCACGGCCAGTTTTTCATGAGTGGGCGATAATCCCGCTTCACTTTTTAAAAGTCAAATTACAAAGAGTATGCACTACATATCTTCATCAAAACAGTAAGAAGACAAGGAATAAATGTCAAAAATGAAATGTCATGTTAGAATAGAAATAACACACTCCAAGCGTGGGGTTATGCAGGGTTTTACAACTCATAGCGCATTAGAAACACTCAGGCTTCGCCTTCGTGTTACTAATATCGCTATTCGTTGTAAAACCCTGCATAACCCCACGCTTGTCGTGTGTTATTTCTACAATATATAATAATTTTTAATGGATATAATTTTTGGCACAACCTATGTCCCTACAGGCAGCATGATGTCACAGCATGGTCCTTTCATAATATTTCTGCAATATTCATGCAGTACTCAATAACTTTAGAGCATTTCTGATGGGCCTAGTGGACTAACTTGATGTTGAATGCTGACATTTGTCTTTAATATAGGTAGCCAGTTTAAAGTTCCCTTTATGTTCCCAATTATATTTCCAAACAAGAAGTTACACAAAACAGGTCTTTAAAACTTCATCATGCGAATCACAACTGTAAATATCTCTGAGTCAAATAAATCATGATTATATAAAGGTAAATTGACATAAATATCGGTGGATTATCACAATACTCAGCCATTGATATCCTTCTTCAGACAATCTGCGATGGAGCAACACAGTATGCAGAAAGAATCCACTGTATCCTGGAAAACAACGGCTACTACGACTTCATCGACAATGCCCAGTTTGATGTCACTGACCAGGTATGTCTTTCAAAAGGAATGATTACTTTCACAAAGGACAGAAAGTTGTGTCTTTAATTGAATTTGTTTGTCAATGCTGATTACTATACCACTGTAATTATGTTAAAAAAGCTCAATTGTAGTTCTTTCAATGATTGTCATTGGTTTGGGGAAACATAGACTTCCACATAAACAGAGTGTAAATTACTAAAGTATGGGAAATTCAACACTCGGGTTGCAAATATATGTTTTGTATTATTTTAATTACTGTAAGACATATTGTGTATTTGCAATGACGTAACTGGGCATGTATATACATTTCTTCTTTTTTTTCAATTGTACCATTGACATATGTCAGTATTTGTAAACATTTAATCTAAAAATAAAAATTTATATCAACGGGAAAGAAATAATAAAATATAAAAACCATACTGATGAATAATTTGTTTGAATATTTCAGCTTTGTATCACCCTTAACAACATCATGCACGTGCGGAAGTTTTTGCAAGAGTTGCCGCGACTGTTGAACTACGAGGCAGTGTGTCAGAATATGTCAGTAAAACACGAGGATGAAGACATTGGTCATAGGGCCTTACAGGTACAGATATTGATAATATAGTTAAAATTAGGGTGTGAGACTTATGGGAGCAAGTGTATGTATTATAATATCCACCACAAATCGAGGCTCCCATTTGAAGTTCAACAAGAAAATTTAAAGTAAATATCGTATAAATTGTATATCAGATTATGCACATGGTCCAATGTTGTCCATTTATCTGCAATGTATGAAATTAACACCTAACCCCCTGATTAAGACTGTTAAATATTCTCACAGACCTGTATGTATCTAGATTAACAGGTCCTGATTTTCTGTAACTTAACAAACAAAAATTGCCGAAATTAACAGGATTTATATTGTTTACATTCTTGCCATTGTAGAAAATAACAAAACTATTTACTGTTTAGCACTTGCCACTTGGTCAGTTTTGAAACTGAACATTGATTTAACCTACAATGGAATACTGACTGGCAATTTTTGATATGATCCTGCAACATTTTAGTTGCAGTTCTAGTTGGCCTGGAAAGTTTTCCAAGGAATTTTATACAATGTTTATCTGCCACTTTTGCCGAGTGGGTAACACACTAGCCTAGGAACACAGAGATCCTGGTGGGGTTCAAGTCCAGGGTACATGTAGACACATGATGGCTCAGATGACCACTTACAGTGGCTGTCTTCTGTTATTGGATACTTTCCCCAAAGGCAATATACCAAAGGAACGTTGGCAAGTGGTCAAATAGCGCTTTCAGTCCTGCAGAAAAGGAGAAGTTGCACTGAGTATACACACACTTGTCACAAAAACTACATATTTGAATAACATATCCCATAATTTTAATAAACAAGGCCGAAAGGAGTTTTGGTCTACTAGCACAAGCCACAAAGCCATCAGAGACATAAGTAGTCCACCAAAGTGGTCACCCATCCCAGTACTAATGTAGCCCATTGCCGCTTAACTTCAGTGAACAGACAGATGCTTATCAGGCTGTGCCACAATTCATGAAATCCGGAGACAAAAAAAAGGGGGGGAGATCTCTCTAGAAGCGCGAGCCTCGCTAGAGCTTGCGCTTAAAATTAAGTGTTCATTCATTGGTGACTCTCACTTTTTGTGAAATTTATATTTCTCATGTAATGTTGTCTAGGTACTGGAGAACTTGATAGCCAGTGCAGACTCAGACATGAACGTGAGGTGTCGGATGGTGATCAGAAACATAGTGTACAAGATGGCCGTGGACATGAACAGACTCACGAAGAAATTCACACTCAAAGAACCCAAGAAAAAGGCTGTAAGTCCATCAGTTATATTAATGTTATAAACAGAAGTGATGGTTTAATTGTTGAAAATGATTATTGGTATAAAGATAAAGGCTTGAAATCAACTGGTCTTTTTTACCCTATGAAACTGGATAAAAATTTCATTATTTAATTGTACCAAAACATTTAAAAATCACACATTAGGAAAATCATGACTTGAGCATAGAATTTCTTTATCATAGATATATTATAATCTATGTCACAGAATATAAATTATTACATTGAATGCAATAAAATGAATCAGGTCCTCAGTATTGCCACTTGTAGGATTTGAAATGATAGAAGTCTAATCATTGTGTGCAGTACAATTAATCCATTGCTCTATTTTTAACATTGTTAATCAACCTTTAATAACCTTACATTATACTTACTTCAAATCCTCAATTAAAAGTACTGTCTGTATTTGACTGGACCCTTTGTGATTCTACAGTTTTTATACTCTATCTCTGCAGAGCCTGGACCCACTGTTTGCTTACCTGGACACCAACCTTCAAGTTCTCTATGAGAAGCTGGAGTCCATGATCTTCCCTGTAATTCTGGAGGAGATCTGGTTCTCCGTACTGGAGAACTTTAAGGAAAACCTTCAGATGGGCGAGTCCTCAGAATACTACAACCACATGCTCAACCACCTCTACAGCATCAGAGACTATGTACTCAGGTAGGTTAGATAAGTAAAGTCATTCTGCAAGTTTATTTGTACAAAAGACCAGTGTTAATTTGCCAGTTTCTCTGGTAATAAGTGACTCAGAAGAGTATTTCTGGTCTGTTGAGCAGGATTTCAGTCAGAGTTCTACCTCCCGAACTGGGATTGGTACACACTTACCCTCCTGGGTAAAGAGGAAGACATAATGCAGCATAACTCCATAATAACCAGACATTTTGTGAAATAACTGAAACTTTTAGTAATCATGTGTCACGACAAGTTCTGGACAAGGTAATCTAGAAAACTTCTGTTACAACTGAGTACACATGGTAAAACTGAAAAATTAATAGCAACGACATACCTATAAGCATAAGCATCATGGTATCTCAATGTCTTACGATGCAGAAAAATGTTCTTATGAATTTAAAAATTCTATATCATTAAAATATTTAAAGAAATAATGTATGAGTGTCATGCTCTATCTAGGTGAAGATAATGCATCCAAATCTCTTTGTAACTGCAACACAAGTAGATTATCTTGTTTGAGCCTAGTTCAATGATAACCAGTACTATTGAAATACACACTTTAAATAACCACAGCACAAGACAAACATAAATATATGCTTTGTTAGCATTCTGTACATCATTGCAGACAATTCCAATAGGTTATGGATTTCAAAACATATTTACATAGGTTAACCATTGGTTAGGATTTCACAACTTACGCCAATCTTAGCAAAGCCAATATGCATCAAGTTAAACCATTGTGTAAATAGATCCACCAGTCTGTCAGTTAGCAATTGTTGCAGATTATGGCTTATGAGATGCCATATGTGACTCTGCAGTATTTTGTACATGCCAGGTAGATTGTATCCACTCTAAACATTCCCACTGAGGAGCATATACTTTAAATAGACAACCTCTAGGTGTTTAGAGCTATTGATCTTATCCTTTTTAATCCTTATTCATCCAGTCTTCCTTGTTCATGTTTTTTTTATTTAAACATAATATATTTAACGACAATTGCCCACAGCCTGTCCCCAGGGGCCCTTGTCCAACAACAAATGCATACAATATTCATTGACTAGTTCCATATATACAATATGTGTTTATACAAACAACAGAAATTTTCTTTTCTAACTTGCCATACTCAATTTCAAATTTTCATATATACAGTACATATTATTTACAATGTTTACAATTTAATTCAGGTTGTAAGTTACAGTATCTGTTCACTTTTAGCTGTGAAAAGTAAAACTAAATATTAGCTGTAAATTAAGTACATTTACACAAATTGTTTGATTTTGTTATATACTTTGTTACTGTTTCGAATAACTTTTTATCCTCATTATAATTACCAGTTCCAAAAAGAATTAACTCTATCAACTTAGTTTCTGTCAGACTATTAGTCGGTTTTTGCAAAACATCATTTAGATACTGTAGCATTTCCACCCTTGTTTATGTTTAGGGGTATGAGTGAGAGTGAGTCTGTACAGGAGACAGATATGTACTGCAGCCTCATCAGAGACCTGCAGATGTACTCCATGACCACAGAGGAACTGGCCTGTCTCTATTACAAAGAGGTGGCCACAGATAATGTAAGTAATCATTGCAAGGAAATAGTTGTCAAGTACCTCTGAGTTTTCATTAGGGTACATACAGCGACAGGACTCTTTCACTTCATCATCGAATCTAGCCATCTCTTTATGACTAACAATGTTACCAACTTTAATTGGAAATGTATGTGCTAGTCTAATAAGTTAAAATAAGAAAATAACACAGGCAAATATAAGAAATATACCACAATAGATGGATGTAACACAGACAAATATAAGAAATATGACACATTAGATAGATGCAATATAATAAAAAATATTTTTATAGTGCCTCTATCCCATATCTTCAAAAGTATGTGAATGGAAATATCTGTCACATTCATTGATCAAAGCTTTGTTCAAATAGCAATACTTTCAATCATTTTCAAACCACACTTTGAAGAGTTCTTGCTTCTGGCAGTTTGGGCCACAACACAAAATAATATGCCACCATAGTTACTCCCAGTTTTTCACAGATGCAAACATGGGCAGTCTAACCCAGATCTGTTTGCAAAAGCATATCGCCCATAGCCTCTCCTGTCACCCTGTGTCTCCTTGGTATGACCTGGCTATGTCCTCGGATTAATGTTAACTGCCTTGGTTTATGTTCAGTTGCGCCTTAGAGTCCATCAGTGATGGGGATTAAGCACTATAAAAGTCCACATTAGATTAGATTTGGATCACCAATATCAGTTTCTCTATTGAAGTATCTTCTTTTATCCGGATATGCTGCTTAAGCAGAAACATTTTACCTGTACCTCTGAGAATCAACTGTAATGTGCTGTGACTCTCTTAACACACACTTATTGGCTCATAAATCCTTTGATCTTTTCCTTCTGGCTCCTTGAAGTCTCTATTTCAATGTACATAATGTGTTCAGTTAGTGTGGAAGTTGAAATTTTCACTAGGCATTATAAAGTTCAGCTATTTGGGCCAATACAACTGGATAGTGAAAATTGATTCCTAGTGAAATTGTATATCTGTATTAATATCTCAAGAAAATACTAGCCATTAGTGAAAATGTATTCTAGTGAATTTCTTAAACATTTCCTTCTAACTAAAATTTCTAGTTGTATAGTATTTTCTCTCTATATTCCTACACAGAGCTCACCACAGCAGTACTATGGCCGTGTGGCATTGAAAGCAGCCTGGCAGCCCACCAGTGAAGACACGGTCACTGTACACTGCAAAGGTAAGCAATTCCAGGTGTAACCTTGTCCTTTCATTCTCAGGCCTCTGTTTTATGTAATAGATTTGTGTATATTTCGTACATGTCTGTGTATTTCAGTATACAGTGCTCAAGATTTACTGTATGTTAATATAGCATTAATAACCCTATGATAAATTTCTCCTCATATGCTCTGGCCTCTGTATTATGTAATGTAGGTTTTTGCATTTCAGCACATGTCTCTGTATTTCAATATGACTTACCTACTATGTGTACAGAAAATACTAGTAATTGTCCCCTCCAAACCTCAAGCTTGTTTGTCGTGTTACACTTTTTGTGTCTATTCAGTATGTTTTGTGTAATGTTTAATACATTTCTGTATATATTTCAGTATGCAGTGCTGAAGACTTGCCTGCTATGTGTACAGACAACACCAGTAATCCAGTAGTAACGGTGTCCTTACAACCTGAAGCCTGTGTATCCACAGCCAGCCGACATACTCAGCACACAAACACAATAGACAACTCACTCCATCCCAAGTTTGAGCAGCACTTTGTCTTGTGAGTTTAATATTCAAATTACACTGCTATAGAGTAAAGTGTTTGTTAT
Organism: Sabellastarte sp. h YS-2021; assembly: GCA_964017235.1. Classification (NCBI taxonomy): domain Eukaryota; kingdom Metazoa; phylum Annelida; class Polychaeta; order Sabellida; family Sabellidae; genus Sabellastarte; species Sabellastarte sp. h YS-2021. The sequence continues at coordinate 90,651,999 of OZ024933.1, read as the reverse complement.
CCTGACATTTTTAAACACAAAGTTGGGGTTTTACGTCCCGTCCAACAGCCATGGTCCTATTGGGACAGGTCCTCAGCATTGCCACTTGTGGGACTCGAACCCACAGAGCTGACACCCTAGGATTAGAAGCCAAACTTGCCAACCACTAGGCCACCGAGGACCTCGACATTTTTAAAGAAGATTCTGTTTGTACTTAAGTTTTAAGTCGCTGTACCAGAGGAGGAGGTGGCAGATGAAGAGACAAATCTCAATATCTGTGTACAATGTGTGTTTACACTTAAGGAAGTTCAATCATGTATGAAATTTAAAAATATAAGAACAGTTGACAGTTATATTTAAATTTTATTTCCCTATTTAAAAGCAGTAATATGTCTCACTTATTTGAACATGTTTCTTCACTATTACTTCGTTCAAAATCTTTAATTTCCCTCGCATTGTGCTTATTTGACTGAATGGACAGCTATGAATTGCTGACTGACACCTTATATTATTTTCCTCTTATTGTACTTAATTGACTAAATGGATGGCTGTGAATTGCTCATATCTTATATTATTTTACTCTCATTGTACTTATTTGACTGAATGGAATTGTACGGTGCTATCTTTTGTGTTCTACATGTCTTTCCTTTCTTTATATTGGCTATTCACAAGACCATTACACTTCTTTTGGATCTAAATTAATGAATATGACACATTTTCTCTTCAGATTTGCCTCTATGTTCTATTCTTTAGTTTCTGTGTCCTATACTTGTAGCGAGTCCGTCCCTCGTGACTTAGTGTCCCGTGACGACCGCTTACTCCTGCTCACAGTCTCTCACCACGAGTCTCTGCTACCTAATGACTTCCTGGGTGAGGTCGCAGTGCCCTTCTGTGACCTTGACAGCATGCAAGGGGTCACATCACTGGAGGAGATCCCTGCCAGAATGCTGCCTCTCAGGAGACCCAAACAGCCACATGATGGAGTGTTCTGTGTAAGTGTGTGCTTTTGTAACACATCATATGCTTAAGGAATTCATTATGACTATCCATGTGTGCCTGTATGTACATTTGATGCAGTAAACTGTGTACAACTTGAACCTCCCATATCCACAGAATTCCACTTATACCTGCAACTTTGGCAAAACTGAATAATGCCTAAGCATAATCATAAGTGATCGTCCACAAATGTTTCACCTACTTATTTAATAAATATTTGGTACTTGTTGTTTCACTGTTGTAACCTTTATGACTCAAAACAATTTTTTTCAATATTCAATGCAGGAACATTTTGGTTCTGATTTTTGCAAAGTTTAACTATTTCATATAATCTTTAATCTTCCTACCGACACATTATTAGGTAGAATGAACCATGAAATGAGGAGTAAAGTTTAGATTTTATGGAAGGGATCTTTTATTAGTTACACCATGACTACTTTGGGAAAAACTGTGAGGTAAGAGTTAGGTCTTGTAAGTAGAAAGAAGAAACCCATTGAATGTCTGGAGATATATCAAAGACTAAGTAGCAATATCATTCTGAAATTGAGCAATATTTGGTATAGTGTCCTTTTTTCACTTTGACAGATACTAAAGCAGAGGCAGAAGAAGGACAAAGTGGCCAAAGAACTTGTGAAGGCCCGCTCTGTGATGGCAGGATGGGAGGAGGTACCAGTCATTGTCAGCCCCTTTGCCAAGGCCATATCTAAGGTCAAGGGCAAGAGGTCGGAGGTCAAAGGACAGGACTATATCATGGGGCAGAATCTATTATAATGGAAGCAGTGATAGAGCAGCATGACCAGGCATTGAACAGAAGTATAGGTTCAGCTTACAGGCACTTCACATATGGTGTAATGGACAGTTTCAAATGATTAAAAGTGATTAGAAAGTTTTCCTTCAAGTTCACTTATAGTTTCTTGACACCTCGTTGTGGAGAGTAAATCACAGATTTAATTTATTGTACAGAAAAAGAGTTTGAAGAATCACTTGTAAACAAATGAACAGTTTTCACACCGGGAAGTGATTGAACAGGATTTGTTTTTGTTATTTCATTGTGTTCATGTGTATCAAAAGAATCGTGAGACTTGATAAAAAGGATCATGTGGAACTATTGCAAAAAAAAATCTTTTGAGTTTTCTCTATTTGAGAGTAAAACAGACAGTGTCAACATGTGTTAAGCATTCAGCGAGCCTGTATTACTCAGAAATATATACTGGCGATAAGATTTGCTTTGATATTACTCAGTAACATACTGATATATGTAAAATGTAATTATCTTGTAGCTGAATATTTTGAGTTGCAATTCATCAAAGTGAATATTGTCTTATTGTATGTTTGTGTAATACAGGTCTCATCATACAGTACAAAATCTGAAATTTTCCAACAGTATGTGAAATTCTCTTACTGAGGTGCACCTTTTTAAAGTAAGACAAAATAATGAAAAATTGTGTCACTTATGCATTGTGGAAGATCAGAGACCTGATGATGTCACAAAAATCACAATTTCAAAAATAAATTCCATATTACAAGGAAGAACAAAGGGATTTCCTCCCCTGCAAATTTCACATACTGTGGTTACTGCAAATTTCACATACTGTGGTTACTGTCACTTTACTTACTGTACCTTGTGTGAATTTTGTACATTGACAGTGTTTTTACACAAGTCAAAACTATGACTATCTAGTAGCTGCTGCTTTGTTATTTAATGCATAGATTGCTGGCTTTTTAGAATTAAATAGGGTGTGACAATTACAATTAATGGAGTCGAATGCTTGCAGAAGCAATTTCAGCTCAATATCAAGCCCTCTCGAAGTTTAGTATGTATCTTGACAGGAAACAATATCCAATACAGCAGCACCTATAAATGAAATAAATATATGAAGATAAAGCCTTGAATCATAGAAATTAGCTGATGTCACCACAAAACAACAGTGTTTATTATGTCCAAAATGGTCCATTATAAAATTTAATATAAGTAAGGTGTGCTTTTAATGTTTTATTACATAAAAATGTAACCAGTTCAATGATATTTTATATATACGCAAGCACTCAACCCTTGAAATTAGGACTGACTTTTGCCTTGTTTAGTGAGCTTCAACTACTCAGTCACACCCCTAATAGTGGTAAATACAAGGTTTTTCTTTTGAGATATGCTCCTCGATGGGAAAGTTTAGAGTGGATACAATCTACATTAACTACTCGATGGGTCACACCCTTAGATTAGATAAACACATGTACTGTATTTTCATACGACAATGTACACAAAGATTGTATGACTGTGTAGTATGTCAGCTGCCTGTTGGTAATGTTTCATATGGTAATGTACACAAAGATTGTACAACTCTGTAGTGTGTCAGTTGTCTGGTGGTAATGTTTCATACCGCAATGTACACAAAGATTGTATGACTCTGTAGTGTGTCAGTTGTCTGGTGGTAATGTTTCATATGGCAACGTACACAAAGATTGTATGACTGTGTAGTCTGTCAGTTATCTGGTGGTAATGTTTCATATGGCAATGTACACAAAGATTGTATGACTGTGTGGTAACATGCGGTCTAGTATTTCAGTGGGTGACCTGTCTTCAGTTACAGCCACATACATATTATAGTGTCAAAAGCCATGTAAACCAGCAGTCTTTTGTTTTTGGGTCTTTGTAATTTAATTCCTCAATGTTAAGTTTGAAATTCCTGAAACATTGTGTTTAAATCCCAAAACCTCTGTGTTATTTGTTCATATTGGATGTTTTGCTTCAAGTGAACAATATCTAGCTTTTAGGTTTTGATTACAATTGGTTGCAGTTAATTACTGTTAATTCAAATATGAAGAGAGTTGGGAAAAATACCTTCAGGTAATATGGTCATTGATAAATGCCCTATCTTGTAATTTTTCTTCCAATTGAACTGGGATTATAAAGACCAGATATATTCACCAAATACACAACAGTACATAGATCATAGTGGCAAGAGCAGACAAACAATTTAATCAACTGACAAAAAATATATTATAAACTTTTGCTTTGTAGAGGTAAATATACAAAACAAACCTATAATTCTTACAGTGCTTGTTCCTATTGTTGAGATATCAACAATACCTGAACTGATTGTCAGAAAATGTAGCTATGTTACTAAGTGTGTGTAAATTTGACTAATGTACATGTGTACATACTGAAATAGTTGAGAGTGACAGGTAAGCTCACTTTACTGTAGCTTCAGCTTCAGATTAAGATTTGTTGTTATGAAATTAAGTGCCCAAAAATACTGGGAGTGGAAAGTAATTCCTCTATTTCTGAGGCACACTGTACATTGAAATGATTGTGTTCAGATCTTAAATCACTTGTTATTTTTGATCATATTAGATTTAGATATAACAGCATTGACATGGAGAGTCTGTTCAAATGCTTTTTATCAATGAGGACACTTATTGATTTGCCTGTGACAGATGAAAGTCATAAGAGAGAAAACTTGTGAAAAAATTATGTACTATGTACAGTTATTGCATTGATTTTCAATGGAGATAATGGCAAATACTGTTTCTGTTATGTATTCAAAATCATCTTTTTTAGTCAAAGTACAATCTCTATTTTTATGTTAATTGAAATAAAATGTTTTGTTGTCTTTTTCATACAATAGAAACAGTGCTAACCTGAATCCATATCATTGGTTTGAGTGTTATAGTTTTGTTAGTCCAACTACGATCTTCAATTTTTGTATTTATTTTAACTGATTTTCCTTTTTTTTAACAGTATAATTCTAAACATGAGTTTTATATTTAATATTTGAAAATCGTATTTCCCCCAAAAAATCCTATTTTACTTTTAATTAGTTCACAATTACGGACTGTGTACAACTGTGATCTTGAATTTTGTTATATTTTTGTATTTTTTATACATGTACAGTGCATTGTAGTTTCAGTCTTTCAAGATGGTGCTTCATTTTTGTGAAAGTAAATTTACAACTGTTTATAAAAAAAATCTGTATTGATATATATTTTAAATAAAGAAACTTATTTAAAGCTGGTGATTTATGTGTTTTTTTAATGCAGGAAGTTTCAGTGTGGCATCAGATGTAAGTCATGTTTAAGGCTGAATGGCAAATGACAGATATTTGTTCAACTGCAGTTATGTTCACATATAGAATAGAATAGAATAGAAACATTTATATAGCGCAAAATTGATGCAACATCCTCTAATACGCTTGAAATCAAAAAGGGAAAGTCGAGGGACGTTCGAGGTCATGATCCAAGGTTAGCGCCCGCCAGGGAGATGTACTATGGTGGAGGATATGCTAATCTAAACAAGTAGGTCTTTAGCTGGCTACGGAAACCTGTTATTGTTTGTTGTGATCGTACTGATTGTGGGAGTCTGTTCCATTCTATGGGGGAAGCCACTACAAAACCTCTCCTACCGATGGCCTTTTTGTGAGAGGCTGAGGAAAGAGAAAGACGATTTCCACGTGTTAGACAACTGGTTTTGATCAAGGATGATAGGTATATGGGTTGAGAGAAATTTATAGCCTTGAAAGTAATTAGATTGTACTTAAACAATATACGGTAAGTGATAGGAAGCCAGTGTAGTTTTTGAAGAAAAGGAGTGACATGGCTAGTTCTATCAAGTCTAAAAACAATTCTACAAAGGGCATTTTGTATCTTTTGGAGTTTAGCAACATTGTACTTACTGATGCCACAAAGTAGGGAATTGCAGTAGTCAAGTCGACTACTGATCATTGAGTTTGCAAGCAAGGCTGCAGTTTCCACACTGAGGAATTTACGAATACGTCTTAGGTCCTTAAGGTGGTAGTAGCAGGCTCGACACATATTAGTTATGTGGTTGGAAAAGGTGTTTCCAGAGTCAAAAATTACACCCAGGTTCTTGACTGTATCAGTAGGGGAAATAGAATTTCCGAGAAGTTGAGTAGGGAATTTATTAATGAGGGACTCTCTGGCTTGTCTATCACCTATTATAATAAATTCAGTTTTCTCGGGATTGAGTTTCAATTTCACGCCAGCCATCCAGTTTTGGATACATGTGAGACACTCTGTAAGCTCAGCGAAACTGGAATCAAAATTCCTATTGTCTAATGCTAGATATACTTGGGTGTCATCAGCATATAGATGGTGGGTGACATTGAAATTGGAAATGATATTACTGAGAGGGGTTGTGTAAAGGGTAAAAAGGAGGGGGCCCAGGACAGAACCCTGAGGCACACCATACGGAAGTGAGAACACATCTGAAAAGCTATTTCCTAATTTAACCTTCTGTTTCCGGTTTGAGAGATAGGATCTGATCCACCTCAACACAGTGCCATCAACCCCAAACCAATCTCTTAGGGAATTAAAAAGAATGTCATGGTCGATAGTGTCGAATGCCGCTGAGAGGTCTAGCAGTGTGAGTGCAACAGCCTTACCAGAGTCCAACGAAGCAGCAATGTCATTCTGGATTTTCAACAGCGCTGTTTCTGTGGAATGGAGTCTCCTGTAAGCGGATTGGTTGACATTGGAGAGCCCCTCGCTATCGATATAATTATTTAACTGTTTGGCAACTACTTTTTCGATCAGTTTGGATAAGAAACTAAGGTTGGATACCGGTCTATAGTTTTTTAGGAGATTTCTGTCTAAGTTTGATTTCTTGAGAAGAGGGGTGACATATGCTGTTTTGAAACAGTTTGGGAAACTCCCTTCTTTGAGTGAATAGTTTATAACATTGGTGATTGGAGTGACCAAAATGTCCGCACACTCTTTGACTAGTGCGGTAGGGATTGGGTCCAGGTCGGATGATTTGGTGTTGGATGACCTTAGGATTTTGAGGATGTCATCCTCAGATACAGGCTCAAAAGAGGTCAGGGCACTGCTATTACTCTTCGGTATTGTGAGGGAAACAGGCACTGATGACTCTAAAGCAACTCTGATTTTCACAATTTTGTCACTGAAAAAATGACCGAAAGTGTTAGCTAAATCAGTAGGACTAATATGATCGGGTAGGATGATAGTTGAGGTTTTGTGCAAGATTTTCTTGAAAGTGTTCCACAGAGCCTTGGGGTTACCATTATTTTCAGCAATGACAGTGGAATAGTGCCTGCGTCTTGATTGTTCCAGTAGGAAATTGTAGCGATTTACAGCATATACATATCATATCATTTACATATCATTTGACAATATACGTTTTGTGTAGTGTTCTCAATAAACCCTTTTTAGTAGGACCGGGTAGGTGGTGGTTTCAACGGGCGGGTACCCGGGTATCCGCGCCGATGGGCGATAATAGCTGAAACTACAAAAATGTCCATATTTACAGACTTAAAACCTACAGAAATAATAGGATCCAACCATTTGCTTTATTTCTTGTCGGCCACATTTTTGCATGGAAGAAAATAATATTACATGGAAGAAATGTTAAATAAAAAAGACATTCAAAACACGGTTGTTTATATAAAAATGGAGTCACATGACCTATCACAAAAGCATTAACTACTGCTCGAAGATAGTTTCGGAATTGAAACATTATCTTTATTTCAGGTTCATAAGTGAATTTTATTAACGTGAAATTATAAAATACTGTGTGAAAACATTGTACTCTTATTTATTTAAGGAATGCATGTCACTATATAGCCAATATACAGCGTTTTATGGACTCGGAATTAAGTAACTGTGTTAATATACTGACGATTTTCAAAGGGTTCCGGTGTTTGATAATATATAAACAACCAAAGTAAAACCCAAGTAAAATACTTTACATGGTGTACAAGGGTGAGAAAACAATATTCTTGTGCATTTCAATTGAATAGTTTTATTTTTAAATGAAATAATTAAGTTCAGATACGTCTGTACTCGGCTAGCCAACGTGGGCGATAATGACAGAAATATTAGATTCGGGTACTCGGGTATGTCATTTCGGATTCGGGTAAGTATTCAGGGTTCGGGTACCCGGATATCCGGATACCCGTTGAGATCACTAGTTTTGTGTAAATTAACTGCCTTGCAAACTTTATGCATCCATTGGACATATTGTTTATTATCTCCTGCCGGCCAAGAGCTGGGGTCATGTTTTTATATAGAATTTTATATCTCTTATGAAGACTTCTTCACCAAATTTGCATAGAATGTTTTTGGCTATAAAACTATATCATAAAACAATATTGGCCTCATTTTGTTTTTTGGGCCAACATAGCCGATTGCTCGAAAATCATTAAAATGTGCTAAAACTTAAAATACTCCAGCTAGCTTCATCAGATTTGCACAAAATATGAATAGCTAGTGGTTTTGAAACAAGATGGCCACCATGTCACATCTTTAAGGTTCGAATAGGGTCATCATATTAAAAAGGCCTAATATCTCACTTACCATTGGTCCTAGGGTTTGGAAATGTGAAATAATCTATAGGAAGTCATGGCCTGCAAATCTGTTCCAAGTGTTGAATCTGATCATGTGGGGTCAACAAACAAAACAGGACTCGTATCTCCCTTACCACTGGTTTTAGAGCTTCGATATGTGAAAACAACCTGCAGGAAATAATGCCCTACAAATCTTTTGCAAGTGTTGATTTTGATCTTTGACCCCTGCATAAGGTTCAGTTGGGTCATCATATTGAAAAGGCCTTTTATCTCCCTTAATGTTGCTCCTTGGGCTTTGAACCTGCCTTAATGGCCAGACTACCTCCAGTAGTGGTCTTATTTTATTTATTGTGATGACATGTACTATACTATACTATACATAGTATATACTATATACTATAGTATATACTATACATATATGCAAATAACCAAGTGCAATGAATGTTAATATCCAGCCAAAACCGGGCTTATATGCCACTTTAAATGCATTTTATTTACAGGATAAGACAAAACAAAAACAAGATGCATTCAGAGAGAGCAAAACGCTCGACTCCATGTGACCAGTCTCTCAAGTGACAGAAAGTATTGTAAGGAAGACAATAAAATAAAAAAACTAAACATGTAAATTAATCTTCATAGAAATATCAAGTAGAAAGCCAAAGTCATTAAAAATACATTGAAATGGGACCTCTGAAAATTCATGATTTTTTTTTTGTATCCAAAAGAAGATCCAGATCCTTCTTTTAGTAAGTTCTTCCTTTGGCCAGGTCCTATCCACCAATTTTTAATAAAGATCTGTTCATTACTTCTGGAATAATCTAAACACACACAAAAAAAAAAATCAGACAAAGAGACAAACAATTAGCAAACAAAAACATAAACTGCAACTGCTGGTGGAGGTAAAAATATTGCTTAAAGATCACTTCTTGGTGAAAATCATGCATGGTAATTTTTTGTCAAGGAATTGAAAGAAAAAAAAACAGAAAATAAAAACAGAAATAATAATTAATAAAATGATGAATATACCACCTCCCTCTCTATTATCTTTATGTCAATTTCAAGACATAAAATGAGAAGAAATATTTTTACTTAAAGACAGCAAGTATCACAACCTAGGTTTGTGACCTCACAATGACAATTGTATTGTGACATCATTGAGTAATGACATCATCAAGAGCAAAGTATTGATTTGTTGCGTATGGGATGAAGAGAAGCAGTTTCACTGTGTATTCCCAATTAGAAATAAGAAAAACTCTCTCCTGACTTTAATTTTCAAACAAATTACACCAAATTTGGCAGAATCTGTCTGTACCCCATGAAATACCTCCCCACCAAATTTGAGATTGATTGATGTTATAGTTTTTGAGTTATAAGGGCACAACGGTGCACAGACAGACTGACAGACAGACAGACAGAAACAAACTGATTACAATAACCCTCTCCTCTCGTCGAGCGTTAAAAAATAGAACTAACAAAACAGTATACTTTTCCTGGTGTTTCATAGCCCACTGTTATAGTTTTTTAATTACTTCTATTTATCTAACTTAATTATATTTTGGAACCGTTCATATACATCCATTTCATTTATCTTAAAAATAGCATCAGAGATGCCCGCACCCCACAGCCTAGGGAAATATTTTCAACATCATGAGCTATAGAAGTATATTGTACCAGTACAAACTTCAGGATACTTTCAGAGCACTGTCAGTTATGTTAAGGTCCAAACAATGTTTAAATGGAGAAATAATGTTTAAAAGAAAGATAATGCGTATAAAGATGAAGTATTAAAACAAGATAATTCAATAACAAGATGACAGCATTAATCAGTAAACTAAAATTCAACACTCTTTATCTACATCTGCATGGCCGAATTATGGTTTAGATGGTTTGAATATTACCATGCATACAGAAGTGGTAATACATTTAATGAATACTGATTGTGGTGTTGGAGCAAAATCTGTGGCTCACTTGATGAAATTCTATCTCTTACACTGGGAAGTTATGAAAGTAAAATTCTTAATAAATTCTAATATGACTTTTGCTTAATCTGCATCAAAAGACAGACCCAAAGGTCCATGAAGATTTTAAAGGTCAAGGTCACTACGACCAGGTAAAAGGTCAAATTAAGGTCACACCATGATAATACACACCTATAGCCCCTAACCAATGTCCCTACCAAATATCAACTTCCTACACCTTACGGTTTCCGAGATATAGCCCTGACAAGATTTTATAGGTCAAGGTCACTATAGCAAGGTCAAAGGTCAAATCAAGGTCACACCATGATGCTGCACACCTACACCCTACAGTTTCCGAGATATAGCCCGGACAAGATTTTATAGGTCAAGGTCACTACGGCAAGGTCAAAGGTCAAATCAAGGTCAGATCACGACGTTGCACACCTACACCCCCTAACCAATGTCCCTACCACATATCAACTTCCTACACCTTACGGTTTCCGAGATGTAGCCCAGACAAGATTTTATAGGTCAAGGTCACTACGGCAAGGTCAAAGGGCAAATCCTGGTCAGACCATGACGTTGCACATCTACACAGCCTAACCAATGTCCCTACCAAATATCAACTTCCTACACCTTACGGTTTCCAAGATATAGCCCGGACAAGATTTTATAGGTCAAGGTCACTATGGCAAGGTCAAAGGTCAAATCAAGGTCAGACCATGACGTTGCACACCTACACCCCCTAACCAATATCCCTACCAAGTATCAACTTCCTACACCTTACGGTTTCTGAGATATAGCCCGGACAAGATTTTATAGGTCAAGGCCACTACGGGAAGGTCAAAGGTCAAATCAAGGTCAGACCATGATGCTGCACACCTACACCCCCTAACAAATGTCCCTACCAAATATCAACTTCCTACACCTTACGGTTTCCGAGATATAGCCCGGACAAGATTTTATAGGTCAAGGTCACTACGGCAAGGTCAAAGGTCAAATCAAGGTCACACTATGATGTTGCACACCTACACCCCCTAACCAATGTCCCTACCAAATATCAACTTCCCACACCTTACAGTTTCCGAGATATAGCCCGGACAACATTTTATAGGTCAAGGTCACTACAGCAAGGTCAAAGGTCAAATCAAGGTCAGACCATGATGTTGCACACCTACACCCCCTAGCCAATATCCCCACCAAGTATCAACTTCCTACACCTTACGGTTTCTGAGATACAGCCTGGACAAACTATTTCTCCCAGAGAATAAAGCACAAATCCAATTTAAAATCCTTATTTTTGCTGCCTATATGGAAATCTCCATTAAACCTCAACTCACTTTGGTAGCTGTCGGACGAACACGTTCTACCAAAACACGACCAGATAAGAACCTTATATAAACCCCGGACGTCACCTTTCTGTATGAAACATTTATCTGTGAGGAAGGTCAAGGTAAAAAAATCAGGGGCAGAATTTTAAATATTTTAAAATTGCCATAGAACGCTCAAAGAATAGGATGACAGCCACTTTATCACAAGTTCACATGCATAAGGATGTCAAATGGTTGTTGAAGGACAGGGGTGTTAAATGTTTTAACTCCGAGAACCGTGGGTTTTACCGCCTGTAGTGTGAAAGGGGTATTGGTAATAATGTATCAATGGATGGACATTATATGTATAGGTTAATGGCCAAATAATTGCCCAATAATTGCAAAATAATGGACTGTTTATGAGATCCCGAAGGGAGGCACACTTTTGAATATTTTACCGAACTTAAAGCTCACACACTTTTGGATACATCCCCCTGAAAAACTACACTTTTATGGAATTGTTTTAAAAACTCTTGACAAACCAATTAACCTAAATCTCAATGTTCTTGATTAGTGGTTATTTATAGATTGGTTATTGTATGTTGGCCCATGTGCTAATATTAGTTTTTGATATTTTTTCTGTTCTGTAGAATTTTTCCTGAAAATTGGATAGCAGGAATAAAAGTGACTAATAATTTGTTTATAACTCAGAACTGTTTATAACTCAGAACACTTTTTGGGCAAATGAACTGGATAATTCAACTGATGTACTACAATTAAAACACACTTCTTATGTCATCCTATTGATGAAAAGGTGAATTATTTGCAATGTACATTTTTTCTGGACTAAATCATGGGCACCATTTGATTGTTTCAGGTGTCTGTAAATTGGAACAAAAAGTGTGCATTACCTAAAAATAATGCATACTTTTAACAATAGAATGACATCACAAGTGTGCTTCAAGCAGAATTGCAGTCTGATTGGCAGTTCAGTACCACGGAGGCAAAGCCTGCACATGAGTGGTTCTAAATTGTCAATCAGACTATGATTCTGCATAATGTCCAACCAATGATGAATTATTACTATTTTAATGTGCTATAGTAACGGTTAATTTATGTTTAAATCTGTTCTAAATGACACTTTTATACTGGCGATGACTGGGTGATTTATATTGGCGATGACTCGTGGAGTTGTAATCCAAAGATGTTTTCCTTTCCACTAATCCGATTCACCGACACAGTCGTGTACATATTAGAATATAACACAAAACCAATCCACACAAAATTTACAAAGATTTTTTCTCTCTCTGTGAACCAGACTGACTCTTAATCAAATGTTTTTGCACCAATTCTAGGATCTATAGAACACTAAAATACAAAAAGGAGGCAGCCAATATGAGTTCATGTATGAAGTTGCTATCAAAACATATGAATGGTACAAGTTCTCACCCATATGGTTTTGACAATGCATGTGTGTATCTCAGTCGGCTTTTCAAAGAATGCCTTTATCATATGCTGTACTATTTATGTCACTCTGGTAAATTTCAGGATCTGCAGTTGTCATAAGGTGTCCCAAGGGTATAGACCATCTCTACAGAGCTCCCATAGCCTTCCCCTGGACTTTTGTTGTTTCTGAACCTGGATCCAGTGTCCATGAAGTCAAAGAGTTGGACATGAAATTCCCTCCAACATCTGTGGTCATTGGGACTGCCATAATTTATTATATTGTAAAGAGGGGCCACGGTGGCAGAGTGCTAACACTCTCGCCTCCCACCTCTGAGGCCGGGGTTTGATTCCCAGCACGGCTTCAAGTTGGAAAGCCGGTAGATGCTTGCCGTTGATCGGCAGTTTACAGTACAGAACCCTGACGAACTGTATGTACTGGTTTCCTCTGCCATTCCAACTACCCGTCATGATATGACCTGCACAGTGTTGAAAGCGATGTAAAACCCCAAATAAATAAATTTGTTGTAAAGACTTGGCAGTCAAACTCAGCCATCAAAAAGGGTAGAGGGCAAGGTTTAGACAGCACACTGCTAAGACAACAATCATTTAAGTGTATGTGGCCAAAGTTGACAATACACATAGATGAACAAGTAGCTTATAATACTGGTATGAATAAGCGACTGTAACTTGACTGTTGTTATATGACCTATTTAGTCTTATTTAAAAAATGTTAATATATTTCATGTTATGTTGTACTAACTGAATTCCATGTACTACGGGTTGATCTGGGTTAAATGCTTTCAACAGATTAGTTTCATAGGTTCTCTCATGAGCATTAGAAGGGTGGAGGAAAACAGTGCATACTGATGGGTCAAAATTATGTAATATAAAGCATTTCACAGCATCAAGTAAGTACTAATTTTCAATACTAAAGACTCTTTTGCCTACCATACCACTTTATCCCAGTAAATGTACTAATTGATGTAAGAAAGCTCTTTTTTATGTTTACATGTTTACAATTTTTTTTTGTCTCCAGACTTTCATGAATTGTGGCGTAGCATGATGGGCTGTCTAATTATCACTGAAGTTGAGCAGCAGTGGGCTACGTCAGTACACTACTCGTGTCTCTGATGGCTTTGCAGCTAGTAGACCAAAACCCCTTTCGGCCTGTTTTTTTTTTCTCCATTTTTTACAGTTTCATGTTTGTTTTCATTACAACAACGGGATACAACAGATTTAAACACATTAGCACAAAAATAATAATAGTTCTAATGTTCTAAAAAAACATACTGTAGTATATTTAACTGTACTGCAACAAAAACTATTCACTCGTTAATTGGCTTTACAAAATATGCATACACTAGATATGCATAAGTAGTAGTAATCTCAACTGTTTGTTATCACACAAGAGCTAGAAGTGTCTTGGTTGAGCATTGTGTTTCAATTGCTGTTGAAAGATAGCAATTGTTTAAGTACTCATAACAAAACTAAAAACTGGTTAATTTGTTGGATTTCCAAACACAGTCAAGGTAATAAATCTACAATATTACTTATACACAGTCACATATTAGGACATGTATGGAACCTAATAGGCATAAGGCTATTTATTAATATGTGCATGTAAAAATATATTAAGATATTTACATTTATTTTATTGAATTTACGTGTTATCTGATTGAATATATGGGTGTTTAAACACTAGCTTGAGGTGTATTGGGAACAAACAAGCAGTACTTTTCAGATGTTGCCATAAAGAGGTTTGAATATGAATCCACAGCTGTTGAACTGGTAGTCAGCTGAGTGATATACTTCATAAAACATGATGATAGTAATGCTAGGGTCAATAAAAGATCAAAACATTCATTCTATGAATTATATTGTGTAGTGGATAATAAAAAGTAGAAAGTTTCCCACCTTGCTAGAACATACTGTGTCAAACTTTACAACTCAAACCGGGTAACCCTGGCTTTTATCTCTAAGTCTATGGTTTCAATTAAATAACTACTCCTACGCACTGGAGAGCCGATGCAAATTTGTATCCACCGGAGATACAACTCACCAAAGCCAGTGAACCATCGTTTGACCTCGGAGGAGGGAACCAAGGTCAAATCTGTCCACATCAGAAGATTTGAAATGTACAAAATTGATATGATTTCTTACAGGTTGGTTTCACACTGTGAACCACTA
Organism: Sabellastarte sp. h YS-2021; assembly: GCA_964017235.1. Taxonomy (NCBI): domain Eukaryota; kingdom Metazoa; phylum Annelida; class Polychaeta; order Sabellida; family Sabellidae; genus Sabellastarte; species Sabellastarte sp. h YS-2021. Next base: position 90,636,804 of record OZ024933.1, on the reverse strand, counting down.
GGACCAATAATAAGCAAGTTATAAGCATTTTTAAGTTTGGCTGTCCTCATTTGACCTTGAAGGAGGGTCAAATCTGACAGCATATTAAGAAGATTCCCAGTCCATGATTTCTTATATGTTGGTTTCACATCCCAAACCTCTAGGACCAATAATAAGCGAGTTATAAGCCCTTTAAGTTTGGCTGTTCTCATTTGACCTTGAAGGAGGGGTCCAAGGTCAAATCTGACCACATCAAAAAATTCCCAGTCCATGATTTCCTATAAGTTGATTTCACATTGCAAACTTCTAGGACCAATAATAAGCAAGTTATAAGCACTTTTAAGTTTGGGTATCCTCGTTTGACCTTGAAGGGGGTTGATTTTGAAAAAGTACAACATTGTGCTTTATAACTGTATCTCTTTAAAGCTAACAAGCAGTTATATCCTTATAATGCATATATCCTTGACCACGGGTAGTGCTGAAAAGGCACAAAATTAATTTCACAAAAGATGCATCCTTGGTCAATCTGTTTGAAAGTTCAAGGACATAGCTTATGTATAAGCCAGTACGCCCCAAGGTATGATTTTGTCAATAGAATCATTAATGAGATCACTATACCCATCCCCTAACAGACATTGCAAATAACCACAACTTTCTAAAAAAAATCTGGGCATACCGAATCAAAAATCCTAGCTTCTCCCCTGAAAAAGGGGTTCTCAGTGTGACCATCATCTGGACTGCTCACTTCTCCCTCTTTAAAACCTTTACATTTAGTGATCTCGCTATACACCTTCCCTGTCTTTTCTATACAGGATTTGGTCTAAGTCGAGGTTGCAAAATGTCATTTCCTTCTACTTGTGGCAACTTCTAGTTTTACCCACTTTGATAAATATGTGTACTACGAAAGATACTGTCTACTTTAACTCTCTTGCAATAATTAACATTTTTGTGATCACTCTGCTGTGAAATTTATTTGTTTGGTGCTCAGACTTAATGACACAAAAGTCACGAATCATTTACAGAGTGTCACCATGGTACTATTTTGTCAACTGTTTCTTGGATATTGACACTTCTCTGCACATAAGATTTATAGATTCTACTTATACCTTGTTATTCCCTTCGAAAAGTAACACTTTGTTCATCAAATTAGGTTCTAGTTGCAGAAACTTTCTGTAGGTCGAACTTCTTGTCATCCTTATATTTTGCACTAATACTTGTTGGGAGATAGAATTTACTTCTACTTATGGCAATATTCTACTTATACCAATTCTACTGTATTGTCTTCTGTCATGCTTCGTGAGCAATAAGTACAACATATTTGTAAAAACTAAGTAATTCTAGAGACTTGATCTGGACCAGGATCTGACTCATCTTTGTGGAGGACCAAGTCATGGACAGACCCCCAACCTTGGTCGATAATGTGATCCAGATAAGTATAGTTTTATATATGTGTACAGGTATACACAAACAGGCAGACACGATTACAATACCCTCAACCCCTTTGGTCAAAGTTTGTGTTTTAGGTCCCATTCAACTGCCAGGGTCATATTGGGACAGATTCTAAGCATTGTCACTGTGGGACTCCAACCACACAGAGGTGATGTCCTGTGATTAAATACCAAACGTGCTAATCACTAGGCCACCGAGGACCTCTTCAACCCCTTTGGGGATTAAGGGTGACAATAAGGTCATGTCAGGACATTGAATCTGATATGTTGTCATGGGATAGATTCAAGAAACAAACTTTTATATGAACTACTACATTCATCCTTACATCTACAGTACCCGTCTTGGTATGACCTATTTCGAAGCTGCATTAACGCCTAAATTAAATGATTCCTAGTCCATGATTTTCTATAGGTTGGTTTCACATTGCAAACCTCTAGGACCAATAATAAGAGAGTTATAAGCATTTTAAAATTTGACTATCCTCGCTTGACCTTGAAGAAGGGGCCCAAAATCAATCTGACCAAATCAGAAGAATCCCAGCCCATGATTTCTTACAGGTTGGTTTCACATTCCAAACTTCTAGGACCAATAATAAGGGAGATATAAGCACTTTTCATGACTGACAAAGAAATGCCTGTAGCGGGCATCTTGTTTTTCAAAAAGAGGCCAAAATATTCCCAGTCAAGATTTTGTAATGATGAACATATCCTGCAAATTAGAGATCTCTAACTATAATACCCTTTGTTCTAGAGGGCCAACAAGACTCCTTCCTGAAAGTCAAAAAACACCTATGGCGGCCATCTTGTTTTTCAAATTGAGGCCAAAAATATTCCCAGGCAAGATTTTATGGCTATGAATATATCTTGAAAATTTGAGAAGCCTAGCTATAATGTTTTTTCCATTAGAGCGGTAACTGTGAAATTTCTCTACACACTGCCATGGCGACGATGCCGTAACAAAGCGAAATCCATAGTATTCACTGGATAGCATCAGGTGGATACAATAATTATGCAATCAAACATTTGTCTATGCTTTAAATATTACCGTCTATGACAAGGCTACAGCTGCAAAAATATTAATTAAAACTTCTACATAACTATAACTTTCACTGCGGGATCGTAGCTTACTGTTGAATCATAGTTGGGGTTTTAAGTCCCATTCAACAGCCAGGGTCATATTGGGACAGACCTTCAGCACTGCCACTTGTGAGTTGAACCCACACAGAGATGACTGCCTATGATTACATACCAAACTTGCAAACCACTAGCTAGGCCACCGAGGACCCATCTCTTACTGTATTCGCATGACATTAATTTATACATGTACTGATTGCCACGAAAAGGTCTTAGTCATACCTTAGGCTTAAATTTTGTATACAAATATAGAAAACATAAGCCTAAGGTATAACTAAGACCTTTGAAAAAGAGGCCGTATTCACCAATGGTACTGGCTTAGTCTTAGCTTAACTTTTGTTGTTGTTTTTTTTAAATATAGCTTACTAAAGCCCAAGGTTTGGCTAGTGTTTTCATGAATACCGCCCTGTAAAATGCTTGAAAGAAACGTCTGACTGAGCAGCGTCAAATTCTACTTTCCTTGTCCTCACATATACAGCAGGACAGAAGTAAGACAGTCTATCAATCATCTCAAGTGTATTATAATCATCTGTAAGCGCCATCACTGGTCGAGTGTTTAAGAATATATCTGTAATGCAATCAATAACATTTTAAAACAAACTATTGTACATGTGCAGAATTCCCACCTGTATAAAAATTGTACTGTAACAACTATACGTACTACAGTACTGAGGAGTGTTGTCACTGTTGTGTACCTAATTCAGTTCCACGTACTTGGGGCAAAAAAAGGCCTAACAATCTTCCCTGAGTACGGAAGCTCTGGACTGCCAAACTTTTTTAGTTTACTAACTTGAATACACCAGTTAGTTAACTTGAATACACCAGTTAGTTAACTTGAATACACTAGTTAGTAACTGGAATATACGAGTTAATAACTGGGATATACCAGTTACTAACCTGAACATACAAGTTAACTAACTTGAATGTACCAGTTAGTTAACTTGAATACACCTTAGGTAACTGGAATTTACCAGTTAGCTAACTTGAATATACCAGTTAATAACTGGAATATATGAGTTAGTAACTTGAATATTCAAGTTACTAACTGGAAAATATGACTTACTAACTTGAATATTCCAGTTAACTAACTTAAATATATGAGTTAACTAACTTGAATATATAAGTTATCTACCTTGAATTAATAATATATGCGTTAGTAACTGGAATATACAAGTTAGCTAACTGGAATATATGAATTACAGGAATATTCCAGTTAACTAACTTGAATGTATGAGTTAACTGACTCCAATATACGAGTTAATAACTGGAATATATGAGTTAGTAACTGGAATATACCACTTAGTTAACTGGAATATATGAGTTAACTAACTGGAATATATGAGTTAGCTAACTTGAATATACGAGTTAGCTAACTCATATATACCAGTTAGTAACTCGTATATTCAAGTTAGCTAACTGGTATATTCCAGTTAGTTAACTCACATATTCCAGTTACCTAACTGGTATATTCCAGTTAGTAACTCGTATATTTCAGTTATTAACTCGTATATTCCAGTTATTAACTCGTATATTCAAGTTAGCGAACTTGTATATTCAAGTTAGGTAACTCATATATTCCAGTTAGATAACTGGCATATTCCAGTTAACTAACTGGTATATTCCAGTTACTAACTTGTATATTCCAGTTATTAACTTCTATATTCCAGTTAGCTAACTCGTATATTCCAGTTATTAACTGGTATATTCCAGTTAAGTAACTGGTATATTCAAGTTAGCTAACTGGTACATTCAAGTTAGCTAACTGGTATATGAAAGTTAGCTAACTCGTATATTCAAGTTACCTAACTCGTATATTCAAGTTACTAACTCATATATTCCAGTTATTAACTCGTATATTCCAGTTAGCTAACTCGTATATTCCAGTTATTAACTGGTATATTCAAGTTAGCTAACTCGTATATTGGAGTTAGTTAACTCATATATTCAAGTTAGTTAACTGGAATATTCAAGTTAGTAAGTAGTATTTTCCAGTTAGTAACTTGAATATTCAAGTTACTAACTCGTATTCGAGTTATTAACTGGTATATTCAAGATAGCTAACTGGTATATTCCTGTTACCTAAGTTGTATATTCAAGTTAGCTAACTGGTACATTCAAGTTAGTTAACTGGTATATTAAAGTTAGTAACTGGTATATTCCAGTTATTAACTCGTATATTCCAGTTACTAACTGGTATATTCAAGTTAACTAACTTGTATATTCAAGTTAGTAAAATAAAAAAAGTTTGGCAGTCTAGACCTTCCATACCTAAGAGATACTACGAGATACTACACAGTGTATGTTTATTTGAATGTTTTAATGTGTTAGATAGACTTCAGTATCCCACTGAAAACATGCTATAAAGTGTATTTCTGTTTATTTTCATGTTTATATAGACTTCAATACCCTCAGTTGAAATATACCGGTGCCAGCAGTATAGAAAGTACTTGTTATAAAATGTCGTCTGTGAACGTGACTGTTGCCGTCAAGAATAGCTGCAGTACTATTGGCGAGGGGCCACATTGGGATCCAGCCAGCAAATCCCTGCTTTATGTGGATATAAATAAAGGAGGCATCCACAGATATCACCCGGGAACCGGAAGTGATGAAAAATTCAATTTAGGTATTGCAGTGTTGTACTTATGGCCTGGGGCCGATTTCACAAACGGTCGGAGACTTAGCCCAGTCTCAGGCTCAGCCACTGGCTCAAATCGGAGCCTTTTGGCCCAGCTGAGCTTTTTGTTTCAAACGGTTTTCACATGTCTCTCAGCTGAGACCAAGCTTATGAAATAACCACAGTGGTTTTCTGTGTCATGTGACTCTATTTCTGGTCAAGATATTGCACTGACGACATAGATATCCTTTGTTCACACAATTTATGTCTTGTGAAGTGTTATTTTGCAACAGAAGACCTTGTAACCACATTAATACACCCAAGTACTTCTTAAGTGGGAATTTAATGCATTAATACCATACTTTTATTCATTTGAAAAGTTTTTAAGTGGAAAAAGAATAATGGCGGCCATGTTTGAGCCTTTAATCAGAAAAGCCAGTTGAGCAGTTCAGCCAGTGCCTCAGCCAAAGTTGAGCCTGAGACCTTTTGTGAAATCCATTAAGGCAGACTCCATGGGCTCAAATAAAAGGTTCCACTTAAACCAAAATGGATTTCACAAAGAGTGACTTAACTAAGTCCAAGCTTTGAAATAACCACAGTGTTTTTCTGTGTCATGTGATCTTTTATATCTTTTCAAAATATACTATTGGTAACATATATCTTTCATTTGATGGATTTTATCTATGGACAAGTGCTGTTTTGAAGTGGAAAACCTTGTTACCACATATAAATTTCCCAAAGACTACTTTAGTAAGGTATTTTGTATAATTATACTTTATTTACAGCCGAGATGTATCATAATTGTGCAATATATTTTCAAATTCAATGTTGTGAAGCAGATATGCCACTATATTAAAAAAAAACTTTACAACCCATTTTAAGATGTGGAATGTTGGTAAGTTAGTTAATCCGAAAAATCTTGAGGCTTTTGCATTGTAAATGTTTTTTATACTTTATTTACATTTACCAACAATATTACATGTATATGTTTTATGTAACCTAATCATACTATCAGATCACTTAATTTCTGTGCTAGAAGATTGTAAGGCACGTAAATAATAATTATTCTGAAAAATAGTGTTTCCATTTGAAACAACAACAGTGGTTCCTTGCCATGGAAATTGCTTTGTTTTGTCTTTCACAATTATAGATAAAAGGCTCTGCATAACATATAGGCTTTAAAATAGATACAATGTTAAATATATTGAATATTGTTCATGATCTACAGATCATTTCTTCCAGATGGCACTGTAGGTTTTGTGGTACCTACTAATAACCAGGAGTATGTTGTGGGGCTTGGGAGAAAGCTAGCTCTGGTTAACTGGGGAGGATCATCTGTAAAGGTATATCTGACTTCATTTCTGTTCACCCTTGTTTAAACTTTGGATCTAGCCTTTCCTAAGTTAGATTTGTCAGACATCTATTAACACCAAGAAAGCATATATGAGGAAAGATTTCTCCACTTGTTTGCCTAAATAAATAACCAATTTGTGTGTTGAGAAGGTGGTCAACAGCAAACAAGCTCAGAACTCTATGTATCAGGATGTAGCCAGGATCTAGGCTGAAAGCATTATTTAAGTTTTAGTGTGTACCAGTGGTGTATGACAGCACATAGCAAAAACTTACAAACTTAACTCGGGTAAGGCTACCTTTGATTCTGCTGCCACAGTACTCTGTAGCCATGGATTAAAGTCCAGTGCTTCAGAACATGTAAGGTATACTGATGGTATATCAAAGTGGTTATCCTAAATATTTTGACCCTTTTCTTAAACCTGGACACAGTGTGTACAGGACTCATAGAAGTCAAGTGGATGGTGTGGTGCTTGAGGTCCCACACTTTGCCTCTGTTATTAGTATATTAGTCTACAAAGCATTTTGGTCTCATCTTTGCATATGATGCTCCATTGACTTGGAATGATCTACCAGATGATGTACATTCAGCCAGTTCTCTCTCCTTGTTATGTCAACATTAACTTTAGATTTCTCTCCTGTTTCATCATGGATTTTAATGCAGTAAATATGAGCAAGTGTGTGACATACCTTTCTATCTATAAGTTCCACAGCTTTAGATATATTTATAGAAATCTGCACTTTACTGTCTTTTTTATGTGCAGTTGTCAAAATATATCTATATAAATGGATACTGGAAAATACGAAACCATTTTCCAAGCGTTTATTAAATTTATTGCATGTTGGATAGTAAATGGTGTAACATATAAAGTTTCCATTGCAAGCCCATATTTGGTACACCTTGCCAAATTAAGAGAATCTGAGACATAGCAGGGGTCAGCACCACAGAGAGAAACCTGGGGAAAAACCCCCAGAAATTAGGGTGGATATGCTTGTCCAAAGAGAAAGCTTTTGAGCTTCTTTCTGAATGAGTAGAGAGAAGTGGCTGTAACAAAATCATATGTACTACCTGAAGTTAAATGCTCGGTGTGTGGTTTTAGTATGTCCACTACATGTGCCGATGTATTATCAAGGTAAAATAAAGCAACAATAGTCTATTTGTGGTGTTTCAGTGGAGATATTTATACAGTGGCCGAACATACATCATAGAGCAAATCATTCCAAATCTTTGGAATTTGATATTTTGTATCACTTTGCTCATACCTCTGTGGATTTAGCTTGCAATTAGGACAAATATAGCCTTTCCCAATATAACTCCAGCTGTTGAAAGGGGTGTGGAAACCCAATTGTATCTGCTTTTCAAGTTGCAATGTTTTAGATGATGTATTTTGTCACCTAGACTTATGACTGCGAATGCTTTGGTTTGGAGTCAATTTGACTACTGTAATTTATGCTCTTGATCTTCATAAGCTGTGATGCATTCAAAATAGTCTGGCTAGAATTGTTACCAACACCACTAAGTACTCACACATCACTCATGTGAGGAAGACTCTCCATTGGTTGCCTATTGAACACCGTTCTATATTCAAGACTGTCTTACTGGTGTACAAGTTTCTACTTAGTGGTTATCCAAAATATGTTGTACCTTTCCTTAAACCTAAATATAGTGTTTATAACACATGTAAAAGCCAAGCTGATGGTGTCTTGCTTGAGGTCCCACACTTTGCAACTTCAGTATAGAAGTCTACAGAGCATTTTGGCCTCAGCTTTGCTTATGAATCTCCAAAGATTTGGAATGATTTGCCTGATGATGTACATTTGGCCACTTCTGTCCACTCATTCAAAAAGAAGCTGAAAACCTATCTCTTTGAACAAGCATATCCACCCTAATTTCTGCTTTTCCCTGTTTAACTGTGGTGCTGACCCCTCCTATGTCTCAGGTTAATGATTATAGTTTTCTGCTTTTTCTGTGTTTTGCACCTAGTCTGTCTTTTTTCATAAACAATATTTTATTGTAGCAATTAGGCAAAATCAAAAAAGATTATAATAAGCCTTCTCACAGGAAGAACTATTTACAAAAGAATATGATCGAATGAAAATGATGGTGTGGTTATGTGGCTAGAGCAAAACTATGAAAACCGTCCTGATTCCTTTAAAAATTCTCGGACTGCCTCAAAAAAGACTTTGTTTGGTTCAAATGTCAAATTAATATCTCCATATAATAGAAGGTCAGTGGTAATCATTGGTAAACCTTGCAACTTGTTGAGCATTGATTGCCTGTGTTGAGTAAATAGTCTGCATTCTAAAACAAAATGAGTGTTACTTTCTACTGAAAGGCCAAAGTCACAAGTTGAGTTTTGTAGAACATGTAAGCTGTTTGCCAGATGTTCTTTAAGAGGGCTACAGTTCATTTGCATTTTGAAGTGTATCACATTCCAATATCTATCACCGATACAGAACAAATTTTTCCTAAACTTTAGCTGCTTAATTAAGATTACCCAAATATTTTCTTTTGTACAATAAGGCCTTGAAGGAAGATTGCCGAGTCTGTCTTTACTATAAGAATCAGTCATATTTAATCTTAATTTATTGTTCCTTCAAACAGATCATAATTTTGAAAACTTAGAATTTCTCCTTACCCCTTTATAACTGTGTTCACAGGTTTTACATGAAGTTGAGGCTGGAACAAACAACAGATTTAATGATGCCAAGTGTGATCCATTTGGCAGGCTCTGGGCAGGTGAGTTGTTATATTGCTTATATTTAGATGTCGATTGTCTGGTTTACAGTAACCTTAGCCTTGTTTTCAGTTTTGCATATTGTGTAGTGTTCTGTACTGCTTGCAATTTCTGATGTTTTACAGCTTATAGCACATGTACACAATGCCCAGTTACAGGCACTGATATCTTACATGGCCATATGATATTCAGTTATAAGTTCCTACAAATAAATTTTAACTGTTCAGTTAAACCTTGGAGCTTGAAAACTTTATAATTAGTAGGGCTATTGGTTTTGGGGTGTAGGTGTACAATGTCATGGGGTCACCTTGATTAGATGGTTGTGGTTTGACCTTGACCTCTAGGAAAACACAAGGTGTAAGAGGTTCATATTTGGTAGGGATATTGCATGTGATGCAGGTGTTCAGCATCTTGGTATGACATTGATTTGGCATTGTGATAGTGACCTTGACCATTAAAATGTTGTCCAGGCCACATATCCGAAACAATAATAAGGCAAAGTATGTTAGACTTTATACTTCATAGAAAAAAAGTAGTATTACAGTTATATATATAAACTTAGTATCCAATACATTGCCCATCCACCCACATAGAATCTTTCACAGAACTGTATTGTAGCAACACAAAATGTTAATATTGAAATACTATTCCACAAAGGGACCATGCCAGAGGAAAGTTCACCAGGGAATGTGGCCAGACAAATGGGCAACCTGTACTCACTGGATAAAGAGCACAAACTTCAGAAACAAGTGGACAAGATTGACATTTCAAATGGCTTGGCGTGGACGGCAGACCATTCTATCATGTATTACATCGATTCAGTACCACGGAAGGTGTATGCATTTGATTATGACATTAATAATGGGACAATAGGTAAATGACATATTTTCTTTATGCTTCAAATTAAAGGTATAAACTATATACTTAGCCAAAAAAGGAAACACAAGTTTTATGAAGAATAAATTAAAATATATTTTGCGTTTCTTTTTTGTTAACTATCTTTAAAAAAATTAAAACCCTGAAAGATTTTGGTTGGAATGAACAATATCAACTATATTTTTCAACATTTCTGGTTAATTTATGAAATCTACCTTTTTGTGTAAAAAATGTTTGACCCATCATACATTTTTCTATAGGACAGTCACTTGTGACAAATTTTTACATTTTAAGTTTCTGGGGGGTTATTTAAAAAAAAAATGTGTCAGTGTTATATTACTTATCATTTACATTTGCTTTATAGTGTTTGTAAGAATAATTCTTCTATTAATTACCCACAAGAAATTACTTCAGATTGTTGACAGGTAAATAGAAGACATTTGCCATAATATATTGCCAGAATTATTGTCATATTATCACTTACAACTCATGGATATTTTTCAGCAAACCAACGTGTAGCAGTGGACTTTGGAACCAAAGAAACTCTTCAGGAAAGAGGTATTTTCTGACACTGAATTGAAGGAATTGAAGTAGCTATTTTACAATGCTCACTAATGTTTTAAGTAGGGTTGTCAAAGAGAACTTCATTTACTGGTGAAAAGAGTGTTAAACTTGCCATTTCTTACAATATATTGTTGTGCACATTTTACATTTTGCTTGTGGTTTCTGAATAATTTCAGTTAAGTCCATATATATTTATGAATATTCTTCTGAAAAAGTAAGCATATTCTTAGAAAAAATTCTCAGAGTAAGAATATTTCAAAATTGCCATCCAAGTAAGTGTATTTTTAATACAGTTTTTGGCTTTTTGCCAAAAGGTGGATGCATTTGATTATGCCATTTTACCATTCTGTTCATCAACAACTTAAATACCAAAGCAACTATATTTTTACTTTTATATTTTAAAACTCATATGAATGCTCCCCAAAAATTTTCAATCAATTTATTTTTTTATTTTTTTTTTTTTTTTTTTTGGGGGGGAGGGGTTGGGGGTGGGTAGGAGTATGATAAGAGTAAGACTTTCAGTGAAAATGGACCTTTTCACTATTCTTCAGGTCTTAGTCAAAACTCAGGCTTAAGTTGGCTATATTGGAATACAAAAGTTAAGCCTAAGAATTTTCTAAGAATACGACCCCTGGTGTACATTGTAGGTTTACCTGATGGAATGTGCATAGACCAGAATGGTAACCTGTGGGTGGCATGCTTCTTTGCAGGAAAAGTGATTCAGTTTGACCCTAGAACTGGTAAGTAGTAATCTGTATTGCCTTACCAGGGAGTCAATATACTTGCTCAAAAAAGAAAGTTTTATAAAGAATAAATTACCATAAATCTTGCGGGTTTTTTTTTTTTTTTTTTTTTGATGGGGGGGGGGGGGTTCTGAGCAAAGTATATGCTGATTATTGGCGACTGATGGTTGACAACGATTTTCATGGTAGGATCAAATGAAGCAGTTTTAAACATTTTTCTTTTTTTAAGTCAAATACATTAGAACTTACATTCGACTCAAAATTTCCAGCATTTCCTGTGACTAATTTCTATGTTTTATGTTATGAATCTTATATTACCCATATATTATCCATATATATAATTATATTTATTATCTATATATATATTATTATATTTGACAAAATATGAACTTATCTTGTTCTGTCAAATTTATTCTACTAAATAATGCACAGTGATGTGGACTTGTAGGTTTTCACCACGTTAGTGACAACTGACAAGCAATCAAAATACAAGATTTTTTATTTTCCTGTCAAGGCCCTGGCGCAAACAGTTTTCATTTTTTTGCAAATAATCACACTGGCTTATTCGATTAAATGCCAGAATACTTATTTCTATTCACAATACATATACATGTAAGTGAAAGTCCCAACACTATTTCAGTTATGGAGGCTTCCATAGCATATCTTCCATTTAAAATATAACGCCAATCCTAAACCATGCATTCTGATTCTGGGATGCCAAAAAAAGTTGTGTTTTAGTGCATTCCCAATTGAATAGGCCTACTAATAGGAAAGCCTATGAAAACAAAACATCATAGTTCCTGCAATCTCTATAAAAGTCTTAAAATCTACAAAAATATAGGATAAAAGTTTATAATAACTTCAGATTTAGGGTATTTTTACAATATTTTAAGTTTGCCCACAATATTATGTGCCAGCAATCGTGATGACGCTTGTGAAAATGTTATCACAGTATTTTACTGAAATGGTCTTGATATCATGAGACTGAACCATTCCTAACTGAGTGCAAAATACCACATAGCTCAGGGAAACAGCATTAGACACTATAAGATATAGAACTTACAGCATGAGTTGAGTAAAGGTGCATTAGAATTTTAGAAATAAGTTAAATAACACAGTTTTTGCAAGTGATTAAATGTCATCGATACTCGAAATTTTTTTTTATTAATTTTCAATACCAGTAATCAAAACAACAAGATACTATTTCCTGGATTGTATTTTTTATATATATTGTTTATTTTATACATTCAATTATGATACTAACACATCAGAATTTTCCTGAAATTCCTTAATTATTTAAAAGAATGACTTGACTCCAGTCATGGAATCCTGGTTTTAAGTTTTCATCTATAGACACGGCATCGCAAATTTACCGCGATTGACACAATGAATAAAATATGTTAGGAACCCCACAAATTACCTTGACCCCATGAATATTAAAGAGTTATCTGTGAATTTTGATCTTCAAGTAAAATATTAAGAAATCCCACGGAATCGTCAAATATTTTCTATGCATACATGAATATTCATGAGCTGTATAGTCCACCCTTGAAGTATTTGATCAGTGGCACAGCTGTCTCTTTTATAATATTTTTTGCAGTATACGTGATGGAACAGCCAAGATGGCAGCACCCATCATGTACAAATAATATCCATTAAACTGATCTTCAAAACTCCACGGAATTCCCTGACCTCATATATTTTTCTGTGCAACTGTCGAGCAACTATACCGCTAATAAATTAACTGAATTGTTGTTACTTTGATTTTTAGTGCTATGCCGTGTCTTTAGACCAAAACTTAAAACCACGATGCCGTGACAGGACTCACTTCGTTAAAAAAACTCCAGTAAGTGTAATTTATTTGGGTTTTAATGTCACTTTCAACACATTGTATAGGTCATATCACAACGGGTAGTTTTATGGGCAGAGGAAACCAGTACATACAGTTGGTTAAGGTTCTGTAAACTGCCGACCAACAGTAAACTACCAGCTTTCGCACTTGAAGCTGGGCCGGGATTCGAACTCCAATCAGAGGTGGAAGGTGAGAGAGTGACCAATCTTCCACCGTTGCCCCCCAAAACTCCAGTAAGTCAGATGTCAGTGTGACCCAGGCCTCAGTGTGAGGTATCAAAATGAGGCGATATTTTGCACATTTACAGCACCACTAAAATTTATAACTTGTGCACATTTTTCTTACACTTAGGTCAGCAGCTGAGTTCGTTCTCTGTTCCGGCCAGACGTACCACCTCTTGCTGCTTTGGCGGGGAAAACTTTGACGAAATGTACGTCACCTCAAGTCGCCATGGTGCTCCAGATGATGAAGTACTAGCTGAACCTCTGTCAGGTTCTGTTTTTAAAGTTACTGGACTGGGAGTAAAAGGCACAGCTCCAACCAACTTTGCTGGATGAAAAAAAGCACTCTAATTTTACAGTGCACGGCTCACTTTCATTGGTTTATTGGGGCTTGGATTCATTGTGGTTGTGTTCTTCATAATTTTACATGGTTTAATTTATGGGTAAGCCCGGTTTCATTTATACACTTGTATTTATCATGTAGAGTAAGAAATCTAAAATTCACCAGAAATTTAAAAATTCGCCACCTATTCAATTTACAGAAGAAAGTTATGTATTGTCTTAACACTGGTATTTCTTAGTTCAGAAAGTCTTAATCTACTAGACGTTCAGCAAAGTTGACCTCACTTTGTTTATTTTATGAATATTTCTACATGTGGCGAATTTCAGATATGCGATGAATTTTTGATTCCTTACTCTACAGCATATTTTCCATATTTAATGTTAATCCAAAATCTTCTGATTCTGAGATACTGAAAAAGTTGGGTTCTTTGTTAGAGGCCAACTAACAGGAAGTAAAGTTACTGAACTTAAAACATGCTCAACAAAATTGCTATAAAAGCCTGAGATGTGCAAAAAAAAAAAAACATCCAATGAAATTCAAGAATTTCTTGAGAGTTCAGGTTTACAGTGCTTGTAATAATAATGTTGTTTTCACAATTTTATGTGTTGATAATCCAGATGTTTCAATAACTTGATACCTGCACTGTCATTCATAAACTGTGCTATATTCTGCTACTATACCATCAAAATGGACATACAGTTTACAGGGTAGTTTATCTGTCTCAAATTTTGATTGTATTGAGAAATTCATGTAAACTTAATATCAAACTGTGGAAAAGTAAACATGCCTCAACTCTTGTTCATATTTTTTTAAGTTTATTAATATGCCTTGTGCTCCCGACAATTTTTGAACTAAAACGTCAAAATCTTTCATAGTATCTAGTATCAACAGTTTCATCGCTCTGATTATTTGTTCAAAACCACTTCAGAAGAGTATTTTATTGTTTATCTGCATTTTCGAGTTTATTAATGGTTCAGTTGTAACAAAATAAATTTACATTTTATCCCGACAATGCAATTTGAAATTATTATTAACACTGAAAAAAAAATCACACACAGAGAATACAAATTGTGAGAGTGGACTTCAGTTTATAAAATAGAATATATGGACAACAAAAAGTCAGATAATACAGATTCTGCTGCACTTTCCTCTGTTTTCACAAAGTTTATTTTACAAGTCTTAAATACGTGTGACCCCTGCACTTCCCGTTTCACACCATCTGTCCGTCCTGGCCCTGCTTACTTTATTCTGGAGTCTCTTCATGCATCTCAGGCCTGCTCAGTGGTTTGTATACCTGTCTGTATCTCAGGGGTGGTGGGGTGGTGGAGGGACTCAGAGGAGACTCTTCCCCAGACAGCTGTCACAATATAATGGATAGAAAATAAGTCAAAATATTAGAGTAAGAAATCTAAAATTCGCCACATATCTGAAATTCGCCACATGTGAAAATACTAATAAAATAAATGAAATGTGGTGAGATTTGTTGACTGTATGGTAAATTAAGGCTTTTTAAACTGAAAAATACCAATTTTTAGACAAAAACATCATTTTCTTCATAAAATTAACCAAGGTTTTAGAGGTGGTGAATTTTAGATTCCTGGCGAATTTTAGATTTCTTACTCTATAAGCAACTGGCTCCCACTGTTGATTGGAAGCTGGTTTTATATTTTTAAAACCAAGTATTGGTTTCCAAAAACAAGTGATAATGGGCTGTTATCTGATTGTTGGTTTTTATGAACAAATGGACAACCAGTAAATTTTTTTGGGAAAAAAACCCAATGACGAGATCAACTGGTTTCCCATTTACAACCTTAACTGTTGCACTGTAACTGTTTTCTATTTACAACCTTAATTGTTATACTGTGAAATAGCTCTCGAGTATAAAAACTGCTACTTGTTCAGTCTCATGCTGTAAAAGAGACTTTTGTGAATGAGTATTGGTACATAAGCCATTGTCATAAAAACAAAGTGCCTTGCACTTTAAAAGAATCATGGTTAAACAAGAAAAAAGTATTCAAATAACAAAAAAAGATGGCTGGTTTCGGCCTTCAAGGCTGTGAAAGAATGTTCATAAAACTGTGGATTAAGGGTTAAAAAAAATAGCATCAGAGATGCCCATACCTCCAGCCTTGGGAAATAGTGTTAGACATCATGAGATACAGAAGAGGTGAAACAATGCAAAGATCAGGAGTCTTTCAGAACAGTGTAAGTTATGCAAAGGTACAGTAGAAACAACAACTCAAGAAACAGAGAAGATATGTGAAGACAAAGTATCAAAACAAGACTTTTTAACAACTTGTAAACTAAAAGTTATGACGCTTTAAAATTTGTTAATTCATCTATTTATTAACTGGATTATAGCTGTCAATGGAGATACCACAATTAGGTAAAAAGCACACACAATAATCAGCTGCGGTAATCTATATATCTTTGTGATAGTAGAAATATGTCCCATATATGGCAGTAGAGAGCATTCTGGCAGAGCCAAGGTTAAATGTCACACAAAGGTCACACTATGATGTTGCACAATCTCCAACCACTATAACTATCAGGCAATAACTTCTTACACCTTAGGGTTTTCCACACACAGCCCTGAGCATTTTCAAGTTCAAGGTCACTACAGCAAGGTCAAAGGTGAAATCAAAGTCACACAATGATATTGCACACTGACATGCCCAACAAAGGTCCTTGCAAATTATCAACTTCCTACACCTTACAGTTTCTGTGATATAGCAGAGATCAGATTTTAAGGTAAGCGTCACAATGACAAGGCCAAATCAAGATTACGCCATGATGTTGCACACCTACACCGAAACCAATGTCCCTACCAAGTATCAACTTGTTACACCTCACAGTTTCAGAGACATAACCTGGGCAGATTTTAAAGGTCAAGGTCACTACAGCAAGGTCAAATCAAGGTTACACACCTACATCCCCCAAACCAATATCCCACCATGTATAAACTTCCCATGCATCACAGTTTCTGACACACATCCCAGACAAGATTTTTCCCGCCATCTGCCCACCTGCCCAGCCATGAGCAAAAATAGTACATGTAACAACACAGCTTTAGAAGGCTGTGGAGTAAAAATTACTCTGTCATAAATATGACACCTTCTTCAATCTTATGATTACACCACTACTACTCAGATATACAAATGCCTATCGGTTTGAGACTTGCAGTGTAATGCTCCTTTTCACTGCTGTTGAGCAGGGGACTGATGGGTCGCGTCTGTCGGGTGGTTTTCGGTGGAACAAGTCGTGTCATGGGCTGGTGGTACTCCATCTTGCGCAGATGCCGCAGAACTCTGGGCTCCTTCATAATCTCCTCCAGCTCACTGTCTGATGAGTTACTGTTTGCCTGGATAAACATCAAAGTTAAGGTCATAAACTCATAATTAGGGTTTTATGTCCCGTTCAACAGCCTGGGTTATATTGGGCCATGTGCATGGCATTTCCACTTGTGGGAGCCTCTGATTGGATGCCAAACTTGCTAACCACTGTGCCATTGTAGACTAGTGCTGTGAAATTGTTAAGAATTTCGGTTTTTGATATCTTCACAGACTAGCAACAGGAGGAAAGATTAGTGCCTCCAGTTCGCCATTAAAATGTGAATGGAAGTTTGCTTCTAAATGACAACCAAACTTTGACCTAAAAATCAGACTTCTTTAATATGTCCCCAGATTACAATAGGAGTAAATGGCAAGCTTTGTTGTGGGAAGTAAAATTCTGTGTTAAATAGTGAATATGATCAACATACTCAGTAAACTCTGGCATTGCACTAGAAACGGGTATACTAGTTCAAAAATTACTTTTGATCTGTATAGAATAATCAGACTGGAATTTACATTTCAATACTCACATGGTTGGAGTAAGAACTCTGGCCTCTCTGCTCTTTTGTTTTTCTACTGTTGGATACAACTGGTGATGCTGGCTGGATGGTGATAGCGGTGACAGCATCTTTCCCTGTACCATCCACTGGTAAAAACTTTGAGCACTGACCACTCACTATGTCAGAACCATTGATGCCACAATCATGCTTTTTGGTGGAATCTTCTAGTACAGCATTCTTCTGCATTTTCTCTGGTGATCTTTGTACATTCCTAATCTCTTCAAGGTTCCCTGCAATATGTGCATTCCTCTCAAATGTCCTGGTACATCCTTCTTCAGCATCCAAGGCCCTTTGTTCTTTCTGTGGTGTCTTGGAGCAATCTTCCTGCCTTGAAATCTCTGTACCCAATGCCCCCACGTCCTTCCCTGATATGGGATTAGAAGACTCTGGATCACTTCTACTTGGGGCTGCAGTTGAGCCCTGGATCCGACTCACCAGAGCCCTGTCTTGGTTTGAACTGGGACTTCTGCCATGCTTATCTGGTGTGGCTGAGAAACTTCCACGGGGCTGCACATCACTGTGACAAAAAGAATCTTCTGCAGAAACTGTGTCATCCAACTTAGCCTGCTGAAGTTTGATCTGAAACTGTTTCATGGCCTTTTTCTCATTCCACCTGATAAAAAGAAGAGAAACATAACTGCATAAGTACTATAGCGATGTGAAAAAGTACTCAAGCACTTTAGGGATACCACGAGTAGTACTTTTTGTACTCAAGTACTGTTTCACCATTACTCTACTTTTCAGTGTGTAGTCTTTCAAAGATAAAGGCCAAAATGTGCCATTCTTTCCTTAAAATTAACAAAAAGTGGCCCATTGTATGTAAATTTTTATTTGAATATTTTGAAAAATGTTTGAGAATACTCTTTTCTTAATTTCACACTCCAAGTAACCTATTATTCTTCAACAGGTCCACTCTAACAGCCCCTACCATTAGAGTATAGTACAGGAAATATAGTGCAACTTCAATATTGATATCAATCCCTGATATTGAGTTTGTAATTTGCAAATTGATCAAGATTGTTTTACACAAGACACATCATTTCACAGCTACTAGTGTCTCATTTACCAAAACATAGACAGTATTTTAAAAGAAAGTGTGTAAGATTATCGCAAGACTGTTGTTACAAGTATTGTCACTCTTTAGAGATCCTTGTAAGTAAAATCTTTCTCTGTATGATCAAAATATAAAAATAGTAAGTTTTAAAATACAACATTTTGGAAATACTACCTCAAGAGGTATTAAAATCATTTAGAAATGATGTTGAAATTAACATTTCAGGTATCTATATTGGATCTGGTAAGCCATATTGACTGATATTAAAATATTTATTTTTAGATTTGTAAATGTTCATATTTTTGTAAAATCACCTATGATCACTCATCGGAATTGACGAGGGTACCTGGGTACGGCGTGACCTCCGTAAAATTAGAAAGTATCTCACTTCTGAAGTAGCAGTCCTTGCTGCAAATGCCTTGGTTAGTAGTCGTCTGGACTATTGTAACTCTCTGTTCAGAGGTTTGTCCGGTTTCAATCAGCACAAATTGCAAAGTATTCAGAACACTCTTGCTCGTATTGTTACAAATTATAGACACTATGCTCATGTTACACCCATTCTACAGAAACTCCACTGGTTGCCTGTTAAGTACCGTTGTATTTTCAAAACCGCAACACTTATGCATAAATTTTTGCATAGTGGTTCTCCTTCTTATTTCGAACCATTCTTGTCTTTTTAATTAGTAGTTGTCCCTATAGTACTAGGCATAGTCACCCAGATCGTCAATACCTTACAGTTCCTCCTTTCCATTCATCAGTCTTTAAGTCAGCCAAACATTTTGGCCATAGTTTTGCCTTTGATGCTCCTAAGATCTGGAATGACCTCCCTCAAGATGTTCGCAGTGCAACATCAGTGGCCTCCTTCAGAAAGAAGCTTAAAACTTACCTGTTTGCAAAAGCCTACCCACCATAGCCTCTCCTGTCACATCTGTGTCTCCTTGGTACGGCCTGGCTATGTCCCTTGATTAACGCTAACTGCCTTGCTTTATGTTTAGATGCGCCTTAGAGTCCATCAGTGATGGAGATTAAGCGCTATAAAAGTCCACATTAGATTAGATTACCCACCCAGTAAAATGACTATCCACCCACTCCCCACAAGAGTTGGTGTACTGGGAACACTAATATTGACACATGATGCCCTAGACTGAAAGACGAACAGCCAATATTTGTTGTCCACTTGAAAATTAAATTTATAATATCGACATGTAATTCCTCCCCTATGTAAGTAAGTGGTCACCTCTCTGAGTTGTGGACTGATGTGCTCTCTCTCTCCTTCACGTCCACGTATCTGTCTTCCCACAGTGGTGCAATACATGCCGTGTTCTCAAACGACGTGGCCAGATGACAGCGGTACTCGTCAGGTGTGGAGGAGGGGAACTTCTCGGTGGAGTCCACCTTTACCTTGATTTTCTCACCTGAACAGGTTAAAAAAGGAATCTAAAGACTCTACTCATTTTATCAGTGATATTTATTAAGACTGAAAGGCAACTCTCAGATACTCCCCATTCACTTACCTGAATTATTCTTTCAATGTCATTTGATAACACCAAACATTAGTAAATTTTAATCTTTTAACTGCCTGTAAAAATGTACTCCTGAGGTGCTTTCCTTCTAATACAAGCTTGATTGATCGATTTGATACCATGTTTTTATTCCTTTTTAACACATTTTGGTATCAGCTTTGTCTACTTGCAATTTTCAGACTGATATATTAAAAGCTGGTTGAATTGAAACTGACCTCTCACTCATGTAGATATCCAAATTTTTGACAAGTTTATGTTTCATGCTGAATATTCTTATTTATATGAACAATGGAAGAAAAAGATATATGGTTTTATAAAAATAAACCTTTTCAGTTACATGACCTTTAAAACGGATATCAGATATTCAAATATTTGCGAGAGATCATGATCATAATTCAAATAGTGATTTAGCTAGTCTTTTTCAGTCTTATTATTTATCATTCTTAAGTTCCAATTTAACATCTAGTGAGACACAATCATTTCAAATTTAAATGAGCAATACTCAAAACCACAATGCCAGATGTGACAACTAGTGTGTGGATTGAAATCTTTGTGAATATGGTCCAATTAGGGCTCTAGTTTGTACCATATCTTTGTTAAACATGCACAAAAATGTTTGTTACTCATCAAGCACTCTTGCACATTAGTAGATCTACTGTATATGTAAAATTTCTCTTTAAAGCCCAAAGTCGAGGGCTCAAAGAGCATTTAAGAACCTTCATTTCTCTGTCAAGTGTGATGCTAAAATAAACAAACTAATGTTGCATGGCAAGTGCATTGTAATATACACCTATCTCAGATAATTAACAACTACCAAGTACAGAGGGGCTTATGTATTAATCTGCTGTTGAAAATTTAATAAAGTTTGTGTACTTTAAAATGGTAAAAAAACTGCATCAACTAATAAAATACCTTGAGGACTTAGGCCCTTTTAGTCTGGAAGGAAGAGTTTATCAGTGGTGTCAAAAGGTGATATGTTATATCCCAGTAAGCTGTGTTGTTTGTTGATATTTGTATATAAAGACTCCAAATGTGTGATCTTTGTAATTTGAGGAGATTTTCGTCCCTGGACGAAAACTTTCCCCTTTAAGAAATTTCACAAAACTCTCTTTTTAAGAGATTCCCTCCAGTAGACTTAATTTAACCAGCAGCCGGTTTCTTCTTAATGAATTAGACAGACTGAAAATTTCAATAGGAATTAATATTACTGTGCAAGCTCATTAGCCAAAATAGCTAAAATTAATGCCTAGTGCAAATTTTCACTTGTACATTAAACTCAGCCACAGTATCCTAATGAACAAAACCATTTCAAATATACCCCAGTATGTAAAAGTACATTTTGCAACCTGAAATTTTATTGTGTACATTTTCCATAATTTCAAAGAAACTAACATTTTGCAACCTGAAATTTTATTGTATACATTTTTCATAATTTCAAAGGAATTAGATCCCTAAGCAAGGCTATCCATTGTGCAAAGGGTTTCATTCAGACAATAGAATATTCATAAAATAGTAAAAAAAATACAGAAGACTGACAAGATAATCATTATTTATCAAGTACAAAGAAGGAAAGTACGATTTTGTCCATTTTGGACAAGGAGATATAAGTTTTATATCAATATGTTTGAATAGCATGAGTTCAGATAATAGAGGTTCTCCTGTTGCTGTATATTGATTGATGTCTCATGCTTGAATTTCCTTTGAAAAAAACCTTTCCTAGCCTCCTAGGGCTCAATAAATAGACACAGTTTTCTACAGTCCCTTTTTGAGTATGAGGACATTTATGACTTTTTTAGTCTTACATCCGTAAGCAGTGCTGGAGAACACAAACCCACACCCATGTCATGATGGGTAGTGCTGAAAAAACCACACATAAGTAGTTCTGGATTGGTGATCCAGATCTAGATCCAGACCATCTTTGAGGAGGGCTGAGTCACAGACTCCACCTTGTATAATAGTATGACCCTGATCTAGTGTGTAGATTCAATATAGAGTTAAGCACATGAACAGACGAACAGACCCGATTATAGTACCATTACAGTATCACTCCCCCCTTTCAGGGGGCACAAGAAGTCAAGGTTTCAATTTCAAGTGTTTAAATTTTAAACTTGCGCTGATATGATAATGGCCGCATATAGTGTAAGAATTTTAACACTTGCGAGTTCACTTGTGAAACGTGTCTGCCATATGTGTATACTTCGTACTGATTACTATTTTAGGTCACACAGATTGGAATATCATTTTGAATTAAATTAAACCGAAGATCCATAAAGATGTCAGGAGTTCTAATTGCTTTGTTGAAAATAGCTTTCAAAATCCAATAAAGGCAGACATTGATAGTTTGATACTATACTAAAAAGTGACATATTTAACTCACAATTTCAGAATAATACTATACCTGAATTATCATCTTCATTGTTGTAACTGTTTGCTGTTGTTTTATACTGACGACCACTACCCGGCCGCTGCTTACTTCTAGGCTTTGGTTGTTGGCCTAATGGTTCTACCAAATCATCAGTATCTTCCCAAGTATCCAGGACCATTTCTTGACCATCCTGACCTCTTGGGCCAGTTTTATTACAATAAAACCCCCGATCCTCCTCTTGAGAATAATTCCTTGGTCTTCTTGAATTGTAATATTTCCCATCATCTATCAAATCATACTGTCTGGTTTGTTTACCATGTACCCAACCATTTTGAGAAGAATCTGGAACAAATGGTTGTATCCCTCTGTTCCTTGAATGTGAGCCATGGCTTGCAATCAGGTTGACAAAATCTTCGTAGGGTACAATTTCCCTGTACTCTGGGTGTTCCCTAAATGCCTGTCTGTAGCTGTTATATCCACACAGATCTAGGGCCATATTAGACACAGATACCGCAGTGTTTACCATACTTTGGGCTACATTTCTCAATCTTCTTACTTCACCATGAGCTTTGAAAGCGAGTTCTTCAATGTATCTTGCCCGGTTCTCCGCCTGATAAACTTGGTTACTGGCTTCTAATGCCGCCTGAGCG
The DNA here is from genome assembly GCA_964017235.1 of Sabellastarte sp. h YS-2021. NCBI lineage: Eukaryota > Metazoa > Annelida > Polychaeta > Sabellida > Sabellidae > Sabellastarte > Sabellastarte sp. h YS-2021. The sequence goes on along the minus strand of OZ024933.1, from coordinate 90,613,458 downwards.
ACTTTCAAAGCATCTGCAAATGAATCAGTGGGCATTTGATCATTAACAGCGATGTTAGAAGCCATGAGCTACTGCCTAAAATTGTGCTGCCTTTCAAAAACCACAAAATATTTCTATAAACTTGTAGTTTTTCTCTCTCGGGTTACGTTTACGTCATTCTGACGTAAGATATACGTACTTGCAGAGAGTAAATATTATTTAATTAATATTACAAAACTGCACGAATAGTTTTCTTATCTTATAACACGAATGTCTATTGCTTCTGACATTTGTTTATGTTGTTTCCTGAAATAAGAAAGAAATTTTCCTCAGTTTTATAAAACAAAATTTTATGTATTTTTATTTTTGCTGTAAGCAAAAGCAGGGCTCTCTGGTGACGATAATTTGATTATGACGTCACAAACATAACCAGTGTACCATAGCAATTTGTAGTGAGTAGCTATTAAGCAGAAACATGGAGATATACTTTTGGAAATGAAAATGCAGATTTTAAAAGCAATTAATCATTCTAAAGATTATATTTTTGTTGCAATTATCACAGCTTTTGTAGTAGTACACATCTATCCATTGACTGTGAGTCATGGCTCATACAACCATGGCTTAGGAGAATCTTGTGCATCAAACAGAGCATGGTGGAACCCCTTTGGGCTTTCCCGAAGTTCGAAAAAACTTCCAGGCTTCAGATGGCCAGATCTTAAACATGGTATGGGTGACCTAGTTGAAGAGAAGAAATGGTTCATTCTTCCAGATGGAATGAACACACATTTTGCTCTGAAAGCTTATTGGGTTGGATGCACTGATGAATGGTGTCATATACTGAAGCAGCCAGAATATGGTTGGATGGGTAATGTCATGACATTTATGAGAACGGATGAAGATATGGCATCCTGGTTGGATGTTTTGAAAGGGTATTATGGACCCTTGCTGCACAGAATTGACCATTATGTGACCTCTGGCGTGGCAGTGAACCTAGCCAATGTGAATCATGAGGCGAGAATGTTTTCCCTGGTAACAAGCTATGATTATGGTCCAAATTCATTCCTCCCACCTCATTACAGCAGGGAGAAACTGCATGATGTTGGATATCTGGGACAATTTCTGAATTGGTGGCATGGGAAGCCTGCACAAAATGGTATAAAAATTATGTGATGTTATAAATGTTGGTGATTTGTAAAAGTATGTAAAAATGTGTAAATGATAATAAATAAAACAAATAAATTTACTTCAGCATTGAATATGAGCAAAACACAACACATTACAAGATATAAAATACTATATAACAGACCCCATCACCCCACCACCACCCACCCACCCCCAGCTCACCCCATGTTTAGCACGTACCTTTTGTAAAAATGAGTTAAAGTCTTAAATATTCATATATATTTATGACTCTACTGACAGAATCAAAAAAGGTGAAAGGAAACCCAAGTTATTACATTAAATGTTAATAATAAAAATGATAATTCATCTGTTCAAATAAGTGTCATCATATCAGTGAAATAACAGCACATGATGATGAATAATTTCATAATAGTAAATTAAAAGCAACGAGATTAATAACAAGAGATGATCTCTGTGACCTTGTGGTAAGAGTGTTGGACTTCAGAATGGAAGGTCTGTGGTTTTATCCTTGGCCTGGTCCTGGAGATTGTACCCTTGGACAAGGTACTGTTTCACTTGGGTGGGTGAAGTACACAATAGGGAATACCCCAAATCATAAAGTGAAACAAATCAACATCAAAGTAATCTCTAAATGTTATGGGGCTTAATTCTATCAAACCCATAAGGGGGAAGTTTATGGGTAAGCCTGATTATATATTTTAACTTTAACAAAGAATTATAAAGTTACCTTTTTAAATTACACTACTTAATTTGATGCATTTAGTCAAACAACACATTGATACACAAAATTGATAAGATACACATTGCATATAAAATTGATGTTTTCTAATAGGTTATATGGGTAAATGTCCATTTAAGAACTTATGCCCTTGTTCCACCAAAGGATTAAGCCCCGATCCTGTCTGGGACCCTTAATCGTGGGTAGTCTTGGAAAAAATGGAAAAAAAATTGACCAATGGGGTGGAAGACAGAATCGGTATGAAGGTCTGGGATTAACTACAGATCGGCCTCAGGACGCCCCAGGAGGCCCCAGACAGTCCCTAACTGGTCTGGGACTAAGAACAGACTAAGCCATTTTTCTGGTCGGTTTGAACCACGATCCTGTCGTAGACAAACCGACTGGGTCCCAGGACGCCTCAGGCCTCCTGGGACTAAGCCCCGACTAACCCAGGATTAAGTCCCGACCCCACAAGGTGTCCTGAGGCGTCCCCAGGCGTCCCCAGACCGAGATAGCCGATTTTAGCTTTGCAATGGGACTAAGGGTCGCAGGAAGCCTGGGACTAAGGTATAGAGGGTCTGGGACTAAGGGTCGGCGACTAAGGGTCGCAGGCGGCCTGGGACAACATAGGACTGTGTAAATTTGATCTGAGGAGGCCTGAGGAAGCCTGGGACTGGACATTTTGTTTATGGCGGGAAAAAATAATCGGTTGGGGTCGGGAGAAATATCAAACATGTTTGATTTCTCACACGGCCTCAACCGACCACAACCGACCCTTACAGGAAGCCTGGGACTAAGCATATTTTTGAAACCGACCCTCAAAAACCCTTAATCGGGAGCCTTAGTCGTGTGGTGGAACACCCACATAAACGTTAAACAGTTGAAAATTATGATTAAATTGATTATTTTGTTTACAAACATGTAAACATGTAAAGTATCACCCCCAAAACACACATAGTCAAACAAATCAACTTAAAAGGAATGTTGAAACAATAGATATATCATGGTCTAATCAAGTTGCCTAATCACTAGCCACAAGTGAAACAAATCAAGTTGAAAGCAGTGGTTGAACAATAGACACCTTATGACTTAATGACCTTCCCATTGTCAGATTAACTGAGACAGAGTCTTGGAACAATAAAGGAATTGAGACTAATCCTATCAATGCATAATCAGGTAAAGAAAAATACATAGAAAAATAAGTAAACAATATCATTTCAATTTAAAAATAATTGTGTGCAAATTATAAATTATGCTAATACATGTTATCAAATCTTCAGATAAGATATGCACAACAAATCTTAAATAATATTTCACAAAGATATACTGTATAATTGAAATTTCAGTATTTAAATAAACTGGCATGGTTATATTCAATTTCTTGATTAAAACCCTCCAACAGGCATACTTCAAACACCAGAGTATGTATACTTCAAACACCAGAGCAGGCATACTTCAAACACCCTTGTAATTTTTAACTTGCTCAAAAATGCTTATGAATAAACTAATGTCAATGATTGTGGTTGTGAACAAAAATATATGTATTCTGAAAATAATATTTCATATCTGTACTAAACGTGAAACATAAAACATAATAAACTAATGTCTGATGTTGACTTTGTTTCTATCATCTAGTTGGCTGAGCCGTTTAAAATGGCAGCCTGCCGTTTAAAACGGCGGCCCGCCGTTTAAAATGGCAGACTGCCGTTTAAAATGGCGGATGGGGTCAAAATGGCATGTAACATATACATTACATATGTGTACCTTTTCACCCTGTAGTAAAAATGAGTACCAACACTAGTTAGGGAGGCTGTGACAGGCTGGCATAACGAGTTGTTTCATGCCAAAGAAATTGGAAATAAATACCAATCATATGGGTCACTAGGCCTGAAGAATGGCTTTACCTTTACCAATTTATTAAGGTCTGATTTAGTGAATAAAGTAAGTGTCTTGGACATATATATGTTACAGTGAATAATCAGGGAATTCGCGAATTCCCTGAATGTTTTTAGGGAATTCTCAAAATCCCTAAATGGACTAGGGAATTCACAAATTCCCTAAAATTTCTAGGGAATTCATGAAATCCCTGAAATTTTAGCTAGGAATTTCATGAAATCCTTGAACACATTTTACTCTTCTAGAATGTATTAAACAGAAAAACTTAATACACATAAGTCGTTATTATGCTTCTTTAGGACCATATTTACAACACCATAATATAATATGATAGGTGCAAGATTTATTAACACATAAAAACTTATTAAAAATGAAAATTAATTATATTTTTGGAAAAATTACCTAAGAATGTTAACATTTATTTATTGACTATTATTTATTGTCTCTTCAAAGGACTGAACAAAACCTTTAATCTATCTAAACCTTAAACTACTTAGGATCTCATGCCCTTCCACTGGTGCCTTTGATCTCCAATACCATCTACCTCCTCAAGTTAATAAAATAAGTACTCTTCAGTTTTCATTGATCAGCCTGGTCTGAACTGACATGGAGTGCACCAGTGTGATGGAATCTATTCTGTGTACAGTTTCATGCTCATAAAATTCAGATTGAATCTTTTTAACCTGTTTGTCAAAGAAATCCTCCCACCCCCTTTTTGTTGTGGATAAATAAAGATTGCAATTAGTAAGTTTAAAGACATGAAAGAACAGAAAAAGAAGCTATAATATTAAAGTGTTGCAAGTATTGACAGGTTTAGTGCTTGTTTTTTTTCCTTATAAATTATTTTGCTACATTTATTCAAACCGTAAAAAGTGATGATATTTAGTATAGATCTTAAGTGAAATATAAATACCAATAGCTTCAAGCAAGATATATTACTATTAAAATACTTTAAATTACATTTAAATTTAAAAGGAAAAAAAGCAAATACATTCAAATTTAGACTTAAATAAAAGTCAATCATTACTGTAGTATAAATTATTTTGTATACCACACAAAAATATTACAAATGTTATTTAGGGATTTCACAAATGCCCTAGAGATTTTAGGGAATTCGCGAATTCCCTGATTACACAAATTCACTGTAACATATATACATTGGTGCTGACTGGATTGAAAATATACAATAATCTAATGTTTTGTTCCCTCACATACTTATGACCTAGGAATTTTTGAGAGTGATGTTATATGTTACACATTTACGTAATTACATGGCAAAAGTAAAAGTTTTTACATTTTATTTTTTTCCCCTACTTCATTATAGATTAGGTTTAACAGTTATATATAATAAAATTAATGTTTTGAAACTCATATATAAATATTGGTTCTTAGCATGTTTGAAAGTGATATACGTATATTTTATTGTGATAAAATAGTTGTATAGTGCTTGTTTTAAACACAACAAAAGTTAGAAAGTTTGGCATACATTTATATACATGCATTTCAGGGAATGGCACCTTTTCACTTGGGCAGGCATTGATGGGTTTCTTGGAGGCTGTGTTTATATCGCTTACTGCATTCTTTCTAACAGTCAACATGGTGAGCATTGTGGGTATATTAATCAGAGGTAAAACAAAGAAGAATCATCTGGACCACAGCAGCTGTATCCCACCAGTTAAACTTGTAAACGATGATGGTATCACAATTACCCTTCGCTTTGATCCTTACAATATCCTTGCATATGGATCCTATGGCAAGATCCAGGAAGTCACCCAAAGAGGGAGCAGCAAAAGCTTGGTGGTTAAAACTGTCAAGAAAGTTGATACCAGTGTCTCTGGCGTCCCACCAAGTGATAGCTTGGCAGACTTGCAAACCATTAGTTGGGTGGATCAGATCTATGTGGAAAAAAGAATCTTGGAACTGGCAAGAGGGTGTCCCTTGTTGACACACTTGTTATGGGCTGTGGAAAATGATGTCTACATGCACTTTATCACTCCGCTGCACAGAGGGGGAGATATGAAGCATTTCCTTGAAAAACACCACCATCTGAATGAGGAGGTAATCCAGTTTGTCACAGCTGAAGTGATCTGTGGGCTTGAGTTTTTACACAAGAATGGCATTGTACACCGAGATGTAAAGCTGGATAATATTGTTATTGATGGGGATGGCCACATCCGTCTGATTGATTTTGGCTTGGCTGCTGAGAATGTGTTCAATTCAGAAAAGAAGTTGTATGATCATTGTGGCTCACCCTTCACCATGGCACCAGAAATCTTGAATGATGACATCTACAATGAAAGTTGCGACTGGTGGGCAGTGGGTGTTGTGATGTTCTGGATGTATACAGGGGAACCGCCATTTGATGGATCCACAGAAGAGGAAATCTTTTACAAGATCAGGAAAGAAGAGCCTCACTGGGATGAGTCTGCAGGTGAGAAGATCAAAGATTGCATCCTCTGGTTCCTGGAAAAATACCCTGACTTCCGACTGGGGATGCGTGGATGTCCTGTAGGACGTATCAAGGATCAGGCGTTCTTTGAAGATATTGACTGGGAGCTGGCTAGAACAAAGGAGCTTATCACACCAACTGCACTGGATATGGCACCGGCTTTGTTTGAAATAGATCAAAGGGAAAATCAGAGGGCTGAAAGGAAGTCCAGGGCTATAAAGGAGCAATGGTTTAACATGCTCAACAGGCAACACCTCTCTACAGTGTCTGAGAGTGACAAGCAGTGAGCAAAAATACAGTATCTCAGTCGTTAAGAAATTTTGATTCACTATTCCCGTCACTTGTTCTGGCTTCCAAGGATGAATCAACTACCTCTTTGTATCATTCATTGTCTAAATATATATATATTTTTTGTGTTATAAAATAATGAGTTGGAAAGTCAGTTGTCTACATAGCATCCGATGAGGACTCAGTCCATGTTGTTATGACATTTTGACATGTCCACAAATTTAATGCTGAGTTATGTACATCAACATTACACGACACATTATATATCTATTGTCCAAACTTCTTGCATGTTTATCAAAATAAATTATTAAATTCATTGTTATATGTATATATTTTTAATTTTTCTATCTTACATTAGTTGGTTTACAACATAACCTTCATATGTCTCAAATACTGCTTAGCTTTTTGTTGTCATTAAAAATACATAGAAATGTTTTGTAGGTTTTGAAAACCAATGATAAAATTATTACTAATCATCCTCAAGACACAGATCCTTCATCAGCGCCCAATATCTGATTTTGCTATGTTGAATATTTTTACCCTCGCTCCGGGAGGGAATTTTAATTCAGTTTGTTTGTATATGTGAGCACACAAAACTTGAAAACTCTACTTCGGATCGGGGTAATATTTTTCACACAAGGTGGAGTCTACCTGTGGCTTGGTATCCTTAAATAGGTGATCCAAAATCAGGACTCCAGAACTCTTTTGTACCTCCCCAAAGGAGGCTTTATTTTCACAACCACTGTCTGTCTGTCTGCCTGTCTGTTTGTTTGTTAGCAGGATTATGCAAATAGTACTGGTTGGATCTTCCTGAAAAGAAAATACGAAGATGGGTCTTGATCCAACTTAGACCCCATTAAATTTTAAAACTGAACCGGATCACCATCTGGATACAAAAAAAAATATCACAATCTTCCCATTTTCTTATTATTATGTGAATTGGCGGAGGTATACACTCTCCGGGTGCTCTTGTTTCATTAATTTTGCCAGTGCCTGCCCCTAAGTCAAACAAAAATCACAATGGGGGGTCGTATTTTTCACAAAAAGGTGGGGTCTATCCCCAAAGAGGACCAGATGTGGATCACCGAAGGATCAGTCCTCCTTCCTCCTTAAAGATGGGCAGATTATTCATATTTATTGATTCAGATAGAAATGGGTGGTACCTTTATTAACAGATGACGATCTGCCAGTGACTGAATATGTGACAAGTTTGACAGTGAAAATCTTTTTGTGTTTACCTATGTGGTTGTGGATTTAAATCCACCTTATGACAACAGTTGGGAATCACTGAGGGTATGCCCTAATATAACCTAGCTTTTACACAGGGACATTAAACGTCATGTTTGACCTTTATCTCCATACTGTATTCACATTTAAAGACACCCTAATTTAGTCAAAACAGTGAGAACCTGAAAGTAGCTATTGCTATTGCTCAGCTATGGAATGAGCTACAAGTCTGCAACTTCATTATGTCATAATTTACCTCAACATAGGTAAATTATGTAATCAAAGAAAGTAACTACGTGTAATACTTTTAAAGAAATTTGACTTGTACTCATTTTTAAATTTTGCTACAAATCAGAAAATAGCTAGTACCCGCTTAGCTAATGCAACAGAGCTCCAAACTATGTACCATCTTACAGCTTAAGATAAAGTACCTGAACAACATATTTAACAGATATACTATAAATGCAATAGTTTCAGAATTATAAGTAGCTAAATGGTCATAGCTATGTGAAAATGCTATCGATTTTGTCAAACTTTGGTTATGTTCCATTCTCAGTCATGACAATGTTATAGGGGAAAATAAATACTTTTAATGCAATAGAGTCTAGCTAAAATCGTCAAAGCTATCTGAAAATGCTACCGATTTTGTTGAAAGTTGGTCCTTCTCTATTTTGACCAATGACAATGTTATAGGGGAAAAAGAGAATCCCAGCTCCAAAATTGTGGCCTAGAACGTGCTAAAAAAACATACTTAACTAGAAACAAACCAACTGACCAACATACTTTGAAATTGAAAGATTTCGAAGTCACAAACAAATGACCAACATACTTCGAAATAACAAACTGACTGACCAACATACTTTGAAGTAATATAATAAAACCTCATTCATGTGACCGATTTAATATATCAGAGTCTTACATTACACAAAAGGAAAAGTCCTTTTTTGTCTTATTGCCAGTGGGGAAATCCCCTGTCTATTCTCTTGACTTGTGGGAGATTCTTTTGTGACCAATTAGGTATCCAATTTCCCTACTTCCTAACCAAAAATCGTTCCCAATGGAAACTATCTCAGAAACATGCTGTGTCTTGAAGCCCAATGTACACTTTTCCACAAATTTATACTTTAATTTGCATATAGATTTCAACAAATATACTTCAACATATACAACAATAGTTATGATGTATTATATCACGTCTATTTACATACACATGTAACAAAATATACATATTTATATTACTTTTGTGTAACATAGGTCTTTGTAAATTCCAAGAACTCCTAACAGTTTCTGTGGGGAGGGTTATCACTGAAAAACATAATCCGCGTGACAAAACAATTTCTCATGGTGCAAACTTGCGTCAATTTCTGGTTATTTAAAATAATATACACCCCCACCGCTATGGCAAATTTCATAATTTTAACCCTACCATAGGTAACTAGAATTAGAAAAGGTCATTGCAGCTCATTTCTATTTTTTTTCCAGGTCTTTCATCAGATCTGAAAATAGAACAATAATACTGTGAAAAAATATATATAATAACTAAGACATACATGATGCTACTATTCTCTGAATCATGTAGGAAAGCTGGTAGTTGCTTGCCGTTGGTCGGAGTTTACAGTACAGAACCCTAATGAACTGTATGTACTGGTTTCCTCTGCCCTTCCAACTACCCGTCGTGATATGACCTGTACAGTGTTGATTTATGTATTTATTTGTTGTTTTACGTCGCGTTCAACAGCCAGGGTCATATTGCGACGGGTAGTTTTACAGGTGGAGGAAACCAGTGCATACTGCACTGTAAACTACCGGGCATTGGCAAGTAACTACCAACTTTCCAACATGAAGCGCCCGGCCCGAGATTCGAACCGGCGGCCTCAGAGGTTGGAGGCGCTACCTCAAGTGGGAAAGCTGGTAGTTGCTTGCAGTTAGTCAGCAGTTTACAGTACAGAACCTTAACCAACTATATGTACTGGTTTCCTCTGCCCTTCAAACTACCCGTCGTGATATGAAACATTGATACACACCTGCTAAGCATCAGTTATTCAAATAGTTATTCCAGAACACAAAGTGGTGGTTTTGGTTCCGGGCCTTTCATGATATAACTTCAGCTGTTGGAAGGAACCTATAAACTCCCTTTGGAGCAAATTTGTTGTAGATGAGTGGACAGTCTTATGGACAGGACAGTCATAACAGACACAATGACCTTTACCGCCTCTCTCTTGTATTGTTTTGTCTATAAGACTGTCCATCCCTGTACAAAGGAACTTTTAAGACTTCAGTGACCCTGCAAATTAACTGTGTCCAAAATATGGCCGCAGCTTGATATTTTGAACGGTAAGCAGAAGAGAGGGGAGATTACAACAGGCACATCTTACCTCTCCAGTTTATTTCCCCTTTCCCACTTCCATCTGCAAACTGCATAAAGTTGTCTGCTTCTTCCTCAGTCATTTTCTCTCCCAACTGAGTTAGCATCACCCGGAAGTCCACAACACTGATGACGCCACTTCCTGTAGGGTCAAACACTCGGAAAGCTTCATCAATTTCCTCTTCTGTGTCTCCCTCAGGTTTGAGCTTGTCCAGGAGTTGTATAAACGTGGCAAACTCTATCATACCCTCACCTGAGGTTAAGTGAAATATAGTGGGAATATTTGCTAAAATTACAGTTTGATTTGAACGTTTAACAAACTGTTTCAGTGCAAATTTTATCTGATTTTAAGGATTTCATTAGAAATAACTTTTAAAAGTCTGTCAATTTTATTTATTTGGGGTTTTACGTTGCTTTCAACACTGTACAGGTCATATCACGACGGGTAGTTGGAAGGGCAGAGGAAACCAGTACATAGAGTTCGCTAGGGTTCTGTACTGTAAACTGCCGACCAACAGCAAGCAACTACCAGCTTTCCCACATAAGGCCTTGACGGGGATCGAACCCCGGCCTCAGAGGTGGGAGGCGAGAGTGTTACCACTCTGCCACCGTGGCCCCCGAAAAAAAGTCTGTCAAATCTCTACCCGGGACACGAAAATGGATGTAAAATTTCACTAGTAAATTATTTTTTTTTGTCAGAACTAATAAGCTCTATTTATAGTTTATCATGACAAAACAACTTCATAAATGTAGTAACAAGGAATCTAAACTGAAAAAATTTAAATTAAACAGAATTATTAATTACCTCCGCCAAGGTGGATATACTTTTGGAGTCCATTTGTTTGTCTGTTTGCCAATTAAAAAGATTTTGGTTATGAATAAATTTTGATGAATGTCCAGGAAAAGTTGACAATGGCCTGAGGAACAGATTATTTCATTTTGGTTGTGATCCGGGTCACTGTTAGAATTGCTCCAAGTCCTTGTATTTCTCATTCCACCAAATCTGACATACATGGAATCATTATGAATCCAATAGATGAGTTAAAAATACTCTGTCGAAATACTCCAAATTCTTGAAAAAAAGTCACTCAGTCCTCATATAATACCAACGACAAAAGGTCTTGAGGAAAGTCTAGGTCACTGTCTGAAAACCGAAATTTTTTAAAGGATTGCACCCATAGGCAACAGGTGTTCAGCCTTGACGGAGGTATACACTGTCCAAGTGTCTCAAGTGGATAAAGGTAAAATATGCTTACATAGTTAAGCACATTAAAAGTATTCTTTTTACCATGAGAAACTGATGCAGTTTACCTACCTTCGGGATCAAACTCGTTGATCAGACCACGGATTTGTTTCTCTGAAGGGTTATATCCTAGTGACCTGACCACAGCAATGATTTCACGTGTGGCAATGGCGCCGTCATTGTCCTTATCAAAGAGGGAGTAGATTTCCTGGATCTCTGCAGAGATAAAACTGACCCATAGTTTCACAGCTCATATCTGATAGAGCTTTTAACTTTTGGTTATTAGTGCTCTATTTAGAAAGAAACGTCTTTATCTTTTTTTCTTAAAATATATCCACCATATTTATTCATCCTTCGTCTCTGTGGTGCTGTAACCTTTCTGTTGTCCCTAAATTTTGAAAGTGGAGTTTGGATTTGTCTGTTGGGACTTAGAGTTTGTTTTAGTGGAGGTAAAGCGCTATGAAAATAAGCTGGAATTAGAATTATGATCTAAACTTGTATCATTTAAAACTGAATATTGATAATTATAAATGAATTTTCCACAATGTATTTTTCCCGTCACTGAGCAAGCATTTGCCATTTACTATCAAAGTTATTTGCAATGAACAAACTGAAATAGCTTGTGTCTGCCTATTAATCATGAAAGCAATGTATTTTATGGTATTGTGAGTACATAAAAATAAATATTGTTAGCTTACTTACGTGCAAATTTCTCCCCGCCAAACTTATCCTGAAACATTTAAAAATGCAATGTTCAATTTGGCAATACTTTGGGATGATTACACGCTACATGGTTCTAAGTGATATGTAGTTTAGTTGTAATGACACTATACTTTATCATGTTGGACTTGGATTTGGCTAGCCATGCTATTTCTGTTACTTTGGTAAATCTACAACTTTTAGTAAATATTTTTAAGCAGTTTACATAACATTTACATAACATAAATCAGCTGTAATTATTCTCGGAAAGCCAATGACACGTGGACATTTCAGTCAGCCGACACAACATATAACAGAATGACACATGGTTTATAGGAGGACGTTATTTGTAGCACTTAACTATTGTTTTATTAAATATTATGCATCTATCATGATATGTCCAATCCTTTCGTTTCTATACTTGTGTAACAAACCTTGGCAATTTCAAATATATGTCCATATTTAGTTTATTTACATTTGCTATATCAGAGAGAAATAATGGAACAATCATAAATAAATAAATGGGTAAATAAATAAATAGGTAAATAAATAAACAGGGTTCACGCTATTTTGTTAGAAAATAAAATGTAAAAGCATTTGTACCTCTTTACATAGTTTTCCTATTTTTAAGACCACAGATATTAAACTTAACTTACAATAGCATTACTTGCTGTCGTCATGTTAAATGAGTATTTTCAAATCCACTTTCTTGTCTTGTGTTTTAATTTTGAAAAAAAAAATACGCATCACTTAATTTAAATGCATACTGAATTTATAAAATATATATCCAGTGGTGTTATGTCCACTAAGCTTGGAAATGTAACATTGACAGGGATAAATATGCCACACAGTCCATCAGAAGATTATAAAAATAAACACTGGTATCGGTTGTCAAGTAAATTTGATGAGCTTTTATCGAGGGGACTGTGGCAGTGGCATCATTTGCTTTAGAATCAATGGTGTTAACCTAATAATCATCTACTTGTTAAGTGAGAAAAATACATCAATAGATATATTTGCACAGTGCTTAGACACCCCGACGTCAATAGAGATTTTACGGGTACCAGTGCAGTTAAATCTACCGGAAATGCTAACCAATCGAAACGAGCTTCCGATTGAGAACAACTGCCCAGTTATGACAATCAATATGTCTTCTTTATCCCTATAACAATAGCTGGGTTAAACTGATCGCTCTCTGGCATTTTTAAATTGATTACTCAAGACACCATGACTAATACAATGATTAAGGTTATAGTAAACTCCATCTTTTTTTAACGGAAACTGTTTTGGTGACAAATGATTGAATGTTAAATAGGGCAGTTATTTTTTTTTAAATATTTATAGTATACTGAAGAAATACAAGTAAATTCTAGCACTTATAATGTAGTTGATAGCTTTCATTTTTACAAGTGTGTGGTAAGTGATAAATAATAAGTGTATTAAGTAATATTTGCCCCAACACATATTTGAAAATACATTTTCATAATTGTGAATAATTTTATAGATTTTGTGTCTGTATAGCTTATTAAAACTGTACAGTGCGGTGTTTTGTTTTTCGACATTGATAATATTATTCCTTGCTCAGCTACAATGGTCAAGATATGTTTAGGCTGATTGATATACAGTTACATTTTTTCTTTTTTATTTCATGAACCTTGGTCAGTTTTGGAAGTGATTCACAAAAGCCTAAAATTAGATAAACTGAAACAAACAAAATAACTAGACTAGAACCTTTTGAAAAAAAATTCGTTTGTTTTAATTATATCTGACATCAATTGTGTCCAATCTAAGCACTAATTGACAGTAGGGCTCAATGGAGGACACACAAGTGTTAAAATGAGGTGTACAGCTCAGAATTTCAAATTGCAATACACTACCACAAACTCTAGGAGTACAAGGGAAGAGTATAGAATTTTCACAGATTTAATAAGTGCTACATTACTCAGTTATTCATATGCCCACTTGATAGGGCCAAAAAAAAATACACTTTATGGAGGCTTCCTTTAAACACACTGACTATTTTCCCTCCCCGAGGGTCAGCTATTTTGACCTTGAATTTGATCTTTACCTTTGAACTACTATAACCTAGTCTTGCTTTTCACCACACTTTATCTTATTATTCTATTGGATAATGGCTTGGGCAGTATAGGAGTCAAAATAAATATTATTTTACAAATATATAAATATCGAATTATTATGTGCTTTTTTGTCCGTTCCACTGGAGCCGACCCTAACTGACCCTTACAGACTTTTAGGAGCAGGAGGGAAAATCATGAATAGGGGGCAATTGTAGCACAAGAAACTTAAGGGTCAGTTCAGCCTCCACAACAGGACATCGTACATCCCGACTTGTCTGGATCTACCTCCCAAAATATCTTGGTATTGGGCTGTTTTTCTGCACTATCAAATGTGAAACCATTAGGGTAAGCCATAGAGACTGGGGCAGTGTCCAGAGTTACACCGACTGGACTGATGAATTTGTGCAGTTGGGTGAGGAAGTCAGCATCCAAGCACCACTGTATAACCCACCCCCAGTACTGCTTTTACTCATCTTTTCTTGATGCCAGCACCACAAGAAATACACTTCACACATAATTACCATAATTTTGTGGGGATGCCCCCTGCAGTTTTTGACCTGTGAAGTGAAGAGCGCATTCATCACAGCTTCAATAAGGAAGCCACCAATTTCAGGCAGCCCTTACAAGTGAGTTTAAAACTGGACATAGCACTCAGACACTTGGCTACTGGAGAAACTTAAACATCATTGGGGTATCATTTGATGGTCTATCGAGCCAAAATATGTTAATTCGTCCGTCAGGTCTGCCGGGCCATTCCACAGGAATTTAGCATGCCCTACCACTTCTGGAGACTGAAAACAGATCGATTAGTACAGAAACAGATGGAATGTCTGCCATGCTGTTGGCTCAAACAGATGGAAAATACATGGTCATAAAGAAGCCTACCAGATCTGGCAACAAATTTTTCAACTACAAGAGTTTCTTTCTGCTAGACCTAGTTGATGCTGAATACAGATTCCTTTGGGTAGATGTTGTGTCCAGTGGATCTTCATCAGATACACAAATTTGTAACCACTGCAAGTTGAATAAAAAGACTGGCACCTTGGGGCTTCCACCACCCAAACTCATGGGGAGGAAGGGCTTCCTTTGCACTACTTCTTGCTGGGTGCACATGATTCATATTTTTGTGTATGAAGGGGATATTTTTTGATGGGAAATCATTATGTTTCTTGTTTGTTTGTTTTTTTCCGGCTGAGGGGGCTGTGATGACTGCTCTTGGTGGTTCTTGCTGCTGGCTGGTAAGAGGAGAGGTGGTGTGCTGCTGATGTTGGTCAGCTGGTGTGTATGGCTGTGGCATGTAGATCTCCTGGTAGTACATGACTGACTGGCTGGACAAAAGGCTTGAGAGGCCCAAGATGTTATGCACGGCTTCATCCCCCATAGCAGAAGCACAGGAAGTGGGGTGAAGTCCTTGTTGGGCTGATCACGAAATGCAACTGTCTTGATATCCCTGGCACTCGCTCATCAACAACTACAAATGAAGTCTGCTGTGTCCCTGACTTATCCCTAGGCTGTTGTACTACTCGTGACACTTGGGCTGGTACTGGTTGGAGTACCTGGCTTGCTTTTGATGTTTGAATCATATGTGTTTCAGGAATACTCAGTATTTATCGCGACTGCCAGCTATTGCACGCCATGTCCCACACAGGAACAAGAAAGGAGGAGTTACTGCTTTGTCAGGAATGACATTGATAGCATGCTCTGTGAAACTGATCAGCGGGATACTTTTGAACACATTACCGTCAAACTGTCAGAGTGACAGTCAGGTCAGTGCCTAGTACATGTCATCTGCTGACCTCCAAGTACCAGTAAAATCAAATTTATTGAGGAATTTAATTGTTTCATGGAAGCAGCTGCTTTGTCAACACATGAAAATATCATCCTGGGAGATGTCAATATCCAGCTAGGCAGTCAAAACTGCTGGACAGATAATTTCAACACAGTTCTGTCAGATTTTGGTTTTATTCAAAATATGTCAACACCTACGCATATACAAGGACATATTGTTGATGTACTCTACACTAGTAAATCCCTAACTTCCTCAGTTCATCATTATGTAAAGGACGGCATATCAGACCACCTGGCTGTCTTTTTCACCACAACATTTCCGGTAAAAAATTCCTGCAGAGTAAAACGCTTAAAAAAAAGAAAACTGAATTCATGTCTGATATTGCAAATTCTGAGCTTATCCAGGCTCCTTACAAAACAGCTAGTTCACTATCACACCAGTATTTTCATACCCTTAGGAACTTATTTGACAAGAACGCACCTATACATGAACGCAAAACCCCACAACATGTCAACAAAGGGTTCATAAACAGCGAGAAGACAGAAACTCAAACTTGAAAGGGCGTGGTGAAGGGACAACTCTGCAATAAATTGCAGTGGGTATAGAGCCACTGTGAACCATTTCAACCACCTCTTGGAATGTGCAAAAACCAAATACTATAGTAACATGGTTAGGGAAAATGAGGTTAACCCCAAGGCCTTGTGGAATTCCATAAAGAAAGTCCTTCATAGATCACAAAAAAAATTGTATTTCTAGATCAGACTACCATCAACAGTTTGATCAACACTTTTGGCAAGTATTTCTCAGACAAAATTGCTAAACTAAGATCTGGATTATTGTCTACTGATGGCGATCCCCCTGTCTCAGGTTCCTAGAAAAATAAGTTTCTTTTCGGACCATGTCAGAGGATGAAGTCCTTAAAATCATTAAGTCCACACCAAATAAATCATGTGACTTGGATCCAATCCCAACATCATTGGTCCTTGATTCTGTCAGTGTACTCTTGACTCCTATTACAAATATTGTGAACTACTCCCTACAGGAGGGCAGTTTCCCATCCTGTTTCATGACTGCACACGTCACACCCTTGCTGAAAAAAGCTGGTTTTGACAGAAATACTCTCAAGAATTATCGACCATTATCCAACCTCAGCTACATCTCCAAACTCATAGAGAAAGCTGTTGCTAGGCAGATAAATGAGCACATTACTCACAAGGGTATATCCAATGAAAATCAGTCTGCATATAGAGTTTTTCACTCGACTGAAACAGCATTGCTAAAAATACAAAATGACATTGCCACCTCAATGGACAAGGGTGCAGATGTTGGATTAGTCCTTGTAGACTTATCTGCAACCTTCGATACAATAGACCACTCAATCCTATTCAACTGCCTTCAACACTGGTACAGCATTGATTGGGTAGTGCTTAAGTGGGTTCAGTCATACCTGAATTCAAGGAAACAGCAGAAAAAAATAGATGGGCATGGATGCTTTTCAACTCCCTTATCGGTTCAGTCATATCTAAATTCAATGTGACCCATCACTTATATGCAGATGACACACAAATTTACTTGGATCTTGACTCTAGGAACTTCGATTCTAGTATCACTGAACTGACAAAGACATGTGGCAAATCTATGTCGCATAAGTTACTACCATCTCTGGGAACTACGAAGCGTCTGCAGATACTTAAATCATGAAACAGCTGTAAAGGTGGCAAATGCCTTGGTTAGAAGTCGCCTGATTTACTGTAACTCACTGCTTTACAACACAAAAAGGCATATACTGGCAGACTACAGAGAGTTCAAAATGCCTTATGTCATACGGTGTGCAAACTAAATAAATTTAGTCATGTCACACCCTTCCTGCACAAACTACACTGGCTCCCCATTCATTACCGTATATTGTTCAAATATAATCTCTTTACTTATAAAGCAATACATTTCAGCCAGCCTCCATATCTTTCTGACTAGGCGGAGTGATCTCACATGGGGCAATCGCCTATCAATTTCCTCATCTAAACCAAATAAACGCTAAGGGTTGCGCAGCTTCATAGTAGCTGCTCCCACAGAGTGGAACAAGCTTCCTCAAGCCATTAGAACCATAGAAAGCATTTCTGATTTCAGAAAACAGTTGAAAACATATCTTTTCAGATTAGCCTATCCTCCACCATAGCCTATCTCCCCTATCGGATGTTAATATGGAAACGTACCTCTTTTTGGAACTGGACTATCCCTTTTGGACATCAGCGCCTTGGAGGCTGTTTACATCAATTTCAGCACTTTATAAGTGTTTCTTACTTACTTACGTAGAAAGACTGTGGCACATAGGTTGAACTGGCACTGGATGTCCTGGAAAATGTACCATGCTGTGGCTGGCAGCTATGGCCTTGCTCTTTATACCACTTAAGTTTAATAGTCTCATTTCTGAAAATATGAAAGTCTCTTTCTTCCAAGTTCTCCACCTCTGGCTAGGTACTTACAGAATGCTGTTCTGGTGGTCTCCTGTCTTGGGCCCAAAAAAGAAATTAACATGGTCTTCATCTGCAAAAAAACTGATCTAACACCTGCTGGTTCTGGCAGTGCTGGATGGATGGCTAGTACCCATGCTGTGTCTGTAGTGCCTCTGAATAACTCATGTGCAGACTCAGGGTCCTCTGTGTGGTAACTTGAACCCTGATGACTTGCTGATGCCCTTCCTTCTGTTGTGTGACTTGAGAATCAGTTACTTGCCATGTATCCAGTGCTGTCTATCAGTCAGCTCCTTTGAGGTCTGGCCACACTTGGACTGTGTGAGCTTGGCATAGTGTCCTTTCAGACTAAAACCATGTCTTGCAGACCTGGCCAGAGTTTGTGTCTCTTGGTGAAGCTTTCCCAGAGGCAGACCTTCCTTTACTTGTTCCTGAAGAGCTCATTGGTCTTACAAAACAGTTCATTTCAGTCTTTCAGAAAACTGACTATCGCCTCATCAGAATCAGTCAGGAAAATGTTGGTAATCTTTCCCTTCTTCCCTCGAGATTGACAAGATGAAAGAGTCAGTTGCTGTGACTAGTTTCCCTTCCAGCCTCCATCTTAGTCTCACTCACTGTCTGTGGGGATTTCTATCTTCTTGGTATTCTTTCTTGCTTAGGAACCATCATAAAGCACTTTACAGTAGCTTTTTAAGAACAAAAAGCCTATCAGCTAGCCAACAAAATATATATCTGCACTGAATCCTAACTTTATTCCCAATGCTATCGCTTGTCATCCATTGGGTGTTGAAAATCCAAATGATGCATTCTGCGTACCGACTCACCTTTGTGAGATCCCATAACCAACAAGACATGATAGAAAGACATGAAACAGATATATCCTATACATATGTTATCTGTTGCTGTAACTACGTTATCTGTTTCTTCTGTTGTGTCCTGCTGTGTTGTGAGCTTGTCCTGCTGTGATGATACTGACTCTGCAGAGAAAGACTGGGAGACTTCCTGTCTTGATGTGAAGCCAACAAGTCTTGTTTTGCTTGGTTAGAACAGGCCAGTTTCCTTTCATGCATGGTTGGTATTGTTCTACAGCTTGTCATAGAGTGAGGATAGGGTACTTAAGTCTAAAGGACAGGCCGGCAAGTGTTTCCCGATCAAACGACAATTCAATAGGATTGTATTGAAAGTGACCAGGATAAGACGTAAAGAGACAAGTACCAGATGGTTTAATTGTGGGAAGGGAAGAAAAGTTGTTGAGGGTTGGTGAAATATCACACAACCGACCCACCAAGTAAAACCAGGAACCCAAATCCAAAGCAAACCAACCCTACAGTAGGGAAGGGTTGGTCCCACTGGAAGACCCCCATAAGATTGTAATTTGTATTCTTAGTCATGCCTTTCAGTTGTAAAATGTGTGAGTTTCTTGCCATTGTGTGATGGACGAGAGTGCAGAATTTTGATCAACTATGCAACACAAGATTTCCTTTATTTCCTGAACAACCTGCCCCACACCACTTCAGTGTGTATGTACTGTGTACAGGTTATGGAGGTTCATGGGAGGTTTTTCAAATATTTCTTTTTAAAATAAGGTCCCAAATGCAAACATTTGGTGAGTTGTGTTGATGGTCAATGAGGACACCCTACCAAACTGCTAATGCCCACAAAGGTGTGCTACCAAAATACCAAGTGGACTGAAACACAACCAAAAGTACATGGGTCCATTCATAACTCAAGAAAGGTGTGAACTAGGTTTGTGGCAAGCTGAGGATCTGTCCCAGCTTGACCCTAAATGACATGTAAAAACTCAGATTAAATCACTAATGTTTGAATAAAGATGATTAAACCACAGAGAGCTAATAAATTACAAAAACGTTGGAAATATTGCCTTGTGAGTTGCTGGAAACAATGCTGAAATTGTTATTGAAATTCAGAGAGCTTTACTGATTGATGCTGAAACATCATATGGATCCCTTCTGTAGTTCCAGTAGTTATTTATCATAATGTAAAGCGGAGTCTTCAGTTGGATATTGTATTTTAAGTGTGATTTCTAGTGAGGCATGCACTTTTTTACCAGACTTCATGTATTGTGGCGTAGCACAATGAGTACCTGTCTGATCACTGAAGTTAAGTAGCAAATGGCTAGGTTAGTACATGCATGGCTGATGTATGTGGCTTGGAATTAGTTTTTGTCACCAGACTTGCATAAATTCTAGTGCACTACTCATGTCTCTGATGGCTTTGCTACTCGCACATGCAGACCAAAAGACTTTTTGGCCTTGTTTAAGCCACAGTCTTGAAAGGCTGTGTGGGTATTGTTTTCACCATAAATGTCTGACTGGAAGGTCAGGTGCAGGGAAAAAAACTTTTCCGGGCTGTATCTCAGAAACTGTATGACATAGGATTTTCATACTTGGTGTGGACATTGCTTAGGGGGTGCAGCTGTGCAACTTTCATGGTGTAACTTTGATATCACATTTGACCTTGCTGTTGTGACCTTTACCTTTAAAACCATGTCAAGGTTATATCTCAGAGAAAGCAAACTTTTGGTGAAGGGTTACTGATGATTGGCAGGGACATTATTTTAGGGATGTAGGTGTGCAACATCATGGTAGGACTGATTTGACCTTTGACCTTAATGTAGTGACCTTGACCTTAAAGAAATCTTGTCTTGGCTCTATTGTGAAGGAAGCTGCTACTTGGTAGGTATATTGTTTGGAGGATGTATCACATCATCACAGATATTTTCAGTGGCAAAATAAAGTGCATGTTGCATGCTCATGTTGGGATATAAAATAGAATATTTGGTTGTACCTCATGCCTTCTTTATTGTGTTTTATGGGACTCCTTTTTAACCTTGCTTTTAGCACATTTCAATGGTCATTCCACCACAGGTAGTTCTAGCAGTGGCAGAAAGCAGTGACAAACTGGCCAACACTCTATATTGTTAATCAGTGCCATGGCTACTGGGTAGTGACTATCAGTATTTCCATTTATACAGTTTTCTATTACCTCCCAATACATTCAAAACTTCTAAAAGCGATAATAAAGGCGATAAAAAGGCAGGGGGTAAATCTGACCTACTTTCTTTTAGAAAAATGACCAAAACTTCCTAATTATTATGGCTCTAAGGTGAACAAACCATAGAAATCTTTGGTTTGGTTATCTTAATAAATGTGTCATGTTTAACCGAGGTAAGTTGAATACTAAGTTAAGAACTGAAAGCCCATTATTGTAAGGTGGCCATTATTTGATTAATATTGGGACCTAAAGGTCTTCAGAACATAAGGATGTCCCATTTCCCGAATTTTAAAATGTTTATCAAGTTTGATTTTAAAAAGTTAAAAACTCAGTGAGCAAACAGCTAAAAAATCCCATTGATAAAATTTAAGATGGCCAAAACATCACTAATATTAAAATTTAAGGCAGCTGGTGTCTTCCTTTGGTAAATTTCAATATAAATGAGCACTTAGATCTTGAAAAAGAATGGGGAAATATATACTAGCCACAAGGTTAAAGTGCCATTTTATGACCTTAAAGCCATCACTCCAAAATATTAGCAAGTTAAAGACACCAGAATGTAAGGATATTCCCTTGACAAATTTTAAAATGTGTGCCAGATTTGACTGAACAAAGTGAAAGTTTAAGTGAAGCCGGGGTTAAATTCTATTTTTTTTTTACTTTAAGGTGGCCATAACTTTTTTAATGTGGCGAGTATAAGGTTACCAGAAAACAGGGACCTTCCTCAGACCATGATTAACATGTGTAGAATGCTACAGTGGCACAACTGAATCCAGTACATCACCAAAGTGTAGTCTGGGGATAAAATAATATTAATTGCATGCTACTTTGATTTAGATTTAGATTTATTTGTTGTTTTACGTCGTGTTCAACAGCCAGGGTCATATTGCGACGGGTAGTTTATAGGTGGAGAAAACCAGTGCATACTGCACTGTAAACTACCGGGCATCGGCAAGTAACTACCAACTTTCCAACATGAAGCGCCTGGCCCGAGATTCAAACCGGCGGCCTCAGAGGTTGGAGGGGAGAACTCTAACCACTACACCACCGAGCCCCCTTGCATGCTACTTTGAACATAACTCACCAAATCAGTCTTCCTTAATAATTTTTATTCACATATATACAATTACACTGACATGATTAAGGCAATGCATTAATTAGTTAAGTCCAGCATGATTTATCTTTTAACCAACATATCACAACTGTCACAAATGTACAATAATATACACTCAAAAAAATAGATGTTTTTAAAAAAAACTCTACACACCCTTATTTTATAAGTAGAATCTGCATAACATATAGGATTGAAGAAATCATTGTTTCCTCACCAGATCAAACAAAAGCAATATGTACTATAGGATAAGAATGATGAATACATTGATGTATTCTAATTCTTCCCTCTTAAGAATAAGGCAAATGGTTAAAATGACAAATAAGTAATGGTTTCTTAGCTGAATGCTTATGGGTTAAGCATCAAATAATAGTGAAGTATTTGTTTCATAGGTATGGGTAATAATGATGATATACTTGTAATGGTTTCATACGTTTAAGTTAAGAATGAAAAAAAAATACTCTTTGTATTTACTCATTTGATAATCAGAAATCTGCCTAACATACTGGACAGTAGATATCACCATTTCTCCACCCAATTAAGCAGAAGCAATATGTACTGTGCTTTGTTCTGCACTGTTATTTAAAGAAAGGCATGTGGATCACAGACATCTTCGTAACGCAAACTTCACTCTGGTTTAAGGCAGGGACTCGTCGGTATCAAAAATGTGTAACTTGGGAGGCCACCAATGCAAAACCACTCTAATTCCGGGACTCTGTGTTTTAGTACACCCCAATCAAACATTGATGTTTCCTCTCAATGAAGTTGCAATAAATGTTCCTAAATGTACAGAAAGATTAGATAAAAGTGTGCATTTTTTTCAAATTTGTGGTTTCATTCCAATATGTTAAAGTTTTCCTTCCATCATATGACTTGACAAGCAAGATGCGGGTTATAAAGTGTGGCAACTTTTTTCACCGAAATAAAGCAGTTCTGCTCAACAAAATTACTACAGTATAAAAGTCTGCAAAATGCACAAAATTATAGGATAAAAGCTTATAACTTCTTCAGATTGAGGATTTGTGTCTACTATGTTAAGCTTTCCTTCAATTATATGCGTTAACAAGCAAGATGTCAGTTGTAACATCTTGTCACGGTAATCAGCTACATGCCCTCAATACCAAGACATCAGGGTTTCTGACCCATCCCTAGTATAAGGATTTATTTATTTATTTATTTGGGGTTTCATGTTGCTTTCAGCACTGTACAGGTCATATCACGACGGGTAGTTGGAAGGGCAGAGGAAACTATTACATACAGTTCGTCGGGGTTCTGTACTGTAAACTGCCGACCAACGGAAAAAACCACCAGCTTTCCCACTTGAGGCCGTGCCCGGAATTGAACCCCGGCCTCAGAGGTGGGAGGCGAGAGTGTTACCACTCTGGCACCGTGCCCCCGCCCTGCCCTAGTTTAAGGAATAAATCTGTATCATAACATTTGATGGTAATACAAACACCTTTCACAAACTAACCAGTGAGTTACAGTTTTAAATTTTTTTTCAAGCTTTTTCATCCTCTAAAGCAGCAAGCCTGATGTGAAACAGTAACTTTTATCCATCTGTATGTGTATAATCAAGGCCCCCTACAAACAGTATAACATTAACCTCAACACAATACTCTGTCACAATATATTTTACTGTGACGTTGGTGTCACCATGGTGAAAGGTTTAGCTTCGTGACTTTTGGCTTTAAGGGTGACCTCTTTTTCTAGGCCTGCCTTTATAACTTTTTCAATATTCTGAAAATACAAAAAAAAAAATTAAATACACACTGACACGAAGGTTTGACACATATTTTTCATAAGCCAATACAATATACTCTTGAAAATGGTTAATACAAAGTGTAATATCTGACAAATTTAGTATTAAGTATTAAAGTAAAGTATTATTAAATCATTAAAGAATACATCCATTTGTACACTGAACTGACCAAAAATAGGAACATATCAACAAATCCACTGAACTCATAAGACAACCACTGTTGAAAGTTGTCTCTTCCCACACTAGCTGATTATAGAATGCTTTGGCTATGGCTTCCTAGAAGTTCATCACTACTCCAAGAAACAATGATAAGCAAATCATAAGTGCTCTCAATAAACATTAGACCCGTTTGAAGTTAAACTTTAAGGATGAGTCAACAGTCAAGTTAAATCTGTTCAAATGATTTCCTGCTTTAAATTTCAATACGTCTTTAAACTGGACATTTCCTTCTGACCTTTGAAATGGGTCTTTGTCACTAATAATTGAGAAATTACAATTTTTTTCATGAAAAAACAGAGGTGGTGATTACATAAACAAATGTTAAAATACAATAAATATCACCCTTTTAACAAAGGATGAATTCTCCATTTGAAAGTGAGAGATCTTCAAAAAGTGAGTGATGTAACTGTTCTGATCAAAAGTGTTACGCATTGTTGTTAAATAAATACCTTCTGCATCATTGCTTGCTCTACTTTCTTGGCTTTCTTGGGTGCTATAACTTTGCCTGAAAAACACATTACTAGACAAGTAACTTGACATCATGTTAACATACAGGTAATTTTACAGTTTAAGCGTATATTTATTGCATAAAATCTTTAAAAGATGCAGTTTCAACTAAAACAAAATGGGGTCAAGTCTGCCGCCATCTTTGTTTACATTGTCAGTGACCTACTTCCGGATTCATGGAAGAGATACAAAACCTGAGAGCTAATATACAAGAAAGAATAAAACTCTTGTTTTTTATGTAACTTTTGTCACTTTTCTTTATATTTTCTATTGCAGAAATGTATTTTTGGTGGATAAATAGCATGTTTTAATTATTTCTTGAACAAAGAACCTGTATTATCACCCACAGCTTACGTTACCGGTCCCGATATTGAAATATCCATCGATAGTCACGTCACAAGCTGATTAGTCAATATATCACTTCTAGCTGATTAGTAAAGAAGTCAATGAAAGAGAAGTTTCAGAAGTCACAATCTATGGAGTTCATACCACCCTTTTGAACTGCACTGTAAAAAAACCTTTTCCAGGAAATCAAACCTGAAATGTCATGTTGCCAACTGCCACACAGAGCAATTTCGATTTCAGTGTCCATTCTGTTACAGGAGCAGGAGGAGGAGGATCTTTTAAGATATAGCATATATTTGATTAACATCCGGAGAGGTTGATTGAGGCGAAGAGGAGGCCAGGCCTAATTAAAGAAATTCCTGAAAGGATGGAACAGCCAGAAAAGAAAGGGAGAAAGAGAGGGGTAAAAGAAGTCACCACAAAAGGAGAGCAAATCTGACAAAAAGGGGTCTGAGAAGAAGAAAGATGATAAAAGCAGACAAACGAAAGACAGAAAGCACACAGATTAAGAGAAGAAAAAGGACATTGTGCCAGTAAGAGTTTCTGAAGGACAGGAAAAAGAAACTGAACAGAGTAAATCAGATGATAAAACAGGAAGTTAATTGAAAGAAACCAAGAAGGAAGGCAGTCAAGGGTGCATTGAGAACGCTGAAGGAGCTACGAATGAAGAGATCCAGAAGAATGAGCTGACTACAGTGAGTGAAGAGGATAGTGTGATGACTGAGGGACCAAGTGAGCAGGCCAAAGAATATTTTAATCAATATACTGATGATGGTACTAGCAAGGAACAAAAGGTGATTGATCTTGCAGACGCAAGGGATTAGAACGTGTCAATAACACCTATAGTACAAAGATCTCCCCAAGAAAGGAAAACCCAACCAATAATGAAACATCAACCAAACCCCCTATTGTCCCATACCCAGCTTCTGTTTTACCATGCCAATCAAATTCCCCCACCAGCAACTCTGTCCGCTCTTTTGATGATCACACAGCAAAAGTAAAGAAATACCATCAAGACATCTGCTACCTAGAAACCCATTGTAAACACGGAATCCTGCGCCCTATTCGCGGGCACATCAAGAGAGAAACCATAGATGCAGCTGGACAGAACACCACAACCAAAGAAATACAGGTGAACTGCACCTTGTGTCCTCCGCCTATTATAAAAATACAAATCAAAAATTTTAAAAAAATGTGAAGGTACAGGGGATTTGGGGCCAGTCGAGATGCAGCACCAGGTCAGTCTCTCCAACTTTGAGTTCGAATGAAGATTGATAGAATAAAAAATTGACTTTATGAACACTTTAGTTGAGCCTGCTTGTGGAAAAGATGTTTTGTAATGAACATTTCTTTATGACATTGATGAACTTTTGTTTATGAAAATTTGTTTGTTGATGAACATTGATGTGGATATTTTAGTGTTACTATTATGAACATTTCTGAATGAACATTGAAACATTGATTTTTCAGTAATTGAACATTTTTTTTTGTCTATTTAGTTCAGCTTACTTGTTCAGTTCTATATTATGAACTTAAACAGGGAGATTAAAGTTGCTGTTAAGCATTAACTAGTTTAATTGAGGACGACTCAATCTAAGGAGGGAATTCACGGTAAATGTCGTGACCATTTTTGCATCATTTTGAGCTATTTTGAGTGCTGTTTTCTGTTTTGGGGTGAAAATTAAGGTAAATATTGCTTTTAATTCCTTTTATTGTTATTTTTGCACCATATTTTGCTCAAAAAATGCTCTTTGAAGGGGTCTGTTACTTAATATCAATTCCGGCCATATGGGCAATAATAGAGGTAAATCAGTGATTTTCCTCAGTTTGAGACAAGAATATTCACTAATATTAGGCCAAATTATAAATAAGTATCATATGTCATACTTAATTTTAGTTTATCAGGATTAGTTATTCCTGATATTTTGTAAGAGTTTTACTGTACAGTTGAAACATAAAGAGCAACTTTTAACAAAATAGGTGTGATAGGTAGTGATAGAAAGATTGTCTACAGACATCAAATGGTCGGTCGAAATTCACATTAGTGGCGTTGATCAATGTGGAGGTGTACCCATCCATTCATCATGATTAGTGAAAATTTCATAAAATGTATACTGACCTTTCCTTATGTATCACAATATCTGCATGTTTTTTTTAAATAATTTAGACAGTTTCCTTTAATAAATTGACAGATTTGTCTGAAATTTCGGGTTTGTTTATGTTTACCGCCATATTTATAGGAATTGAGTGATTTTGGTAGATTCTAAATGTTGGAACATTGTTATTCTTACTGGATCTACATACACTTCACTCCGAAAAGTTTTTGTCTAACCAAAATGTAGTAAAAGAATTGATTATGGCTCGATCATTGGTGTAAAAAATGGACTAATCAAACATGCAAATTGGAGGCGATTCCCATCACTAGTGATAGGTTTACTCAGGAATGATTTCTGACACTAAAACTTAGAACACTAGTTTAGAATATGATTTGGTGTGAAGCATGTTGTACAGATTAATTTACCTGAGAGTTTGAGATACTATCTGTCCATTTATGTAATGTAAATTTATGATCTGGTGAGAAATGTAAAAGTTGTCACCCCTATTTTACCTCTATCTCCCTTATGCCCTCTTTCTGGATGATCATGTGACCATCAGTGTCTCTATATAAGAGCTGACTGGAGTGTGCTTCAGGAGCAGGGTGAAACCATGTGCTCCTCGAGCAGGAGGACATTTGCTCCTACAGCAGGGCCTTGCTCCTCAAATAAGCGACCTCTAGGGCTGCTCCTCAAATAAGCCCACAGTTGCTCCCGGAACAGCTACATCCTATTAACCTTATTGATATCCAACCTAAACTTAAACACCACCTTCTCCAACTATTATTTATCATGAGTAAATGTTAATGGTATAAAATCTGCATACTATGTTTTTGTTGTTGTTGTTTAAATCAATAAACTATTTTGCAGTTTCCATATTTCCTGTGTTTCCTTTGTTATAAAATATTTAAGAAAGTCCCAAGGTGTTTTCACAAACACAACTACAAAGCAGTTCAGAGCTGGAGCTGCAAGACTTCCAGTTGGAAGTGCAGAGTAGATAAGCTCCTTCACTGTAGATGACTAAAGAGTCAGCTGGAATTGCAGATTACTTAAGCTGCTCCCCAACAGGCCACAAGTGTGCCACCAGGAAGTGCAGAGTAGACAAGCTCCTTCCTTGTAGATGACTGGAGAGCCAACTGGAATTGCAGATTACTTAAGCTGCTCCCCAACAGGCCACAAGTGTGCCACCAGGAAGTGCAGAGTAGACAAGCTCCTTCCTTGTAGATGACTGGGGAGCCAACTGGAATTGCAGATTACTTAAGCTTCTCTCCAAAAAGGCTGCAGGTGTGCCACCAGGAAGTGCAGAGTAGACAAGCTCCTTCCTTGTAGATGACTGGAGAGCCAACTGGAATTGCAGATTACTTAAGCTGCTCCCCAACAGGCCGCAAGTGCAGAGTAGATAGGCTTCTTCATTGCAGATGACCAGTTTGAGCTGTAGCTTTGGAGAGTAGATAAATCCATTACAGTACGATTTTATAGCACAAATTGTATGCAGAATAACATATTTTGTAATTTAAATCTTAAGATTGTTGAATGGACCTTTCTGTGACATCTGGTGACAGATTTGATTGACAGCTCACTGGCCAATGAAATCTTACAGGAAATCCAGTGAAAATGAGGCTCGGTAAACAAACAGCCATTTTGTTTCCTGGTATACATGTTGACATTAGGAAATCATACAAAATTACATAATTATTTTTGTTGTATTATTAAAAAATAACTTGTCCGGGGTTTTAACATACACATTTTTTCATACACTTTTTACTGAAATGGAGGGTGATGCAAATTATACCACCACAAATTAATATTTCTATTTTATGTTGCTTCTTTGCTTTTATTTCCTGGTTTGGTCATTTATCTGTGGTCCTGTTTAACACCAAAATAAAACTAAATAAGTCAATATGTCTATGTCATACACAAATGTTAAAAATAACATAAATATTTATCATCAAGAATTTATTTTTAAATTACATTCTCCCTTTTAAGCTTTGTTTATTTATTTATTTTTTTTAATTTACGATGACTTGCCGCCTTTTTCAAATGGCTATGTTTGTGAGAACATATTCGAATATATAATAAGTGGGCGGAGCTTAGGGAAGCTCGCGGAAAGGTCCATCAACCGTACGCGAGGAGGAATTACCTGCAAGTCGCTGACAAGTCAACTCGCTGACAGATTATTTAAATACAAAAATGACCCTTGCAGCTTTTAGAACACTAAAATATTGTCATAAATTGTTTGAAAATGTATTATATATCTGCAATCATTCATTTCACTTCATTAAAACAAGTTATACTACGAAAATGTGATGATACTTTCCAAGTTTAAGTATGTGTGTAACTTAACAGACCATTCACAATAAAATGACAAAGGAGTTCATCTTTTGGACAGTAAAAACGTGATTTGCCTGCTTTGAAGACATGTATAAATGATTACTTGAATATTGTAACGTCTTTTTAGTGAAAAAAATGACAAAAAATGGGGTAATAATGTGTCATTAATTTATTTAAAATTCGAAGTGACTCCTGTCACGGTATCATGGTTTCAAGTTTTTGTCTAAAGTCACGGCATTGCAACTAATGCCATCAATTCGCACAAATAAAATATGTTAAGAAACCCTACAGCTAGAGTATCGTGACATCATGAATATTAATACGTAATCCACAAATTTGATCTTCAAGTAAAGTAAATGCCATGGAATCGTCAAATACTTGCTACACATATACTGTATAAATATTTATGAACTGTATAGTCTATCCAGTATTTGATCTTAAAGCAGAAAATATTGTTAAGAAACCACCATGGAAATCCGTGACCTCATGAATATCAATATACTGTCTGTGAATATTGATCAAGTAAGGTATTTCTACATACAGTGTTGGGAAACCCCATGGAATTGTGTGACCTCATATATATATTCTACACAATTGTCAAGGAAATGTAACACTAGTAAATTAACTGAGTTGTCGAAATTCTAGACCGAGTTTCTGTCCCGTCGCCTATTGTTGTTGATATACTGATGGACACAATGGCGAGGGACAGAGCTCACATGTACCTGTTTTCTGTGTAAATTTTGAACGGCATATTTCTACACATAATTTCTCAAGTATAAAGTGTTACTTACATTCTTTGAGCTATGTACATGTGCCGTTCACTAATATTTAATGCCTATCCTACTGATATGTGTACAGTTCAACCTATTTTTAAAATGTAAACAAACCTTTAACAGTGCACTGCTATCTGCAAAAGAGAAATTCCTGGCTTGCAAAAGCAGTTTAGTGCAACAACATATGTATTATAACCTAGATACAGCTGTGTAGACGTATCAAAGAATTTCTAAGGTTAATGCAATAATTTCCAACAGTTCAAATTTACACAGAAAACAAGTACATGTGAGCTCTGTCCCTCGCCATTGTGTCCATCAGTATATCAACAGCAATTGGCGACGGGACAGAAACTCGGTCTATCGAAACTCATTGATTTTTAATGCGATGCCGTGACTTTAGACGGAAACTTTAAACCACGATGCCGTGACAGGAGCCACTTCGTTTAAATTTGTTGGCGAGTTGATGTCTGCGAGTTGTCTTATGGGCGATTTGCTCATATGCCTGCGAGGAGAGGTGACGAACAACTTCACTGACTAAACAGTATATAGATAGATATAAGTTTATTTCATTTCTACATTATAATACCAAGAACATTGACTATGACCAGAAACTTATGAAATGGAAACAGCTGAAGCCAAGCTTATCGAGGCTGTTCCCAAAGGACTGCTGATTCCTTATAATATCGCCCAATTTTACTCCACGATTTAATCAATTCTGTGAAGACAATATTGTTTTAGATTATCACCTCCTTTCTTGGGACCAAGTGGTTTCTTTTTATGCTTTTCTTTTTTCTTGATAGAATTTGGAATCTTAACTTTTTGTTTCATTTTTCCTTGCGGCATGTTTGCTTCTGTTTACGTCTGAGTTGGTGGCAATCGAAATACATTTAATTGTAGAGTAGGATTTGTTTGTTGAAAATATTGCTGTAAATGAACATTTTCTTATTTGTCATAAAATTCAGACAAAATGTATTATAAATAAAGGTAATACCATCGAAAATTCTATTTATTTATCAAGATTGCTACTATATTGCACAACAAGTTTATTTAATGTTAAGTGACAAGCTTCTGAGTCCTCAGTTACTGCATGGTTCTTGAGGTTCATATTGAAGCAAGCCTGATGACTGATGTAGTTCCTCTGTCAAATTAATTTTGTACATGTCAACTTTTTGCAGTTGCAAAAAGTCTGATAATTATCCTAATTAACTTAATTACCTTGTCAGTTAAAAATTTTGATAAATTTATTCAAAGAATTCAATAGACATTTTAAAAACTCTGTGTTTTACCCATTCTTGGTGGCTTTTATTTACTTTTTATACTAAGATAGAAATAAAAAGATAGTTTTAATTCACATTTTTACAGTATTCCTGTATTTACCACAGCCCTGGGTGATACTATCTTCAGTGTTCAGCGTATTTTTGGCGGCTGTAATATGTATAATAAGTGATAAAATTAAGAGAGGTCAAATTATTCAGTTATATGAATATTCATATTCACTCAAAACGTCACATTTCAATATATCCAATCTTACAGATCTGACTGAATCTTAAAAGTTAATTTTCTCAAAACAGTCAAAATATATCTTATCCATACATATTTATTAAAGTGTACATAAAATTCATATGTATAGGTAAACATTTTTATTACACCATACACACATACTGAATTTAGTAGTATCAGTAATAGCTATTATGATTACAGACACTTCCCAAAATATACATTTTAAGAGTTTTTTGCTTGATGTACATATAACCATCCCCAACAAAGATTCATCAGTGTTTATGACTGACTGAAATAATAATCCCTTTGATAGTATTAAAATTATTGTTATTTGTAGATGCTATTAACTTAAGAATGAGTTATTTTTAAAGATATAATTAGTATTAAGGTCAGTAAAAATAATAGGGGTGTTAATCCACTTTCCAGCAAAAGAGCGACACAGAGTAATTGTCAGTAATCTCATAGACATACAAAACATATATACCCCTCTTTTGTAATACTGTGACAGTGATAGCCAATGTAACACAAGGTATGGGCTAGCACTCTTTTGAGATCATGGGTCATGGCTTACTTAACAGTATTTCAGCCACTTGGGCCGAGAAAAGTGGTTTCTGACATGAGATTCCAACGAAAGACTGATAAACAACCAAAATTCTGTTGCACACTAACCTTTGACACTAAATAAGCACTGATTATACATATATTTATGTTATATTTTAAAGATTTGTAGCTTCTGAAGTATTTCCAACTGTTAAACTAGCCGCCATTGTTGTACAAGCATATAATGCCTGAAAGTGCTTTAAAGTAAGCACAAACCATTTTTTATTTAATTTGCATGTTTTACATATTTTTAGATGAAATTTGATTGAATTTGCATTAAAACTAAAAAAATTGTGCTTTTACTATTTGCCGTAGGCTGACTAGTGAATATGCAAAAATGACCCAAAAGTCTATATAAGTAACCATGGTCAAAAGATTTTTGGATTTCAGATGACAAGGCCGCATTTGCATCACACAAAATAAAAAGGTACTTGGAAAGCTCAAAAAAAAATCAATAACCACAAATCTTGTGAGATGTTACATACAATTCAAATTTACCGCAACCACACTCCACCCACAACCTCAAATCAAGAAAAATCTCTACATTTACCCTATTAAATATGGTATCATTACCTAGAATCACATAAATTATCACAAATAAGACACTACAATACTGAACTGAGATAAAATACAGCTATCCTAGGAGAAACTTAGTTTCAAAAGATAGAATTACAGTAAAATAATTCTATGTGCAACTCTACAACAGTGTCCCTTATTAATCAGCCAATGAAGTAACAGATATAATTTAGTGTTAGACTGTAGTGTTTGACCTGGACCTGACTGAACTCAGTGTGACCTTGTATGATTTATAAATCCTAGTGTACTGGCAATTTTTACTAATAAGTGGCAAGATTCTCTGTTAAGTGGAACTAGGTACCTGTTACATTCTTATCAAATATAATAGACTTTTTTAATGTAGCTGGCATGTAATTTCGTGAATAATATTAAACTTGTTGTTAAAATATGTTTTATGATTCTATACTCAGATAAGTTCAAAATATTCATACTATTCATAAAATTTATTCATACTATTCATAAAATTGTACAAACATTTCCTTCTTAAAATAATACCAAGGGTGTCATCCATTGTGTGAGTACCAATATACTCCAGGTATTTAAAAGTATCAGTAAATTACACTTGCTGGTTATTCAACTGCACACAAGGTGTGTGACTAAGTCTATATGGTGTTTTGTAGTGCACACATACACATGGCCTTGGCTGAGTTAAATATTATCTCATATTTAATTGCATAATTTTTACAGGTATATAATAATCATTGCATGCAGGTCTCTTTCAGAATGGACAATGGATGTCATGTCATCTGCGTGCATGATGTCATTCATAGTCATTCTGACATGCTTTGTTGGATGAAGTAAGTTGTATGCTGAGTTCGTTCATAAAAACAATAAAAGGGTAGGAGATAGAATCCAACCTTGTCTTAGACCATTTTTCACATGGATGTTAATGAATGTTGTATTACTCCACCTTAGACAGAATAATTAAACAAAGGGGGGATGTCCCTCTCAATTAATTTTTTTAGCAAAAGCCAGTGGTTAACCCTCTCAAATGCTTTAATGGCATCAAGAAAACACACATATACACAGCTGGATCAGTTTCTGTAATATTCAACTATACTTGTTTTATTGTACATAACTAGAAGATGATTTACTTTTGAACCAAACTGATAATGAAGTTTGCTGTACTTATTAAGAATAATAAATTTCAACATCTTTGACAGAATAGAATTGATGGCAATTGGTTTATAGTTATCCTTGGAAGTTAAGTCACCAGATTTGTTCTTTATAAGTGACACAAGAGTGCTGAACATGAACTTTTGTGGAATGTAGCTATGCTAGAATATACATAATATAGGATATTATCGGGGAGGAAAACAGCTTTATTATTTGAATTTTGAAATTATTGTTAATTGTACAATTATTCATATTGTTCAGTTATGTTGATAATTAAAAAGGCTTAAACGAGCATGTGTGAATTGTACATTTATTTATTTATTTGGGTTTTACGTCGCTTTCAACACTGTACAGGTCATATCATGATGGGTAGTTGGAAGGGCAGAGGAAACCAGTACATACAGTCGGTCAAGGTTCTGTACTGTAAACTGCCGACCAATGGCAAGTAACTACCAGCTTTCCCACTTGAGGCCGTGGTTTGGTTCCCGAAGGTGGGAGGCGAGTGTTACCACTCTGCCATCATGGCCCCCAATTGTAAAATCAAGATGTACAGCAAAAGCAGATAAATATCAGTATGTGTAAGAAATAGTGTTGTAACATATAAGTCTCCATATTCTGATCAGTGTGTGTGTTATTTTTATTAGATTTCTGCGCATTGGTGTAATTCAAACATATCTCAAGTTTCCAGGGTGGGTTTTGATACAGCATTCCAGTGAGGTTACATGATCAAAAAACTATGTAGTGTTTATTTCAATAGGATGCAGACCATGGTTCACACGAGACAGGTTCCATTGATCTTAGGTCACATGACTTAACTTATTAGGAAATGAAGTAGGGAAGCACAAGTAAACTCCCTAAATTTGTCTAGAACCTATAGGTCATGTAACCACTACTTCCTCTCACATTCCAGAGGTTGTAATGAGTGTGAGTCATCTTTGGCATTCCAATCCTCAATATAAAAGTATTGGCACATGCAATCATAATTCAGAAACCTTGGCAATAGTAACAGGAAGTAGAAATGGGTGAGACATTAGAGACAAAACATATAGAAGTAGTAGAAACAGTAACAAGAAGTAGAAGAGATGAAACATTAGAGAAGCAACGCCATGTAATAAATACAGAAGGGACAGCCTTGTGCTAATATGCTGTTAAAAGAGTATTTTTAAACATCTAGCTCCAGCATGTTGCAAGAACTTTGTTATACTTTTTTGATATTTTAAAATAAAAGAGGACCCAGAAGATATTGCATTTTAATACAAAACAACCAACAATCAATTATCAAATTCTCCTCCTGACAATTTATAAGTTACATACAAATATAGGGGTCCTCAGTGGCCTAGGTATTAGCGGGTTTGGCATCTAATCACAGGAGCTCACAGGCTGTCGCCTCTGTGTGGGTTCAATTTTCACAAGTGGCATGGCTGAGAACCTTTCTCAATGTGACGCTGGCTGTTGAACAGGACATAAAACTCTATTTTTATACCTACAAAAATAACATGTCAGACTTGCAATAAACTTTAGCTAAGTTAATTAAATCTCTTTTTTCCCTTAGCTTAATTGGTTGAACATTACAGGTGAATTTCATGCACCCCACTTCAGACAGCCAGCTGAGTTGAGACATGCAGCAGCAACACTAGATTATACTTACAATTCTTATTAAAGTATCCATCACACTGTGTGACTACAAAAATTGGTAGAAACCAATATAGCTACATAGTAGTGGACTGCATATTGTTATTTTGATTGTGTAAAAATAACCAAACTGCTTGTTGGTCCTTTGGTACGCTGGACCCTGACCACACTAACCACAACCTTATTTTGCTTGAGAATATCAAGGTGGGCTACAGTACATTGTCTCAATGATAAAGCCTTTTATCAATAACTGATATAACCCCTTAAACCACGTATTTTATACAGAAAACACAAATTAATTCGCAAGTAATTGTGTGCATGTAGATATTGTGACGGATCCGAGCGGTTAAATCCATCATCCTCAACAACTTTGCAGTGGTGCCACTACGTGTACATTTCAAAAGCCCACTGCTCACATCAGGAGTGAATCCAATCCATGGATCAATCCTCAACCTAGGATCAATCCTAACTCCCGGGATCAGACTCACTCCCAAAAGTTCATCTCAGGTTGCATCCAGATGGCATCACTACACGTAGATTCCACAATGCCATCATGCACGGTGACATCACTGACGTCAGATTTCACCATGCCACCAAATAACACCTGCAGGAATTTTACACAAGGGTTTTCTAACCCTTAAGCTGGCAGTGTCACCACTTCGCGAACATTTCACAGTGGCACTCCAAATCCGGGGAGTTACCATTCCCCATACAGTTAAGCCTCCTATTGGCTTAGCAGGAAGAACTTCAATCTTCCCTATAACTCTTTATGAAAAATGAATAGGCCTAAGAATAATGAATAATGGGGTGGAATTCACATCTGAATTCTACCGGGCTTATCAAACTGAATCACTTCACAGATATCAGAAAAACTGTATATAGTTGTAACAAATAAACTTCCCGGGATTCTGGATCATGGATCTATAGATGAAATAAATACTCTTCCCAGGATTCTTGATCATGGACCTACAGATGAAATAAATACTCTTCCCGGGATTCTGGATTGTGGATCTACGTCACTCTTACTAGCACCCTGGTTCAGCTGCTCTAAGGATCGGCATGTTGTCACCTGGTGGACTGGAACAAAACCTTATTAACTATTCTGCAATGCTGCCGGCTCTGGTTGCCCTGGAATGTTCACTCTTAATTAATCTTGCTGGTTCTCCCAGGATTGCTGCAATCTGAATTGGGCATCAGCACACTGGTTAGCGGAGGCTCCAGTGGGTTCAGTCATTGTCACCCTTCTGTCCTGAATGGAAGATCAGATCTTAAGTATTTTGATTCAGGGATCACTGATCCGTGGATTCTCATGGAAGGTGGTGCTACAAGCTTATGCCAAATCTATAGTTGTGTAGATTTTCAGATCTTAAGTATTGATAGAGAAGATAAGCAACAGGAAAAATAAAGTCACAATAATAATTTATTTAATAAGTATTTCAGTGCTGTAATAAATTCTCTGGACTCATACATCATAACAAAACATCTTTGGGTCTCTACCACAATTATTTATTATGGAACATAGCTATTGCGCTGGGGGAGTGAGGATTATGGATGGCTGTAGTGATCCCGGGAATATGGTCTGAGTACTTCTGGGATGGTCTGAGTACTTCTGGTATTCAATGCTGAACACTTATCAATAATTCTGATCGTGTTCATTTCTGAATACTGGTTCCTTCAATGAGGTAAATTACGGCAGCTCTTAGAATGTTCTTTGGCAGCTCAGGCAGCTGATTACTTGCAAGATTCACAACAGAATACAATGCAGAAATCATTCGCCATCCTGGTTCCAATTCCTGGGAGTATTGTCTTAGATCAACAATGACAGTGATCCCGGGAACTTACTCCTGGGACTGCATCCAAGGAGCCACTCCAGGATCGCATCAAGGATTGTCACTGTGTTCAATTCTGAACACTGCTCTGATATCCTGTGCTGATCCCAGAGCCACTCCCGGATCACGTGTTTAATGATATTCTTTTGCTATTACCTTCTCTCTTCAGTTGTTGCCCGGTGAATTCAATTCTGAATTCTGGCTCTTCACTGGAAAACCACTGCTTATATAGGCTCTCAGCCAGACGGTCATGTGATCATCAGGAAGAGTGTACATAGGAAGCATATGGGAAATGGATGTGATAACTTGTACATTACACACTATAATGTAAATTTACATTACATAAATATTCAGTTAACACTTACAACACTCAGATTTATTAATCTGTGGAAAATGATTTATACCAAATCATATTTCAATATTATAATTTTCAATCTAAATGTGAACAACACTACATCACTAAACCCTTCACCCCTATTTTAAGAATGACCCATTCACAGTTGAAAATCTCCAACTAAGCTCAGCAATAGCCCAAAATGTGTCTTTAAACTGTCTTTTAAGGGCCGAAAAGGGGCTATAAATAATCAGAAATACAATAAAAGTGATATTTACCTTGATTTCTTTCTAGAAACAGCCCAAAATGGTCAAATTCTTACGAAAATATGTACTATTATCACTATATTCCGCGCTAAATTTACCGCGAATTTTACCGCGAAATTTACCGGGAGTAAGAGGTGAAATCCGAAATGTCAAATCAACAGACTTACGGTCGAACCGTAACAATATTTATACTGTTAATGAATGAATTAATTTACTTAGTGTTTTATGTCACACTTCTTAGTTATATTGTGATGGGTAGTTACAAGGGCAGAGGTACCAGTGCATGCCATTGGTAAACCTTCTGCATCATAAACTGCTGACTAATGGCAAGCAACTACCAGCTTTCCCACATGAAGTCAGGCCAGGATTTGAACTCTCAGAAGATGGAGGTGGGTGAGTTACCACTGCATCACTGTGGCTCCAATTGATTCTGTTAAAATATTATATCTCAAGAGAATAACAATGATAACAACAATGAGTCAAATTAGTGATGATATTAAATCTAATTCTTTGCAAAGGTCTGCTATTAATAAGAAAATGGATTATGACTTTAAGATACATATGCTTCTTCTTTGTAAGGAAGGGTTGATTTCTCTTTGCAGGCAGAGCGCTCTCCTGGTAGCAGGTGGATACTTGTGGCATGTTCAAATTAATGCAAAATGTCATGGATTTTTTCAAAAGCAACTGTTTTCACATGTGGGTATCTTGGGAGGTGGTAGCGTCAGCATGTTAATTTTAAAACATTTTTCCCAAATCAGTTTTGAATAAACTAAATTGTAAACCAAAGTTACTCTTTTTACAAGGTTTAATTGTTTTTCAAAATTATTGAACTCTACACAACCTAATCCCACTTCACAGACTTACATAAAAAAATCTACCATTTCTATAAGAAGTCCAATAAAGACTGACTTACCCAGATTTTGGAAAAGTTTAATTTGGATTTACATTGGAATTTCAAATATTTTCAATCAAACAACTTTAATATGAGAAAATGCAACTCTGAATCAAGGTGCTACTACTTAGTCCAACCGTAGTCCTATAAGTCACTTTCATAAGCCAACATCCCAATGAGAATGTACAACAATCATGTTTTGCACATAATTTTTAGTTAATTACATATTGAGCTAGCGTTTATAATTGCATTTTTAACCCTTTCACTTCAAACACTTTCATTAATCTTGGAAGCTAGAATAGATGAATCAAAAAATGAACTTGTGAACTAGTTTGAAACTTTTCTTAGCAAAATTAGAAGACTGTCACGACTGCAGAACATATCTTTTCCCCGGGAGAGGTATATAAGAAAATTAAAGTGATTTTTACATTCGGCTGCTGTGTGTTGGCCTTGATCTTTTGACAGCTGCATAATATTATGATTTTTATGGTAAAAGTTGCGAAT
The DNA here is from genome assembly GCA_964017235.1 of Sabellastarte sp. h YS-2021. NCBI lineage: Eukaryota > Metazoa > Annelida > Polychaeta > Sabellida > Sabellidae > Sabellastarte > Sabellastarte sp. h YS-2021. Next base: position 90,573,711 of record OZ024933.1, on the reverse strand, counting down.
GTACATACATTGTCAACAATATGGCTGTGTTTTAATTATATCCCCAGACGAAAGTCGGGGATATATTGGATTCAGGTCCGTCGCGCCGCCGCCGCCGCCGCCGCCGCCGCCGCCGCCGCCGCCGCCGTAGAAATTTCCTTGTGGACGCGATAACTCAAAAACAAATTAATATTTTTTTTTCAAACTTGGTACACATGTTAAGGGTGCCCAAAGGAAGATCCCTATTTTAAGGTGACCTTAAACTCCCAGTAAAAAAGAACTTATGGCCACCTTAAGGTCAGAAATTGCACTTTTGGCCACTTAGAGCCCTGTAGGTCACAAACTATGATGCTCAGCTGGCTGAAATTTTACCTGACAACACATTAATATGTTCTTAGTACATGTGCCGAAAATCATGACTTTAAGTTGAGGAGAAAATTGTGTTTGAGGGCCATAAATACCCCCACTTAGGGATTTTTTGCTATACTTTACACATATTTTGCCCTATAATTTGGAAGTGATAATTCTGATGAGTCTCAAACTGCGCTAGGTATAACTTTGATATGTAATCCTTGTCTGTAGAAAATTTTAGGGCTGTAGGTTTACCCAAAGGGGTCAACTTAAGGTCTCAAAAGTGCCCACAGAGACCCAATTTATGCACTTTTTGCCACTTTCAAGCACTGTAGCTTTCAAACTATGTCTCTCATCTAAGTTAAATATCATCTGGGAATATATCTATGTGTTTTCTTATATGTGCCCCAACATTTAGGCCTTTAATAGACAGTTAACCTGTGTATCAGGACCATAAACACCCACCCGAGTGACCCTTATAAGAGATTTTTCACATCTTTTTCCCTGTAACTTGGAAATGGTAAGTCTGAGAAGTTTCAAACTGTATTAGATATATATTCTGTGTGTAATCTTAGTATGTAACAGATTTTAAGTCTGAAGCTTTAATTTTGAAGGTCAAATTGAGGTCTCTAAAAGGCTCCCAAAGACCCAATATTTGGACTTTTTGCTACTTTTAAGCCCTGTGACTGTCAAACTATGTGACTGATAGAGCTCAATTCCTATCTGAGAAGATATTAGTATGTTATTTTTATATGTGCCAAAAATTAAGGCTTTAAGAAGACATTTAACCTGTGTATGAGGACCATAAATCCCCACCCGAGTGACCATTTTTAGACATTTTTCACATATTTTTCCCTGTAACTTGGAAATGGTAAGTCTAAGAAGTTTCAAACTGTATTAGATGCATATTCTATGTGTAATCTTAGTATGTGACAAATTTTAAGTCTGAAGCTTTAATTTGAAGGCCACATTTAGGTCTCTAGAAGGCCCCATAAAGACCCAGTATTTGGACTTTTTGCCAATTTTAAGGCCTGTGACTGTTAAACTATGTGACTGATAGAGCTGAAATCTCATCTGGGAATACATTATTATGTTTTTTTTACATGTGCCAAAAATCAAGGCTTCAAGTAGACATTTAACCTGTGTATGAGGACCTTAAACACCCACCTGAGTGACCCTTTTAAGACATTTTTCACATATTTTTCCCTGTAACTTGGAAATGGTAAGTCTGAGAAGTTTCAAACTTTATTAGATACATATTCTATGTGTAATCTTAGTATGTAACAAATTTTAAGTCTGAAGCTTTAATTTGAAAGCCACATCAAGATCTCTAAAAGGCCCACAATGACCCAATATTTGGACTTTTTACCACCTTTAAGCCCTGTAACTGTTAAACTATGTGATTGATGGAGCTGAAATCCCATCTGGGAATGCATTATTATGTCCTTTTTACATATGCCGAAAATCAAGGTTTTTAGTAGACATTTAACCTGTGTATGAGGGCCATAGACACTCGCCCAAGTGCCTTTTTTGACATTTTTTCCGTATTTTGCCCTGTTATTTGGAAATGCTTAGTGTGACAAGTCTTAAACTGTATTATATATAATTTTTGTTTGTTATGTATGTCCCCCAAAAAGTTTCAGATCTGTAGTTTAATTGCTAAGGTCTCTTTAACAATTGTAAAATGCCCACAGAAACCCAATTTATGGATATTATGCCACTTTAAAGCCCAGTAACTGTCAAACTATGTGGGTTATAGAGCTGAAATCTTTGAATTTTTAAAAGGAAATGCCTGTCTATTTAAATTTTGAATATTAATAATGTTATGGCTATCTTAGTCTTTTAAGAACTTATTTTTGTGTGTTATACCTCTGCTTGCTGAGTTTTTCACTTTTTAAAATGAAACTGGTTAAACATATTCAAGTAGACAAAATGGACACTTTAAGTGAGCTTTAAGTCCCAATATTAATGAAATTATATCCTTATGTAGTAAAACTAGGGGATTTTTAACCCTCAACTAGCCCAGTTTTATTCAACTTGCCTCAGTTAATTTTGGCACAGCTCCTACAGTTATGAACTCATTTCAGTTGATAATCACATACTTAAAATTCTCAATTCTTTTTGTATTTGAGTACCCCTTTTATATAGATTGTTTGTTTACCATTTATGCTCAACCCACATCCCCCACCCGGATTCCCCCCACCCACCTCTGGGACCTCCAGCTATATTGAGTGACACTAAATAAACAAAGGTATTTAGTGATATCAGATGAGAAACAAAGAACTCAATGGGGTTGCAGATCTTGTGTAATAGTGAGAGAGGTGTGGAGAAGGGGAGAGGGGTGGGGGTGGGAGGTGGTGGGCTTCATTACATATAACACAAAGGGGAGTCAGAACTGAGATTGTGTCACATATTTAGGTTGCATATATATGGACCACATATATAGGTATAGAGGAAATGAATAACTGAAAACAATTTGCAAATTCTAAAAATAATATAATAAAATAATAATATAAATAATTTTTTTTTAAATAATATTTTATTTGTGAACAAATATAGAAACAGATATGCGCTTTTGGGATTATGAATTTTAGAATGGACATTGAATCATCAATCATTTAAATACTTTGAAGGAAGATTGAAAAATATGATGAGTTGAGTTAAAAATAATATTTTATTTGTCAACAAATATAGAAACAGATATGCTCTTTTGGGATTATTATTTTAGAATGGACATTCAATCATCAATCATTTAAATACTTTGAAAATAGGTTTAGAGTTATCATTGCAGGAAGATTGAAAATATAATTTGAGGTATGTATTCGGCGTCTGGGGATACACCATCTTCCTTGGGGAGATATAAACAGAGTAGATTGATGTGCTGAAGTTCATATAATAATGGGTAATTATGTTTTAAAAAATTCCCGATCAAAACCTGTGGCGTGAGTGATGACCTGTCTGGGGATATGTTGGCGCCGAGTTGGCCCAATCTAGTTACTATTACGTGTAGTGCATATTTGGGGATCCCATATTTGGAGGCAAATTTATGATCATATTGGTTAACAGTTCATGTGTGGAAAAAAGACTGCCTTTTCGATACTGTACTGTACGTAGTGCGGTCACTCATCCTATTAACGTGCATTTCCTGTTATCGTGCACCAGCCTAATCTTTGTCTCTCATGTTTTAATGCACAAATTTTCATCACGATCAGCAAACATGATGTGTCAACCATAAACCTTGTACATTTTTTCTAGTGGTGGTGGACGGACCAATTCACGCCCATGTATCTATTCACGCCCACCCTCAATTTTCTAAAAGATTTGTACTTTTTCATGGAAAAGATGTTTACCATATCATAGGTAATTATCAAATTGATGGTATACATGGGTAATTTATTGTGTAATTGTGCTGGTTTTGGATAAATTCAGGGGTGGGCGTGAATAGGTACACGGGCGTGAATTGGTCCACCACCACTAGTTTGGGATGGGAAGTCTAGCTGGTACTAATGGGTATCTCAATATACTGTATAGTCAATGTACGGGTTTTCGATATATTCAAGTTTTTGATCATTTAAACTGTAAGCTCACAGTCCCGTTTTGGGGTGACATTTTTATAATTTTTGAGAATGAATATGCAATCACACTGAACCAGAGACTTTGTGGATTTAATTTTGCCATTATATTTCTGATCATTTTGGTTGCGTTCGTTTTGATACTTTTCATTGTCCGTTTACATTGTCATATCGAAAACCGATAAGGTGATCGTAATATGTCGATATGCTCATAAAGTTGATCTGGCAGCATTGACAGCTGCACCGCACATAGCAAACTTCATTTGAATTTGCAAATAAAGAAACGCCCTTTTCTTCAATATATTCTACAGTACAAAAACTCTCGTACAGTGTATTCCAAGCAGATATATTTTATATTTTCTGAAATAAACACTAAAATATTACCTCAATGCAGAAATAAACCATCCAGTTTATTATAATACAACTAATATAAAATCTGTTTACAAATTTTTGTAATTGATCATCTTGTAACAAATCTTTCATTTTAATTGCGTTCATCCCAATGACAGTGGTGGTACCACGTGATCGACTTAGTGATCAATCTTACCATTGACAGTCTGTTTTCTGCACTTTCAAACCAAAGTTTGAACTTTCTATTGAAAAAATAAAATCTTGGAAGTCTTGCAGCAGTTTGTTAGCTTATTTGCTTTATGACATATTTTTCAATGTACCTTAATATTTTGAGGTTGATTTTAACAGTATTAAGTGAAAACAATCGCTCTTTAAAAGTTTCCCTTAAGTGATTGACTTTATGATCATCACCTATATGAAACTGGCAATAATGTAGTTAAAACTTAGGCTATGTAGATCTTATAACCTCCAAAATCAAAGTTTTTCACCCTATTATTGTATCCACCGGAGGCATCCGGCGGATATTTTTAGTTTAGCGTTCGCTATGCCGCCGCCGCGCGTAGAGAGATTTTCAGCGTGAACGCTCTCAGAGGAAAACTACACCAGCTAGGTTCACCAAATTTGCAGGATATCTTCATTGAGGGAAGCGTCTCTGGGACTGAAATTAGCATCATTCTGAAAAACAAGGCCACAGGCATTTCTTTGAAAAATATCTACATCATTCTACTGGCTGTTTCTCATAGGTAGAAGGTTGAATCTCTTCATAGGTGATATATATAACAGATATACATGTCCTCTACAACCTTGCAGACATTTGACCTTAAAGGTGCTTATAACTCACTTATTATTGGTCCTAGAGGTTTGGGATGGTAAACCAACCTATAGGAAATCATGGGGTGGGAATCTTTTGGTGTGGTCGGATTTGACCTTGGGCCCCTCTTTCAAGGTCAAATGAGGATAGCCAAACTTAAAAGTGCTTATAACTCACTTGTTATTGGTCCTAGGGGATTGGGATGGTAGACCAACATATAGGAAATCATGGGCTGGGAATCTTCTGGTGTGGTCAGATTTGACCTTAGGAACCTCCATCAAGGTCAAGCGAGGATAGCCAACCTTAAAAGTGCTTATAACTCGTTTATTATTGGTCTCAGAGGTTTGCAATGTGAAACCAACTTATAGGAAATCATGGGCTGGGAATCTTTTGATGTGGTCAGATTTGACCTTGAGCCCCTCCTTCAAGGTCAAACGATGGTTCACTGGCTTTGGTGAGTTGTCTTTCTGGTGGATAAAAATTTGCATAGGTTCTCCAATGCGTAAGTCTAGTTATATTTTGAATTAATCCAGAAATTATTTTACCTACTCCTTTTTTATTTGCTTTGAATTTGAACTTTAAGACTACCATAAATTAATTTTGAAAAAAAAAAATTCTCTTGGTGCCTGGTAATAGGAAGTACCACTCCAGTTAAAACAGATATGAATGAGTTTGAAGATGCTGAAAAAGACTGAAATAGCTTTTTATAGAGATGCATAAACATGGATGTTTTTGATACTTAGGTAAACTGAAACTTGTGAGGTAAAAACTTTGCTGAAGGTTGTATTTTCTGTTAGGTGCACAGTAACTGGTGGTTCTATTATACCATTTATGACACACACTCCTCGCCTGTATGCATCCATCAGCACTGTAACTGGTGGTTCGAGGATACAATTTAAGATACACACTACTTCCCCCTTTCCATCCATCAACTTACCCCCATTTTACTGCTACTCGTGGCAACTTCTATACAAAATCCTTGTGCTTCTTTTAATTGTAGTAAAGCGATATTTTTAAGTTAAAAGACACATTGACACAAGCACAAGTTGTTAATATATTACAACCAAAATAATAGTACAATTAATTAGCTTTCTTGGCACCATATCAGTGGTAAAAATATATTTTATATATGTAATCTGGAACCCCTCTTGGCACAAAACTTGGAATTTGTTTAAATAAATTTCTGAATCTGTGTGTCATCACTTTGGCTACCATCGTTTTCATCTTATATATTGTATGGTGTAATACACCAGGTGTACTCATAGAAATACACAAGTATTGCAAATGGTGACCAGCTGTTGATTGGTATTCAGTATTTTGTCTTGTGCCATGTTAAGCGTGTGCTAATTAAACTATGATGGGGTGTAGTAGGTGACTGTAGGTCATCACTGACTATTCAATATAGCCTTATACCGTTAGTTATCTAGTGGCTTTGGGGAAAATTCAACAGAATATGAAAAATTTATGTCACCTACTTTAGTCTGCTTCACTTTACTGGAATATTATATCACAATCAATCCTTGTAATTTTCTGAAAACTGCAGGTCAGTTTTGCAGAAATAATAACACACTAACTAAAGACATGTTTAACATGCTTGTGAAGTATATATAATTAAGCGTCCCTGAAAGGGCGCTTATTTGTTTTCGCCTCAGTTTCCTCGCCGCCGCATTATGGTCTCCCTTGAATATCTCCCATATTATTAGAAGGTTTCAAACCATATTTGGCAGTTATATACCTTAGGTGTGGGAAAATTTTTCTGCATGCTTAAATTTGACCTTTATGAAGGTCACATGATCAAAAACAATTTTATTGAAGTACACCCCCCCCCCCCACCCCCACCCCCACCCCCGTCATCGCAGTTCAGGAAAAACTACTTTCTACACAGCCTTATAATTTGACACACATGTTCATACTATCGAAAACGCGAGCTGAGTAGATTTTGGAAGCAATCCCATGAAAAATGTCTCATTTATGAGTGATTTTCTGACACCTTCCAATCTGAAAGCCTTAAATTTAGGTCAACCCCCCTATTATCTTCATAAGTATTGCATTTAGAGCCATAAAATGTACTGGGAGGTAATAGGAAACCATATGTGGAGAGTCTAAATAGCCGGTCAGTTTTACCCCACGGCCCCCCCTTATGGGTCAAACTGGGGTCATAAAATAGTTGCTTTGGAATTTTGCCTTATATCTCCTTTATTGTTGCTTTTATACCTTCAGAATGTATTAAGAGGTATTAGGAAAGCATATGTGGAGAGTCTAATTAGCCGGTCAGTTTTACCCCCGGTCCCCCCTTATGGGTCAAACTGGGGTCACAAAATAGCTGATTTTGAGTTTTTGCCTTATATCTCCTTTATTGTTGCTTTTATACCTTCAGAATGTATTAAGAGGTATTGGGAAAGCATATGTGGAGAGTCTAAATAGCCGGTCAGTTTTACCCCCCGACTCCCCCTTATGGGCCAAACTGGGGTCATAAATAGCTGCTTTGGAGTTTTTGCCTTATATCTTCTTTATTGTTGCTTTTATACCTTCAGAATGTATTAAGAGGTATTGGGAAAGCATATGTGGAGAGTCTAAATAGCCGGTCAGTTTTACCCCCCGACCCCCCCTTATGGGCCAAACTGGGGTCATAAAATAGTTGCTTTGGAGTTTTGCCTTATATCTCCTTTATTGTTGCTTTTATACCTTCAGAATGTATTAAGAGGTATTGGGAAAGCATATGTGGAAAGGCTAAATAGCCGGCCAGTTTTACCCCCCGACCCCCCTTATGGGCCAAACTGGGGTCATAAATAGCTGCTTTGGAGTTTTTGCCTTATATCTCCTTTATTGTTGCTTTTATAGCTTCAGAATGTATTAAGAGGTATTGGGAAAGCATACGGCGCAGCTTTGTGCATTCTTAGCTTTACAGCAGGCTTATTAAAACCACAAAGCATTTTAAACTTTCAGGGATGCTTCGCTTTTGTTAGCAAAAGCATTCCTCTAGTTATTTCTAGGAACTATTTTATTCTGTTCATTAAAACGTAAACAGTGTACAACTGTGGGTCTCACTTGATTATGTATATGCAGTAAACTATTGTCAAGCAAAAAGATTGCAAATATATTTGATTTCCTCATTAATGTTCATCAGCTTAATTTTGAATCCTATAAAAAATGAAGTATGTGATTGATTGTAAGGTAAAATTCTAATAAGATTCTCCATATGTAAATAATTCTCCGGTACATGGGCTTAGTTAACCACATTACCACCAAGGGGCATGTGAATGCAGACTCATTCCTACTATTAACTAGCCTTTTGAAAGTCAACGGTGCTGTCCATGCATAATTTCACAAACTTCAACCTCAGATACATGCATCAAGTAGTCAGGGTAAGTGGAAACTCTTCCAAACATTTGCTGATGTGGAAGCTCTACAAGAGATAAAAGAATATTGTAATGCAGGTGTTTCATGTAATGCAGGTGTTTCCATTCAGTTCCTTTGGTATTCAAAGTAGGTCTCAATTCTTGGCACATCCGAGAACCTACCAGTCACAAAAGGGCTGAAATTGTCTGTCAGATCGGCCCATTCAGTATGTAAAGTGAGATTGGAGGAACAGAGAGCGAAACAGGAGAGAAAGAGGAAGCCAAGAGAAAAAGAGAAGAAGCTGATTGAAAGGCAGAAAACAAAGAAGATATTGGCAAAAAGTGAACAAGATCTATCTTGATGAGATCTAGCTAGGGCACAACTTGATTCTGCAGATTAACTTGATTGGGAAGGCTGTACTGATGAAGAGAGACCATCTTAGTAAAAAAATCCTATTTTCAGTATTTTTTTCACAGCATTCCTAGTTTATTCCTATTTTTTTTGCTCCTGCAATTCCTATTTTCCTATTTACTGAGACTTAGTTTTAACTTGACACCCTAAGAATGTGAGAACAAGTAATAAATAGCAAACTATAGTTTACAAATCTTTTCCTAATGTTGAATTTGACCTTTGACACCTGCTTCAAGGTCAAGTTCAGTTATCATAATGAAAAGGCCTTATATCTCCTTTACTATTGTTCCTTGTGCTTCGAACCCTGTCTCAAGGTCACACTGCTTCCACCTTTGCTTATCAGCCGGCGGAAAGATAACCAAGACCGTGGTCTTGTCATGACAGTTAGGCATTTTATAGATTAAACGACTGAGTTTAATTTCTGACAAGCAAATGTTATATAACTTTTTTCAGATGATAAACTTTACACCATAGCAACCCAAGAGAAAGTGAAGAGTAACTGACAGGTACAAGAGCCAATACAAGTTTTCGGCTGATTCTGTGGAGTGATGAGCTTTCACAACCACCCATCCCCCAGTTCAGATGGGTGTGGGGACAGTGAGAGTCCTTTTCAAAGAATTCCATCTGAAAGTGTGCTGAACACTGAGAAGCAGGGCCTGAAGAGAGCCACTGAGAGGGAGCAGCACAAAGCATGGGAGAGGTCACAGAGTGCACTGGATCTCAAGAACAAGGACATGAATCTCAAGATGTCCCCTGTGGATATGTTGGACTATGACAATCCAAGGTTAGTTCAGTCGCTTCCTGGGATAGTGCTCAGGGTCTTTCACCATTGTGAAATGTTGCATCTGATAAGAAAAATAGGCCAAAATAGTCACAATGTTTTAAGAATTTTCAATAACTTTAAGAAAAGGACAAAGGGGTTTACTGAATCTTTGGAAACAAGCCCTGATGGAGGTTATTGACATGTCATTTTTTTACTCGACAAAATTTAGGCAATGTTTTTTAAATATTGGTAAGTTACTCCCAAAGTACACCTTTGAAGAAATATTTACCAAAGTAGACATTTTATGTACAGTACTGTACAGTTCTTTCAGTACTATAATTCTGAGAATCTCAGTGTTTGGCAATCTGTTTAAAAGAAACAAAACCCATTGCTATAACATCAGATAAATGTAGGTTTACATAAGAGTTAATTCAAAAACACAAGAATATCAAACCAGTGTAGTCAACTTAATGTCTCTTTTATACATGTTTCATTTTGATTTTAAAATTATTATAGGATTAAAAAAAAACAACAAAAAAAAATAAAACAACTTTACTACTTTTTAATTTTTACCTAAAGACAAAGTGAACACACCCTGCAATCTTAAATATGCAGACTTTACCTTTGTTGTAAGCTCTTTACTGAAATGTGTCACAGTTTTGGCACATTTTGGCAATCTGTTTGTAAATATTTGTTGTTTGGTGTAAGTGCTGATAATGCCCAGGGATATGTTTAGAAGCCTTTATGGCTAATTGCAACCTATCATCTGTTTGGTATTGTTTTTCTGGCACTTTGTATTTTGGCTCAACAATAAAGAGAGCCAGAAAAACCTGTGTCTTTAAAAGAGATCCATGTATTGTTTTTCCATACAGTTTATTTAATTTGAAGAAATATGACTTTCATCAATGTGTATAGAATTCACTTCTAGGGGTCAATCTTTAAAACTAAGATTAAGTAATCAAAATATCTGCCAGTTTTTGCTTTAGGAGAGCTCTGAGGCTGAACATAGTCACAAAAATAACATGTACAAGAAAGTCAGTCAGGTATCAGGTATGCATGTGCTTAATCTCTGAACTAGTGGATTCTAAGGCACACCATCTAAATTGTAATACATAAATAAGCAAGTCGTGAAACATAATCGGGTTGTCACCAAGGGGACCTTTGGTGTTAGGATTATCGATCCTGATATGGATAATCTTTGAGGAAGACTGAACCATGGGTAGAAACTATCTTATATAAAAACTATGACCTTGATCCGAAGTATAGTTTTTGATATATGCACACTGACAAACAGCTGCAATTACAATATCCTCATCCGTTCTCTTTGGTGTACAAATGTAAAAGAAATGTTTACAGTGACATGACAAAAACAGTAAGAATCATGAGAGCCATTATTGATTGATTCTCCAGTATTGCAGAATACCATGTGAATGACAATAATTATGTAAAATGTGTCAACATGATGAAATTCAAGATGACGTTCATTTTATTAGCATCAGTGATCTTTATTCTGAAGAACGTGATAGTATATTTGAGAAACCGCAGCTTATATTATAATACATGATTTTTCAAATCTTTTTGACATTGATCAAGTTTATTTATATGTTAAAGTTAAAAGTTAAAGATATACACATTTATTTAGGAAAAAAATCTGATACAAAAGAAAACTTAATATTTAATGTCTATTAATCAATCAGGTTTGTACACTGATGATAATTTTCAGTGCTGTGTTTATTTTTTATCTTTCCTTCTCTTTGTATTATTGCACTTACTCAAAGTGACATATAAGCCCTAAAAGAAGACTGGGTGTCTGTAATAATTGTTAGTTTTGTTAATTTTTGTTGTAATGTATGATACATGTCGCAATAATAAAATATATATAAACAATATTCCAGTGTGAATATTGATGCACTGTGTTTGTAACTTTGTATCTCCATTTATCAGCGAAATTTTTTTTAGTTTGTTTATTATCTTCTAGGAAATTGGTGTGGTATTTTTTGTGATGCTCCATTTTTAAGATCTTTACAGTCAGTGCAATAAAGATGGCTTTGGTTTTTGTATGTTTTATGTTAGGATGAGATCATGAACTCACACTATCTACAGATGAAAATATTCTGACAAATAAATGGTCTCCATTTGAGATTAGGTACTCTATTTGTTTAAAATATGAGCCAGGTGTAACTTAGTGATATGAATGGTAAACTAATATTCTGCTTATTTCATTGTTTTCTTCTGATAGAAATTATGAAATCCATGAAGACTATTTAAAAACTTTTTTTTTTTTAGAAAACATCATTATTTTAAATTTTAAAATATTTATTGCTTCATATTAACAATAAAAACTTGTAAAATATATAAAGTTAAAGTAAAATATCACATTTTTATTTTGTATTCAGTAAAAGACATTTTTTGGTCTTAAATTGTGCCTTGTGTATGATCGTGGTTGTTATGAGTTTCACCATATTAAAGACAAGCGTATGAAATACCGCTATAAAATACCAGATTTTATTTTAGGTTTCAAAGGGTGCATTTCCAAAAATTAAACTATCTTTTTTGGTGTGTAGAATACAATTCTGATCTTTTCCACAATGTAGAGTAAGAAATCTAAAATTCGCCACCTCTAAAACCTTAGTTAATTTTATGAAGAAAACGATGTTTTGTCTTAAAATTGGTATTTTTCAGTTCACAAAACCTTACTTTACTGTACATTCAACAAATCTCACCTCAATTCATTTATTTTATTAGTATTTCCACATGTGGCGAATTTCAGATATGTGGCGAATTTTAGATTTCTTACTCTAACTACTTCCTTTAGCCAGGCTCTACCCATATGAGACATTTCATGAAGATCTGGACCCATATTCTTCAACCATACCTAGACTGTGCCTAACTTGGATTCTAAGTTTTTCTCAAACTTTTACTTACATAGATCAAAATGTTATTCATCAACATTCCTAACTCTAAGGTCACCTTAGACCTCTACTTAGATTTCAAGTTATCTGTAGAGGTTGTTTAGATGATAGAATGTTTCTAAAGTGTGTAATTATTGGAGGGAATCTTGTGTTTTATATATGATATTAAACTGTGCTGCAATATTAAAAACAGCATTTTCCCTGAAGGAAATGGACTTTTTCACCATTTTTAACAAAGCAGTCCAAGTTTACAGCTACAGTACAAAGTATAGGGAGTTTTCCTAACTTAGAATCTAAAGTAGCGGTTAATGAATACAAAATCTAAATAAAATACTTTGGTAAGTAGAAAACCATTCCTAACTTAGATCTAAGGTGACCTTAGCTAAGTATTGTTGAAGAATACGGCCCCTAATCTGTTCGATACTGTAAGACTAATATCAATCAGAAAGCACAAGTTGTTGAAAATTTTTTTTTTTTTTTGTGATTTTATTATTCTGACATGTATCATACATTTTATAACTACATTAATATTTAATCATAAGATACAGGATACCCAGCCCCTCTAAATGGGCTTATAAGTCACTACAGACATAATATAATAAGTGACAGATAATAAACACATTAACAAATTTTTAAGAAAGATTATAAACAGAATCTTCACAACATAGTATTACTTTCTACTCGGATAAAGATGTGAGGGATTAACTTTCTCTTATTCCAGATGGTTTCGACAAAGATTGCAGTAAACTGTTACTTACAGTTAAGCTGCATTATATACACAAATTTTCCATTGTCTGACATTTCAAGAATATTGTTTCCCTTTTAGCTAATTTAGTGAAAAATAAAAACCACTCGGGATCAAAATGTTAACAGCAGAGAAAGTGGATTTCATCCTCAGTATTTTCATTTTGGCATAATTTACAAAATCTGTTTTCAATTGGTAATACAAATGTTTTTTTTTCAATTGAAAATACATTGAAAATGGGACCTTTGAAGGTTCAGGATTGTTTCGTATCCAGAGTATGATCTGGATGTTTCCCTAAATTTAATCATTTCTTCCTTTTGTCAGGCCCCTACCACATAAAAAAATTCAAAATATCAATTAGACTTGTCACAGGTCTTTTGTGGCTAGCTTTTTATGATTCTGGGCCTGAATTCTCCAAAAATCCTGTTTCAGAGTTGGTCACAAAACTAAAATGTTTGTCACAACTATGGACGAAAACTAGTCACTAAATTATATCCTTGCCTTTTATTGGCATTTTGCCAGATTCACAAAGTCAAAATCTTTATTATTTTGTTTTATGGTGCCTACTGCCTAGTGTTTAGGAAGAATCTTGGCTAGTACAAAATTTTTTAATTTAAGACTTGACCGAACCTAATATAAGACTAAGATTTAGCCTTCTTGTGAATATGGCCACAGGTATACATTAAGACACCAGGCAATAATTTTGAAGCTTACAGTACATAAACCATTGTGAGTAAATGTAGCGTAACAGTAGCAGGAGAGATAACAGGAAATACATTGAACAGAGAGAGATGCTACAGAAGTAAACAGAGGAAGTTTTTCACAGACAGACAGCATTATATAGTCTTAGAGTCTGTTCACTGACCTTATCAATTTTGGTGTGTGGAAATAAACAAATCTGATCATATGTGTGAATGTTAATGAGTAATTACCTGAAAATTTTTTTTAAAATGTGTCTGCAAGTTATTGATTTGGTTAATCAATTGATTTATCCATATGTATATTCAGTGTGCTGCCTTTTGAGGAACAAAACACACAAAAAAATTAACAAAATGTTATTTCTATAAATAGTTTGTATTGTTTTAAGTAATATTTCTTTTAAGTTTTAAAATGAAACATGGTAAATAAAGAAATCATAATTACAACTGCTTGTAACAATTGATTACCAATTGTTGGTTTTAATGACAAAATCAATTTTCTCTTTACAGCTTTATATAATATAATGAAAAAATCCTGTGTTGGTGTGAGGGGACCAAGTTAGCATTTCTACAGCACGGATTGCAGATGCCCAGTCACCAATTGTCAATGCTGATTTTATTGTTTTTACCCCACAGCCCTTAAGGGCAGTTGGGGTACTGTTTTCACCCATGGTCTCCGGATGGGCGGGTGGGCAGGTGGCAGGAAAAAGTGTGTCTGGGCTGTATCTCAGAAACCGTAAGGTGTAGGAAGTTGATACCTGATAGGGACATTAGTTAGGAGGTGTAGGTGTGCAACGTCATGGTCTGACCTTGATTTGACCTTTGACCTTGCTGTAGTGACCTTGAGTTTGAAAATCTTGTCCGGGCTATATCTCAGAAACCACAAGGTGTAGGAAGTTGATACTTGGTAGGGACATTGGTTAGGGGGTGTAGGTGTGGAGTGTCATGGTCTGACCTTGATTTGACCTTTGACCTTGCCTTACTGACCTTGACCTATAAAATCTTGTCCGGGCTATAAGTTCGAAATTGGTGTAATTCTGTCTGTTCATTTGTCCGTTTTTTTGTCCATTTGTCAATCCGTCAACATTTCCGTTTCCGGACTCTAACTCGAAAATGCTTCGTCCAATCAATTCAAACTTGACAGGGAGATAGATCACCATCATAGCTAAGTTGCTTTTTAAAATTGGTATAATTCCGTCTGTTCGTTTGTCGGTTTGTCTGTCCATCAACATATCCGTTTCTGGACTCTAACTCAAAAACGCTTTGTCCAATCGAATTCAAACTTGACTGGGAGATAAATCACCATCATAGCTCAGTTGCTTTCGAAATTGGTGTAATCTGTCCTTTTGTTTGTCTGTTTATAGCATAGATACAATTATGTAACCTAGATTACAATTTTACATTTGGTAGCATGTCTGACACATTTACCTTAACTGGGTGACTAAACATTTCTTTCCTTGTTTTTAAATTTAGTTACAGCAGTACACCTTTTTGCTGCATGCGCAGCCCGCCTTTTGGGCATTTCTGACCCTTTTGTTTATCATTTTATTCCATGTGTTTCCTTTTGCTAGATTTTGGCTGACACAGATTGCTGATAGATGATTATATTTTTGTCCTGATGAGTGGTTAAATAATAAAATGGCAACAGCAATTGGGAAGTGACTAATGAAAAAAACCACCTGTTTTAGCCTACACAGATCAAATTTCTTCCTCCATTTAACAGAAGATTCAGGTGACTTTGGCTTTCAGGAAGTGATCAATTTTAGAGAAAAATATCAGCTAAAATTATGCATGCACTTGCATACATGCAACGTGTTTTATTAGCCTAGTACCAAAATATTTGTCTTCAGGGTATTGCATCATTAATACCAGCTTAAAAATTAGAGAGAAGTTGTTTATAAAAATGCCATTATAAATGTCAGCATACAACATTATTTATAAAATATTAAATCTAATGTAATTGGAAATTTATTGTATTTAATCTGTGTTCTTACTAGTTCCAAGGTGCAGAAAATTAAAAATCATTTTTTCTGTAACCACTAAAGTCACTGAGTTATAACCATATTTTGTCACTGGATACTGACTTTTAAGTTTTTTGACCATATATAGAGACTGGACACTGGGTTGTAACCATATATAGTCTTTGAAAACTTAAAAGTGAGTTGTAACTTGTAACCATATATAGTCACTAAAAAGTGAGTTATAACTACATACAGTTATTGGACACCGAGTTATGACCATATGTAGAATGTATACATTCATGTATACATTGAATCTTAAGTTGTAACCACATATAGCCATATATAGTCATTAAGCGTCCCTGAAATGGCGCCTATTTCGTTTTGCGTCAGCATTATGGTCTCCCTTGAATATTTCCCTTATTATTGTAAGCTTTTAAACCATATTTGGCAGTTATATACCTTAGGCGTGGGAAAATTTTTCCACATGCTTAAATTTGACCTTTGATCTTTATCAAGGTCACATGATCAAAAAATAGTTTTTTTGGGTACACCCGCCCGTCATCGCAGTTCAGGAAAACGTGAGCTGATTAAATTTTGGGAGCAATCTGATAAAAATTGACCGATTTATGAGTGATTTTCTCACAGGTACCAATCAGAAAGCTTAAAATTCATGTGAACCCCCCCCCCCTATTATCTTCTTAAGTATTGCATTTAGAGCCATAAAATTTATTGGGAGGTAGTAGGAAACCATATGTGGAGAGTCTAGAAAGCAAGTCAAATTTCCCCCCAACCCTCCTGTAGGGGTCAAACTGGGGTCATAAAATAGCCAATTTCATCTTTTCCCCTTATATCTCCTTTATTCTTGCTTCTAGAGCTTGAGAATGTATTAAGAGGTATTGGGAAACCATATGTGAAGAGTCTATATAGCTGGTCAGATTTACCCCCGGACCCCCCCCCCCCTATTGGTCAAACGGGGGTTATAAAATAGCCAATTTTATTGAGTTAATACTTCCTATCCAATGGACAATTGCTAATCCGGTCGGCGTAGACCGGCCCGCCAAACGCCAGAAAAAGACGTCCTGTGTTTCCACCGGCTGGCCGGTCCGTAGTACTGTGCACTCCCCAGATGGCGCCTCGTACTTCCTTCCTGTCTAGACAACCTGACGTCATAGCATCTTTTTCGTTTGGCACGTGTACTGTGCGAACGTGTTTTCAACAATCTCCAGATATTTTAAGGAAAAGTGTGCCTTATGACGGATTTTCAACCTTATATGTGGATATTTTCAGTGTAGAAGTGTTATCTACTAATCAAGCAGGAATATACATTATAAAATCTGCTGGAAACGCTCCCTAGCTGACTCAATTTAGTGTTGACGATAGGGCAGTAATCTACGAGAATTATGAAGGCAGCCATTTTCTAGTTTCCTCCCATTCAACAATTGTGTTGTTAAAGGCAGATCGACAAATTTTAGAAATATAATGGATATACTTACAAGGTATTTTTATCCGTGTTTTTGTTTGAATGTACCTGCTGTAACCTACCAGCTACTATCACCATAGAAACGTCCTTTCTAGTACTACAATAGAAATCACGGGAAACTTCAGTCTACGTAGTTTTGAACACTGTAAAGAAGTAAGTCCCAGCAAGATGCATTCTTCATCTTCAGAGCGCACTGGTACCGACTTCTCTGCTGTATAGCATCAGTCACACCAGCCTAGCTCGAGTATTTAGTGCTTTTTCATCAGAAGCAAGAGATGAACTCTTCGGATTTCTTCAGAGCGCACTGGTCCAGACATCTTTGCTTTAATGCATTAGTCGACCGGCAAGCTCGTATTCAGCCGACCTCACCTAGTATTTACATAGAAGGAACTTCATCTTAATCACTCTCAGTCCCACCCTTATGGACCCGGCACTTGTGTCGGTAGTAAGGGCAGTGGATGGCCAGGACACTGGTTTGAGTGCACAGCCGGCTGAGCAACCAACTTCAGACCGGCATCGACCCAGCAGTAAGTAAGTAAGTAAGTCCCAGCAAGATGCATTCTTCATCTTCAGAGGGCACTGGTCCAGGCTTCACTGCTTTTAAGCATCAGCCGACCGGCCAGCTCAAAAGAACGTGACCTCTGACATCATATCCAGTCAGCCAATCGCGTGTCCTTCCGACTAATCACGAAGCAGGTCACGTGTTTTCACCGACCATGAAGATCAGAAGTGCATTCTTTCAGAACTCACATCTACTGTGATTCCAGTCCCTGCTTTGCAGACCCGACCTTATTGTCGGTAGTGGGGTTTTGTGGACTGTAAAGTTGCCGGTAAGGCATCACACAAAGAACGCGAATACTGACGTCATCTCCAGTTAGCCAATTGTGTGTCCTTCCGAATAATCACGGAGCAGGTCACGTGTTTTCACCGACCAGGAAGGTCGGAAGTGCGTTCTTCAGAACTCGCGTCTACTGTGATTCCAGTCTCTGCCCTGCAAACCCGGCTTCGTTGTCAGTAGTGGGGTTTGTGGATGAGCAGAATACTACGCATTTGCATGTTTAAGTATCGCAAAAGAACGCCACAACTGACGAGCTCCAGTCAGCCAATCGCGTGTCTTTCCGACCAGCAAGCTGGCCACGTGACACACCGAACACCAAGTGTTTCTAAAAATAGTTCACAAGGGCTTTCCCAGCAACTGTCAAATCTACAAATAAGACATGCGATTAAAGAAGTACTTTAATTAATGGAGGAAACCTACAGCAAGCTGAATTCAACACACAAGATAGTTGTAAATTGATTTAGCAACTGTTTTTTATTACTGGCTACAACTGGTTACAGAGTGTACCGGCTGGTACTGGCTACACAGCCTTGTACACTTGCTTCAACAACTGGTTACAGTGTACTGGCTGGTACTGGCTACACAGCCTAGTACACTTGCTTCAACAACTGGTTACAGAGTGTACCGGCTGGTACGGGCTACACAGCCTAGTACACTTGCTTCAACCTACGGGTTACAAGTCTACTAACAGGATGCTGGCTACACAGTCCTTACTGAAAAGTGCTTCACCCCAACTGGTTACATAAAAAGCTGGCTAAATATAGACCAGTAGCTGTCAAAATTGATTGGTGACCCCAGCCTGCCAGTTTTTTGCCGGTTACAGAGAATTGCTGGTTACAGTAAAAGTACCGGGTATGGAGTCCTGGTACCGGACAGAGTTACCTCAGGTTTATTTGGTTACAGAGAATTCTTAGACCGGTCAGTGGTCTTGGTGATGTGACATGACAGTGTCCCAAGCTACTGCCAGGCAGCCTTCCCTTATCACATCTCTCAACAACCTGTTATCAGTGCTGGACTTGGCTGGAGAGATAATAAATTTTGTCATCATGTCCGACCAGGGGTCAGACATCTCACAAATGACAATTGCTCTGTAAATGCTGCACCTTGCTGCGGCTGCTGGCCCGGGGCGAAGAGTCTATTAATGTGAAAAGTTGTGTCAGCCCCACCGGACCACAATAAGAACAGAGAGACTGTTAACCTGGATCATTGTCACCAGACCGGACCAGTGTCCGGAGGGACAGAAAATGTTTGTCAGAATATCAAATGTCTCAAATGTGGCCCACAATCTGCCTGTAGGGTCCAGACTAAGCCCTTTTTGGGAACTTAGGAAGCCTTGGGGGGCTGGACCCTAGATAGTACCAATGTTGAAGGAGGGATGCCTACTTCCATATACCTATACAAGAACAATCCAGGAAATGCCTGATATTTCACATCCAAGGTCGGGCATACCAGTTCAGGGCCCTGCCATTCGGTTTGTCCACAGCACCTTTGGAGTTCACCGTGTTACCAAAGGAGGTGAAATTGATGGCCATACACAAGGATTTAAGAAGCCACCAGTGCCTAGACGAATGGTTGGTGAGAGCCAGATCCCACCGGGCTTGTCTCCAACATACACAAGAACTAGTAAATAATGTGTCAGCAACTGGGTTGGCTGATGAACTCAGAAATCAGAGCTGGAGCCCAAACAAGACTTCGATTTTGTAGGCTACCAGTTCGAATACAGGTCGGATCAGTTCCAACCGACTCTGGACCTGTGACAGAACCTTCAAGAGACTGTAAAACTGCTATCCCTACTGGCTTGCCCAGTCCGGGAATTCATGTCCTTGATAGGCTACTAACAGCTACAGAAAAGCAAGTTAATCTAGGCCGGCTTCATATGAGACTCATACAGTGGCATCTCAAAAAACAACTGGAGGGTACCGGAATCACTGGAAAAGGTGATCCAAGTCCCCAGGTCCCTGCACCCCCATTTACAATGGTGGCTGAAGGAAGACAGTGTACTTACAGGCCAACCATTACACCTAATAAACATGCTCTGCAAATATTTACAGAGGCATCAATAGAAGGGTGGGGCGCTCACTTAAACGAGCACACTGCAGGAGGAACCGGGTCCCTTCCGGGAAGCAAGCTGCATATAAACTATCTAGAACTTAAAGCAGTCTTTCTGGCTTTAAAAGAGTTCCAAGACCTTTGCTCAAACAAGATAGTACTTGTAGCAACCGACAACAGCACAGTAGTGTCATACATAAACAAGGAAGGAGGCATGAGGTCGGGCCCACTTGTGCCCCGCTATGGGGACTCTTGACCTGGTGTACCAGGAAACAAGTGACTCTAAGCCCGACACATTCCAGGCTGGCTGAACGTGGTAGCAGACAAGCTATCCAGGCTAGGCCAGACCATCCAAACAGAGTGGTTTCTCCTTCCAGAGGTCTTCTACTCAATATGCAGCAGGTGGCACCGGCCCAAAATAGACTTAATTGCCATGAGGTTCAACAACAAGTTGCCTCTGTTTGTGTCACCGGTACCGGATCCCCTGGCCATAGCAGTGGATGCGCTCAGTCGGCCATGGTAGGATCTGGAAGCATACACCTTCCCACCGTCAGCCATATTGGGCAAAGTGGTGGAGGAGTTGCAGGACTCCCCATGCAAGAGAATCATTCTGATTGCTCTGGGGTGGCCCAACATGCCTTGGTTTTGGGATCTAGTGGCCATGTCCAGCCAAATCCCACTGAGCCTGCCCAATCTGCCCAACCTGTTGACAGCCATTCAATCAGATCCCTCACAGAAATCTGACAAATCTTAATCTTCATGCATGGCTCCTAGAGTCTCAGCAATCGAGGAGCCGGGCTTGTCTGAGGCAGTGGCAGCAAGAATTGAGGCTCCTCAAAGGGGATCAA
The DNA here is from genome assembly GCA_964017235.1 of Sabellastarte sp. h YS-2021. Lineage (NCBI taxonomy): Eukaryota > Metazoa > Annelida > Polychaeta > Sabellida > Sabellidae > Sabellastarte > Sabellastarte sp. h YS-2021. The sequence goes on along the minus strand of OZ024933.1, from coordinate 90,552,603 downwards.
TCAGATCAGTCTATGAGGCAAGTGGGCCTTTTTTACAAGTGATGTATCACTCCTCAGGTGGACTTTGGCCCCCCCCCCCCTGTAAAGTCAGTTGCTGACTTCCTTATGTACCTGTTTCAGGACAGGAAGTTGCAACCCAGCACCATTGAGGGTTACAGGTCAGCCATTGCTGATAGACTGGGAAATTCGCCCATCAATATCAGTAAGGATGAAAATCTCACTCGTCTCCTGGATAGTTTCCACTGAGACAGATCCAAAGGCCGGAAGGGAATCCCCTCCTGGAACCTCTCCCTGGTTTTTGCACCAGCTGACAAGGTTCATTTTGAACCAATTAAAGACGCCTCCTTGAAGCATTTGACCTTCAAGACAGTTTTCCTCTTGGCCCTGGGGTCGGGCAAGTATAGTAGTGAGATACATGCTTGGCAAAACAGAAATATTAGACACCCATCTGACTGGTCAAGGTGTCCCTGTACCCGTCACCCAGCTTTCTCTCCAAGAATCAGCTGGCCAAAGAGGGTCCAGACAGTGTGGCCCCAGGGGTATAACAGCCCTGGCCCCAACTCTGGATAGATCCCTCAAGTCTGACAGGTCCCTCTGTCCAGTTAGAGCATTGCGCTACTATTTGGACAGGACCTCGGGCAGAATAAGGAGGTGGTTTTTGTCTCCTTTAAGAAAAGTTTTGGGCCTTTGATGCTTCTAAGGTCTTCCAGTCGGAAGTTTCCTTGGATACAGTCTTGTCAGCCTGCCTCTGAAGTCACATAATACCTTCACATGGTTCTATTTGAAGGGCGGGGCTTTGAGCTGATTCAGAGCTTTACCAATTGGGCTCGGTAGTGGCTGCTCAGCAGATCCACAAGTGGCCCTTAGATTGAGGAGATTTGTATATATGTATAAACGGTTTCTTCATGTACATAAGAATTAAGTGTGGCGTGCTTCCTTTCGGAGGTTTATTTGCATTCTGGGACTGAACTCATCCCTCTCTTCCCCTACCTCAGAGCAGGTCTGCAAAAAAAGGGGGGGAGGCAACGGCGGTATAGCCCCGGTTAACCGGCTGCTGGCAACCGACCATGGCCTTACAGGGTTTCCTGACCTTAAGGTCAACCCAGGCCTGGGCCTATAGGTCTCCTGACAAAGTCAGCCTAGACCATAGGTTAAAATTTGCTATTACTTGTGAGTTCACATAAGTCCCTAGTAACTTACCCGCTGGCCAAGCGGTAGTTATTCAGCAATTGTCCATTGGATAGGAAGTATTAACGCAATAAAATTGCAAATTTAATAAGTAAATACCCTATCCAATGGACACACAAGACCCTCCCACCGACCCCGCTGTCAGCTTACTAGGGGTCTAATAGGTTTAGACAACGAAAAAGATGCTATGACGTCAGGTTGTCTAGACAGGAAGGAAGTACGAGACGCCATCTGGGGAGTGCACAGTACTATGGACCGGCCAGCCGGTGGAAACACAGGACGTCTTTTTCTGGCGTTTGGCGGGCCGGTCTGCGCCGACTGGATTAGCAATTGTCCATTGGATAGAGTATTAACTTATAAAAATTTAATATACTTATTAAATTTGCAATTTTGTGTTTTTGCCTTATATCTCCTTTATTCTTGCTTTTACAGTTTTAGGATGTATTAAGAGGTATTGGGAAACCTTATGTGATGAGTGTAGATAGCTGGTCAGATTTACCCCCGCATCCCCCCTTATGGGTCAAGCTGGGGTCATAAAATAGTCGATTTTGTGTTTTGGCCTTTTATCTCCTTTATTCTTGCTTTTACAGCTTTAGAATGTATTAAGAGGTATTGGGAAACCTTATGTGAAGAGTCTAGATAGCTGGTCAGATTTACCCACGGACCCCCCCTTATGGGTCAAACTGGGGGTCATAAAATAGCTGATTTTGTGTTTTTGCTTTACATCTCCTTTATTCTTGCTTTTAGAGTTTATAATGTATTAAGAGGTATTGGGAAACCTTGTGTGAAGAGTCTACGTAGCTGGTCAGATTTACCCCTGGATCCCCCTTATGGGTCAAACTGGGGTTATGAAATAGCCGATTATGTGTTTTTGCCTTTTATCTCATTTATTCTTGCTTTTAGAGCTTTAGAATGTATTAAGAGGTACTGGGAAACCATATGTGAAGAGTCTAGATAGCTGGTCAGATTTACCCCCGGACCCCTCCTTATGGGTCAAACTGGGGTCATAAAATAGCCGATTTTATTACGCTACAATAGCTTACCATGTGGGACTTAATGCTGTTCTCGGGTTGCCACACCCGGGGCCAACGTCTTAGAAAAAAAGACCGTTCTTGTTAGCCACCGGATATACTGGTAGTTGTCGTCACGTGATACCTTCTGACCAATCGTCCTACTTTCTCGTTGGCCACGATTGACTGGTAGCAGTTTGTAAATATACAGACATTTTCATTTATTTCTCAGACTTTACTTATTGTTGGAGGCTAATATTTGCATATTTCTTGTAATATATATCATAGATTATTCTGTTAAAGTTTCATTTCCACAGGATAAGTATTTTTATTGCAGTCGCGTGTTTTGAGTTTTCCTCGGTTCAGGCTATTTCTTTCTACGTCTTTTATTGCGTACAAAATGTCTACACATCAAGCAAATAAAGACAAACCGAGAGCGCAGAAATGCCGCCATTTCTGCTTTAGTTTTGATACACATAATTTCTGCCCTACCTGTAGGGAGGCTGGCAAGGGAGATGACCCCTGTGTCACCTTTGAAACCCCTTGCGAAGTTTGCACGTCTTTTACAGATGAGCAACTTCAGAAAATCCAAAACCGGAAACGGTATTTGAAAAAGCAGAAAGCGACAACTAGTTCCAAAGATGAACTAGATCTTTTGGGTGAAGGCGACGGGGATTCCTTCACTGGGTCTAATGCAGACCTCGAGTGTGCGGCTGATAGCCTTTTTACCTCACCCCCCCGTCCACAACCTCTTGCCTTCAGTTCCCTGTCTTTGAAAACGCCAGCAAAAACCGTCCCACCCACCCCTGGCACTGCTTTGCAAAATAAAATCCAGTCAAATTTAGAGAAATCACTCGGTGATTCCTTAAATATACACTTACAGCAGCAAATGGGTTCCTTTCAGGCATCCATGTTGGAAGCTTTTAGGTCACTCCGAGAGGAGTTGACTGTAAAACAGAAAGTCGAGGCACAGCCCTCGACTCTTGCTTCAAAACCTGGCTTGTCCAGTACTTCTGCTGCCCCTCTGGATTTGCCCCCTCCGAGATCTGGTACTAACATTCCAAGCGAGGATATGGATGTGGACTACGGTCCAACTCTTCCTCCCCGTTTAGTATCTACTCAACCTTCCTCGGATCAGTACGTTGCCCCCTCTGAAGGTCATCCCGAAGAGGTTCCGTACTCTCACAAAAAGCAAAGCCATAGGCAGCCAGTTGACCCGAGCTCTGCCTCGGACCAACTAAATGAGGATTCCGATGAACCTCGGATCCCTTCTTCTAGATCCAAAAAGCACTCTGACAAGAGCAAACATAAATCAAGATCTAGATACGTGTCTTTTACCTCAGAGGAGGACCACTCCCCTGTAGCCAGACACAGGTCTTCTAAGCCCTCTAGGGCTCAGCCCTCAGGAGTTGCTTCTGATCAAGACCTCCCACAACATGATCCAGACCCCCCTTATTATAGGGCAGTAGCTTTGTCTGACATGCCCTCACAATACTCTGAGGAAGTTGATACCTTCAGGCGTATTTTGTCTCTCCCTGACCCCAGGGAATCTATGCCCAGGTCTTCCACCTCGGTGTTGGGTCTGGATGATGAAAAAGGCCGTCAAGAGCTCAGACCTAGAGGTCCCTCCTCTATTCTTCCACTTAGCTCAGTTATCAAGGACGCCTTTGATAAATTCCTACATGACTTTAAGGCTGCCAACTTATCTGAGGGAAAATATGTCAAGCCTCCTCCCTCAACTTCAAAGTGGTACAAGGTGGGACAACCAACTTTTCAAGACAAAATCCAGGAGTTGAATACAGACTTTGCTAAGATCTGTATTACTCCTAGACCTTCTGGGCCCCCAGTAGCCAGAGTTCCCCTTCCAGTCCTCAAGGAGCTAGAACTTCAGGCTAGACAAAATATCTCTACCCTCAACTTCACCGCTGCTTTTGCCAAGACCTCGTCTTCTTGCAATGCTTCATTGGAAAAATGCCAACATAGCATCAAGTCTACGGTCAAGAAGATTAAATCTCAGATTCAAAAAGGTGCCGATCCTGAGAGAGCAGCAAAGCGCGGATATGAGGAAGTAGCTGACTACTTAGATTTTTGGAACAAGACAGTACTTGTTCAACACAGGGCCCTCACTTGTCTCAGCAAATCTCTAGCCCATATTTTGCAGAGGGAATTATACTCTATGGCTAATACCGGCTTGCTTAGGCGCGAAGCCGAGATGACTCTATTACATCCTCAATTAGGAGAAACGAGACGTCAAGAACTCAGGAACTCGTCCTTTTGGGACGCCTCCTTGTTCGAGTCTCAATTAGTGAAGGAAGGTGAGGACTTCCTTCTCAAAAAAGGCACCTCAAAAGATTCTCAGGGTTTTCCACCCTACCAGAATAAGCCCTTTCGTGGTCCCCACAAGAAAAGAGGCTCCTACAGGAAACGCCCCTATGGGGGCAATACCTCTCAAAGCAGTAACCAGTCCTTTCCTTCGGGAAGAGGAAAATCCAACTTCAGAGGCTTCAGGGGTCGTTTTCGACCCCACAATAGAGGAAGGGGGCGTGGAAACCCCCCTCCCCAATGACTCCTCCAAAGCCTCACTCAGTCCACCAGTAGGAGGTCGCCTCCGTTCTTTCAGGAGAGACTGGCTCACAAACAAATGTTCTCAAAACGTGTTAAACATTATCACCAATGGCTACGTTCTGCCATTCCGTTCAAAGCCAAACTTGATCAGATTTCCTCTGATTCTGTCAGAGTACAAGGCCCAACAAAAAGACCAAGCCTTGGCTACTTGTATCCAGTCTCTCCTGTCAAAGAACGCTATCGAAAGGGTAGACAATGTAAAATCTCTCGGGTTTTACAGTCGCCTGTTCCTAGTACCCAAGCCTCACCAAAAGTGGAGGCCAGTCATAGACTTAAGCAGGCTCAATACTTTTCTACACGTAGAAAAGTTCAAAATGGAAACTCCAGAGTCCATCAGGACCTCCCTGATTCCAGGGGAGTGGGTATCGTCGATAGATCTGTCGGACGCCTACCTGCATATCCCCATCCACCCAAACTCAAGGAAATACCTAAGGTTTTGCTACAAGGCTCAGGTGTTCCAATTCACCTCCCTCCCGTTCGGACTAGCCACAGCCCCCCAGGTCTTTACAATGATCGTAAAGGAAGTGAAACTAATGGCCCTCTCAAGAGGACTCAGAATTCACCAATACCTGGACGACTGGCTGATCAGGTCCCAGTCTCAGGAGGAAGCACAAGTGAACACTCAGGCAGTAGTAGAACTGACTCAGTCCTTGGGATGGATAATAAATCAGGAAAAATCAGAACTGAAACCTACACAGGTGTTTTCGTTCGTGGGCTACGAATACCACCTCGATTCAGCCCTTGTAAAACCCACTCAAGAGAGATGGCTCAAACTTCAGGATTTGATCCTGCGACTCAAGTCAAAACGTGTTTTGACTGCAAGATGTTTGATGTCTCTAATTGGGTTGCTAGCCTCAACGGAGAAAATGGTCCCGGAGGGACGCCTTCACATGAGGCCCTTTCAGTTTCATCTCAAGGAGCACTGGAGATATCCTCAGTCGCTGGACAACCTCCTTCCCTGGACAGAAGCCATTGCAGCCCACCTAGATTGGTGGCAAAATCCCTCCAAGGTGATGAAAGGTGCAGACCTTCATCCCAAAGACCACAGTATCCAACTCTTTACCGACGCCTCAAACGAAGGTTGGGGCGCTCACTTAGACCAAAATTTTACCAAAGGTCTGTGGTCAGATCGGGAAAAAAGGCTTCACATAAATGTCCTAGAATTGAAGGCGGTCTCCCTGGCCCTTCGAGACTTCAAGGACCAGTGCCAGAATCAAACAGTGTTGATCGCGACGGACAACTCAACAGTGGTAGCCTACATCAACAAACAAGGAGGAACACACTCGGCAGAGATGTGTGCTCTCCTGTGGAAGATCATGACCTGGTGCCATCACTATCACATAACATTGAAAGCCAGGCACATTCCAGGGTGCCTGAATGTGATGGCCGACCTGCTATCCAGGTCCAACCAAGTGCAGTCAACCGAATGGTCTCTGCACCCACAGGTCTTCAAACAGATCTGCCAGAAGTGGTTCACCCCTCATGTAGACTTGTTTGCCACTCACCTGAACCACAAGCTCCCTCTATACGTGTCTCCTATCCCAGACCCAAAGGCCTGGGACATAGATGCTCTGAACATAAACTGGACCAACCTCACAGCATATGCGTACCCTCCTACGGCTCTCCTTCACAAGGTGATCCAAAAGATCAGGCAATGCCAGTGCCTGATCATCGTAATAGCCCCAGGCTGGCCAGGGATGCCCTGGTTTTGGGACCTAGTGCAGCTCTCAACAGAGATCCCACTGCAACTCCCAGTGTCAACAACCCTACTCAAACAGTCCCACAAGCTGGTGTTCCACAACAACCCCCAGCACCTGAACCTCCACGCCTGGTGTCTAGGAGCGGACAACTCCAAGAACAAGGCTTCTCTGTGGAGGTGGCAGAGAGAATTGCTGCCCCTCAGCGGTCATCAACAAGGACCATCTACAAGTCAAAGTGGGCCCTATTTGAAAAATGGTGCAGAGAAAATTCGGTGGATTTCTCCACTCCATCTGTGAAACAAATCTCAGATTTCTTCATGTACCTGTACCAAGACCTAAACAGGCGCCCCTCGACCATTGATGGCTACAGGACTGCAATCGTTGACACTTTGGGCCCAACGGCCCAACATATTGCACACAATGCAGACCTTCATAGGTTACTCTCCAGTTTTCACAGGGATCGTCCTAAAAGTTCCAGAAACTTACCCAAGTGGAACCTTTCTGTTGTCCTTAACGAGCTCACCAAAGCACCTTTTGAGCCCATGAAAGACTCAGACCTCAAACATCTCACTTTAAAAACTGCTTTCTTGCTAGCCTTGGCCTCCGGCAAGCGCCGCAGCGAAATCCATGCCTGGGTCGCTAACAAAGTATCCAATTTAGGCCAATGGGAAAAGGTTGCCTTGTTCCCTTCTTCTGATTTCATAGCCAAAAACCAACTAGCAAGAGAAGGTTCTCAAAGTGTGTCTCCGGTGACTATCCCTGCTCTGACTACCATTGTGGATAGACAGTTTAAAGAAGACAGGACCCTGTGTCCCGTACGGGCCCTGAGGTTTTATTTGGACCGAACTAAAGACCTGAGAGGGTCTCGTTCTCTCCTTTTCATCTCCTTTAAGAAAGGACATACCTCAGACATCAGACCCGCTACACTCTCTTCATGGTTGAAACAAACCATTTTACTTTGTTACAAACAAGCAGATCAACAAGCCTTGGACTTGGTCCAAGTCAAAGCGCATGACATCCGGGCCTTCGCGGCCTCTAAGGCCTTTTACGGTGGGGTATCGGTGGACCAAATCATGCAAGCCTGTCACTGGAAAGCTCACAACACATTTACAAATTTTTACCTAAAAGACCTTACTTGGTCGGACACCGACAACAATTTGTACCTGGGACCCGTAGTGGCTGCACAACAAGTCCTAGATCCTTCCCCTCAGACCAGTTGTCCTCGGAAAGAAAAAAGGGGGGGGGGCACATCCGCTACAACCAAGTCTTCAGGAGTCTTTCCCAGGATCTAGGTATTCCTTTACCTTCAAGATGTTACGGGTAAGGTCATTTTATTCTTTAATTATCAAGTAATTTCTATTAAGGACTTATTTAGTTGTCATTAATCTCATATTCAGCTTGTAAAAATTTTATGAGACGCCCAACCACTGGGTTGGTCAGTCATACGTGAAGGGCCCTTTTGGACCCTCAGACCTCGGAGTGAGCACTGCTGCACTTCCGTCCTACAATAAAACATCTAGACAGTTTTTAGTACTGTCTCTCATTTACTTAGGTTTTTGGCTCGTTACAGGCCCGGCCTTCGGGATCGGGGCACTGTAAATGGGACTCAGACTGGTATTTCTGGCACTATTCTATAAATATTAATTCAAAATCTTAGAAAAAATGACATACCTTCCAGTCTCAGCTGTAATCCTGCCACCGGGCGGTTGAATTCAGCATTAAGTCCCACATGGTAAGCTATTGTAGCGTAATAAAATTGAAAATTTTAATTACTTAAATGTAGCTTTTATAAGCTACAAGCTTACCATGTGGGACTTAGAAGAGTCCCACCCTGCCTCCCCGCTGTTTACAGCTGAGGGGTAGGTTTAAAAATTTCAACGAGAAAGTAGGACGATTGGTCAGAAGGTATCACGTGACGACAACTACCAGTATATCCGGTGGCTAACAAGAACGGTCTTTTTTTCTAAGACGTTGGCCCCGGGTGTGGCAACCCGAGAACAGCATTAAGTCCCACATGGTAAGCTTGTAGCTTATAAAAGCTACATTTAAGTAATTAAAATTTTCAATTTTGTGTTTTTGCCTCTTATCTCCTTTATTCTTGCTTTTAGAGTTTTAGAATGTATTAAGAGGTATTGGGAAACCTTATGTGAAGAGTCTAGATAGCTGGTCAGATTTACCCCCGGATCCCCCTTATGGGTCAAACTGGGGTCATAAAATAGACGATTTTGTGTTTTTGCCTTTTGTCTCTTTTATTCTTTTAGAGTTTTAGAATGTAGTGAGAGGTATTGGGAAACCTTATGTGAAGAGTCTAGATAGCTGGTCAAATTTATTTTCAAAAACCTTTTTCTACTGTATATTATATTGCAGTGAACCTTTTTGGGACGCTTAGTTTTTGTTAGCAAAAACATTTTTCTAGTTGGTCATTGAGTTGTGACCATACAGAGTCATTGAATACTGAGCTGTAACCATGTATAGTTATTGGACACAAAGCTGTAACTATATATAGTTGTTGGACACTGAGTGTGGGTGTTGGCTGTGGAGATGCCTGGCCAGTGGATGTGTGTCTTATAGTATATTTATTGATTCTACTGTTCACTGCAGGAAACACATTTTAAAATTTGAGAAAAAAAAATCCCTTGAAATTCTGTGACATAGGTAGATACATAGATACATGCCCTGAAATCTGTACAAAATCTGAAAAGAATGCGCCATTATTAAGGGAGTTCCTCAGAATTTTACATTTCTCACTTGTATTATCATCATGTGTCGGCAGAATATCAATGGAAGATATTTTGGAACAGATAATGCCAGTGTTTTAGCTTTTTAGAGTTCCTTGTGTAATTGATCGTGTCACCTCATTGGTTTTTTGACCACTATTCTGACAGCTGGCTTCTTGTGATTTATGTCTATAGTTTGTGTGAAGCAGCCTAAAGCCCTGGCCTGGATCAGGCAAGAAGCATAACAAATTGGAGAATAAACAACTGTGATAAGATGTATAGACATTTCTTACATTCCTGCTTCAAAAATGTAGCTGCTAATTTGTAATATTATGCCCCAAAATGTGTATTTTGTCTCAGTGTAAACTTCTATCTGATAAAATATAGTGATATGGTGCATATTTTGAGCTGTAACTAAGACACCTCTCTGAGTAAAATGACAAATTAAACTAAAATGTCAAGAGAAAAGGACAAGACATAAAACTTTATGTTATCTGATTATCTTTTTTTCAACATTGTAGAAGAAATATAGTTTAGGTTCTTTATAAAGAAATACTGATGTTAGGGTCAAATATCATAAGTTAAAAAAACTATCAATATCCACAGTGCTTGCTTTTCTAGTTATGGTTAACTTCTAATTGTTCCTGTAAAATGATTAAGTTACTATGTTGGGACCATAAGATAGGTTCCATTTAAGTATCTAAATTTAACAGTCACTATCCTGTTCTGTTTTCAAAAGGTCACGCTACATGATAACTGTGCATTTTGAAGGAAAGTTTTTATAAAAAGCATACCAAAACTTTCTACTCCATTAATATTGCGATGGTTAAATACCAACATTGACATCTTATCTGTGAAAAGAGGGGAATGCTTGAGATTGGCAAATATTATGAAGAATTCTGGGGATTCTATGTCTAGTTGTAATTTTCCTTAGTGCCCATGCAAAAGAAACTCTTCCCCCCCCCCCCATGCTGAAAATCTAGCATATCACTTAATGTTGAATATAAACAATTGTTACTGAAGTCAAATTACTGAATTTGCAAGAGATGAGGGTAGGATTTCCTGGGTGTGGGGAAGTTCTTTCCCCTGGGGGTCGAGATTTTCAGGGAGGGAAGGATTTACTAATACACTGTTTCTCTGGTTAAGGAGGGGGTCATGATGGCACAGTGGTAACACATTCACCCACTCACCTACAACCTTTGAGATTAGAGTTCAAATCCAAGCCTGACCTCAAGTGGGAAAGCTGGTAGTTGCTTGCCTTTGGCTTTATAGTTTACAGATCCTTGACCAACTATCTACTGTTTTCTCCCGTTCTTCTAGCTACCTGTCACAATATAGCTGATAAACATGTACTAGGCCATGATGTAAAAGACAAAATAAATAAGCCTTCATGAGGGAGCATATGTGCCAGACCTTGTGCCATTTTGATTTTCACCATACTATTGCATATCTTTCCACCACACCAATAGTTAATTTTAAAATTTATTAGAACTGGAACTAGATGTAGATCCAACACAGCATACAATAACTGGTTTTTGAAGCCAGCTAAAAACCTATTTGTTTAGACTAGCATGTCCTCTACCGTAGTATATGTCCCCTGGTGGGCGCTAATTTGGACCTCGACCTGATTTGCCTGATTTGCCGTAGACTTTGCCTGTTTGACCTCGAGCACATTAGAGGATGTATCAATTTCAATTTTGCGGTATATAAATGTTTCTATTTTATTCTGTTCTAATCTATTCTATTATTTATTTATCAACAGAAAGCCTTTGATGCATAAATTTTACTATGAATAATGAAGTGCCTGCAGGGTGTGATCATAATCACTACCTTGACCTTTTGTGTTTGTGTAGGTATACTTTGTGTGTGTTGCAACTTCTGCCACATATTTGTGGTCAGTCTATTTCCTGGAAAAGCCATCAGAAGTCTTCTTTGTGCAGGAAACTGCTTTCAGATTTATACTGTCTGCATTTGTTACAGGACTTAACATTTTAACCCAGATATTGCAGTTCTCTGAACATAAGATATTATGCTTAGCTGAAACTAAATGAAGGCATTCCACAGTTTTCATAGGGCTTCTTTGTTTTCAAAGGTTTCGCATTTTTGAAAGATAAAACATAAAGTTTATGATACAATGAACTTTTGGTTATTGTTTCAAAGGTCACATTGCTCAGGAATACATGTATACAATGAAGTCTTTGTAGAATTTCTTGAGGGTTATGTAATTTTATGCCACATTTTAAATTTAGAATTGAAAATCATAATGATTGCTTCTCCTGGGATGTGGTTGTACCTCTGATATACTTTGGCACATGACACACTGTTCCACTATGTGCGACACAAGTCCACCATACAAAGCAAAGAAAGCACAATACCATCACTTCATATTTTGCGGAACCCAGTTACATTAGTCTTTGCAATTTTAAACCTGGTATTCTGTTTTAATCAGCAGTCAATATTTAATTTCCTGATCTAAAAATCAAGTTGCAACACAAGTCTGATATACCTTTCAGGGCTGGACATTAACATTTGCCTGTTTGCCCACAGCAACTAAATTTTCAGTCAGGGCAAGTGGATTTTGTACATCACGTGCCCACATGACAGGAACCAAAATTGGGTAAAATGTCACATAGTTTTTTTTTCTTCTTTTTTTTAATGTTTTTTTTTCTTTTTGTCCTGTCTAAGTGTTTTTTAAGCGTCCTGCAAGGGACGCTTGTTTGTATATGGGAGGATATCTGGCTCCGCCGGCTCCGTGAGCTCTGTGTTTTCTTTTCCAAATAACTCTGTGACCGTTTGGCGGATTCCTTTCAAATTTGGCAGGTGTATGCAGTAGCCCGGGGAATTTTTTTGGATATGCTGCATTGACATTTTGACCAATCAGAGAGGTCACATGACCAAAAATGTGCTTTTTGGAAGGGCGTCCTTTTCCGGATGATAACTTACGAAGCATTCTATCTATCCACCTGAAATTTAGCAAATACCTTCCTCATATAAAGATCTGGGCAACATTAAATTTTGGCAGGGATAGGTTAAGAAATGACTGAGTTATTAATGATTAATTAAAGCATTAACAATTTTCTTAACCAGTAAAACACAACACGTGCTTGTATCTCCTTAACCGTGTGAGATAGAGCGATTTCGTCGGAATTTTTGAGCCACAGGCTATCTAAACAGGCTATCTAAACAAATTACTCTCTCCAATTTTCAAAAAAATTTCTCCTCCCCAAAAATGGGGGTCATATTCAATTTTTCACAAAAAATGCAAAACACAAAATTGGAAATATAGGCTCATAAGGTACACATATAGAACAATACTAAGTGATATATAAGTAGATTTGAAACCATTTTCTTCATAAAATAAAAATTCACTAGTGGGATTTCGGTAAAATTTTTGACCCTCAGGGTATCTGTGAAGACTAGCCTTTCCAAGTTTCAACAAATATTTCACTCGCCAAAAATGGTGGCCATTTTGAATTTTCGAATTTTTTCAAAAGTGCAAAACACAAAAATGCTTGTATCTCGAAAACCGTGCTAGATAGAGCGATTTCCAATGTTTGACCTGCAGGGTATCTCTGCCGAGTAGCTGACCCAGTAGATTTTAGGTCAGGGCAATTGCAAAAATGTTAATGTCCAGCCCATTAGCTCATCACACTGAAAAATATACATTATGAGCATGATATAGAACAATTTTTACCCCACAGCCCTTAAGGACTTTCAGGGTATTGTTTTCACCCATGGTGTCCAGATGGGTGTTCCGGCAGGTGGGCGGCAGGAAAAAGTTTGTCCGGGTTGTATCTCAGAAACCATCAGGTGTTGGAAGTTGATACTTGGTAGAGACATTGGTTAGGGGGTTTAGGTGTGCATCATGGTCTGACTTTTAACTTTGGCTCTGCCAAAGTGTGTTCACCTGCCATATTTGACTTTGAGACATCTTTCTCTCGTGAGAAATATACATGGATTGCTGAAACTGATAATTATATGCACTTTAACATAATTGCACTATTTCCATTGACAGCTATTCTCCACTTAATAAAGTTTACAGCTTCATAATTTTTAGTTTACTGATTAATGTTGTCATCTTGCTGTTGAATTGTCTTGGTTTAATACTTTACCTTTACATACATTTTCTTTCTCTGAGATGTTATTTTCTCTACTTGACATTATTTTGACCTTTATATAACTGACACTGCTCTGAAAGTACCCTGATCTTGGTACTGTTCACTACTTCTATATCTCATGGTGTTGAAAACTTTTCCCCCAAGCTGTGGGGTATGGGCATCTCTGCTATTTGCTGGTTTTGCTAGGTGGGTTGCGTGTAACCAACCCGCCTATTAGATTGATGTATCCGACGTCTGTCCGTCTGTCTATCTGTCCGTCAACATTTTCGTTACCAGACTCTAACTCGAAAACGCTTTGTCCAATCGAATTCAAACTTGACAAAGAGATAGATCACCATCATAGATAGGTTTCTTTCGAAATTGGTGTAATTCCGTATGTTTGTTTGTCTGTCCGTCAACATTTCCGTTTGCGGACTCTAACTCAAAAACGCTTTGTCCAATCGAATTCAAACTTGACAGGGAGATAGATCACCATCATAGCTAGGTTGCTTTCAAAATTGGTGTTATTCCGTGTGTTCATTTGTCTGTTTATAGCATAGATACAATTATGGAACCTAGATTACAAGTTTTACATTTCTTACCACATATAACACATTTACCTTAACTGGGTGACCTAACATTTCTTTCCTTGTTTCTAAATTTAATTACAGCAGTTGCTAACCTTATTGCTGCCTGCGCAACCCACCTTTTGGGGCATCTTTGACACTCTTGTTTTTTTTTTTATAAAAAATTCTTTAATTTAGCGAAACACTTGGAAAGCAAGCTGTTGGCAAAATCAACATTACAACACTTGGATTGTGTAGAGTAAGAAATCTAAAATTCGCCAGGAATCTAAAATTCGCCACCTCTAAAACCTTGGTTAATTTTATGAAGAAAATGATGTTTTTGTCTAAAAATTGGTATTTTTCAGTTCAAAAAGTCTTAATTTATTATACAGTCAACAAATCTCACCACAATTCATTTATTTTATTAGTATTTTCACATGTGGGGAATTTCAGATATGTGGCGAATTTTAGATTTCTTACTCTACATGCTTATTAAAAACTTTTTGATAACTTTCAGTGTCAAAATTCCACCAGAGCAGAAGGCAGGAAGTGTATGATTTTGTATAGGCTTTAAGTCTCTGTGAAGCTGTTTATCAATTACACAGTAAACCAGATTGATGTAATAGAAATCCATCAGACTTGGCACACAACATTTTTTTTTTGCTTCACTCTGAACAAATATATCTGGCTTTGCCAATTCACTGCATTGAGCAGTGCTTTGTATTTTGTATTGTCAATCACAAGTTATTTTCACATTCAACACAAGGTTTTTTTTCTTTAGCGCCAATGCTTATAGATAGCTGATCTTAATTTAATAACTAAACTCCAAATGTATAAATACATACAAACATATATGAACTTTATCTTCAATGTTTTATTCACTCAGGCAGAGATCTAGATTTTGATAAGACTTTGTTCTGAAATAGCTGAAGATTCAATAAATATTTCCTTGACAGGGTTATCAACTGCACTATTCAAAAGATATTTCTGTTGAGACTTACTTAAGTTTAATTACACTATATAGTTTGATAGACTGATTTAGTTTATTAACCGTTGTCCAAGACTTTTTTTTGTTCCTGGCACATGCTGAACACACATCTGTTTTGGTTTATTTTTAGTCTTAGAATCAGTTTTTGTATCTATAGGTGTGATGCAGTTCTGTTATTCAGAGTTTCAGATACATCCCATAAAGCATGTCTATTGGCTATATAGAATACATTCCAGTATATTGACTATTTTCTACTGAGTGTTTTACATGAGGCTAGGTTTTATGAATAGAGGTGATTGTGACTTATTTATAAATATATACATATCACATTGTGGATTATCTGAGGCATGGAGAAAGTGGATCAAGAGTTGAGGTGGGTGCATGTCTATAAAAGACTGAGGCAGGTGTTAACTATGTCTGTGTATTTGTGTTATGATTTTGTTATATAGTTTTCCTATGATATCTTTACAGGGGGAGGGGGGGCATCAAAATACTGTGTAGTAAAGGCTTAAGTTGATTGTAGACTACTACGAACTAATAAGCAATTCTGTACTAGGCAAGTAATAGATGCAATTATGTGTTATAATTAAGTGTCCCTTCTTGGTTTTGTCTTCTGTTTTCAGACAGCCGACACCACTGCAAAATCAATCAGGCCATCATTGACTGAATGCAGGCCAATGGATAATCATTTAGTAAAGAAATGTGGTGAAATTGACCTTTTTGGCCAAAGTGTATGTCTATTATCTACTTATATTAAGGACTTTACACAGCTTCAGTATGCTATTTAAGTATGAAAATTGGGTTAATAGCTTCACAAGTTGCATCCTCATGTTAAGGTTACCTTAAAATCAACCAAATCAAGGATCTTCAGTATACTGACTGTACAGGCAGAAGATTTATTAAAATACTAAGTATCTCTTCTATTTTTGGATGTAGATATTTGAAATATAAAGGTAACGGAAAACCATGGCCTGGGACTCCAAAACGTCCATCAAATTTGACCCTCAAGCTTCCCACCCCTCACACCCCTACTGTCACACTGGGGTCATATTGTTGAATTTCTTGCTTTTGCAGTGTATCTACTAAAGGATTACCTGAAATCCTATGACATTTCATTGAATTACTCTGCAGGGCTATTCAGAGCCTAGTAATATGGGTCGGTGCCTTCTTCATTTCAACGTCAATTCTTTGACTCTAAATGATTCAGATTTCCACTTATTTCTTCAATATCTCTTTTGTTATTACAATATGAGCTTTTTAATGCATTGGGAAATAATAAGAAAGCAAGGCCTGGGATTTCAAACCCCTAGAAAATTTGCACCCCCCACCCCCCGCCTTTCAGTCAAACTGGGGTCATAAAGTTGAATTTCTTGGATTTTGCAGTGTATCTGTGTTTGCTGCAGAAGGCTTAAGTTCTTTCAAGTCTGAAGCAGTTATGGGCAAGGCAATAAAATACCTGCTGAGAAAAACTCGGATGTAATTTTATTATAATAACATTGTGCGAGCAAAAATACTGTTGTCTTTGGTTGAGAATTCTTAAATTTTTTGTGGCCTAGTGTGAAGTGATTGTATTCATGGCAAGCAATTGGGGCGCAGGGGTGGGGGGGTGGGGGGGACAAACAACAAAACTGTAGTCTTATGTTTGCTTAAGGTGGAAGAAGCTTAATATTTTCAATTTATATTTTCATTTTAATTTCATATTTTCTATAATGAATTATTTTTCCCACTCCTAATACGGGCCAGTATAGTTTGAAACCGACTCGTTAGAGCATTTACTAAGTAATGAGGTCCTGTCCCGATGTTACCTTAGCTGTAGAAGAGAACATAAAACTAATGCTGCTACCGGATGGTCAGTATTAGCAATTGGGGTCGATATGGGGAGATCTCAAGTGGTTTCTGGTCCACTCGGTAATAACTACTACAATATTAATTATGTTATTATATTGTAGCCCATTAGGTTACTTTTTTAGTGAGACAAAACATGACAACACAGCAAAACATCAGAATACTTTGTACATTGGGGAGTTTCATCTGATATTTGTCATTTTATAACAATATAATAAGTTTATAGTACCTTTCACAACTATGTTAATGCAAAGACATCGCTTCCAGAAACCACCTTTGTGTTTATGGAGAGACAAAAGTGTGCATACTAAACATCGTGAATAGTGAATTGGGTTATAAACAGTAAAACCTGTTATCCAACCTTCTGTTGTCTGAATATTTAATTGTATATACTCACTTCCAAATTTTTGTTATTCTATTTCTTTAACTAAATTACCTCTATTGATTTATGAACTTTCTATTATCCAGACAACCTCTCACTCCCTCAATATTGTTAAAAAAATAGAGGTTGTACTGTATTGAAAGCCTTTATGGGTGCTTTTATATTCTTTTATCCGTAACTTTCCTCCCTTCCTTCATTTTATCATTTTTTGCTAGAGTCTCCCTTATCAAAAGATATCTCTGACACGATTTATTTTGTGATACATACAAGGTTAAATGTTAGATTTATGAGTGAAAAAATGTATAACCTGGGGCAAGGTTTGACCACAATAGTTGTGTTATTGCTCTCAGAACCTTTTTTTTGTTTTCTCTGTCAGGACTTATCAGGAAACTCTACCTCAGTGGTTGGTTCTGATTTGAGTTTTTCTGGGCTTGTAATTTTTTCCCCTTTCTTTGCCAGATGGTGTATGTGTGTGCGGAGTTATTATATCATCTCGGGGGTTTCTAATGCTACTTCCTGCTCGGTATTATTGTACCTTACAACATATACACATGTATCTCACACTGCAGGGATTTACACTGTTTATAATAGGGGTCTGTGTTATTTTTTTCTCTTACAGTTTGTCTCAGTTTTTTTACAATAATAATAAATGTATAATTACACAGACTGATGAATGGATCATCTGGATGATAGCTGAGGCTGATGTACCTTTTGATAGTGCATCTCAAGTTGTGTTTTCCAAGTGTTAAATTGTTGATTAAATAAGTTGCTGTGTTATGTGTATTTAAATGCTATGGAAAATATGGCTGGTGGTCTGTACAATAACCACTTTATTTAGAAAATTAAAGTTATTGTTTACCTCATTATCAAAAGAATACACATAGTTATAGTTTCAGATTTTTCTAAAAAAGAATAAGCTTTGGAAAAGAGTATTAATTCAATAATTAATGGAATATGGACATCTTAGTTATTACAAATATGAAAAGGATTATAGATTGGGGATAACACTAAAAGCCAAAAACAAAATAGATAATTTAACAAGTTAAATTCTGGCATTATGTGTATTTAATTTATCATTGAACTTGCCTAGAATAATGTAAATAAATTCTCTGAGAATCTGAGATATGTTTAAAGGTTGACAGTTATACAGCCATTGGAATAACTGTGCTGTGTTGTAATAATTGGGATTGTTATAGAATTTGAATTTGAGCAGTTATCAAAGAGTACAACATTGTTTAGACTGCAGAACAGAGAAAGGAGTACTTTTTTCCGTTTGGACATAGCCAGTTTGTTCAAACTATTTACACTGAAATTGTTATTTTTTTATTATCTTTCAAAAAAAAATGTAATACTTTAGTTTACTTTGTCACTGGAAAGAGTTCTCGTGGAAGATTAGAGTATAAATAGAAATGGAGTATTAAGAATGACTACTTTCAGGCGGTCGTCAGTGAAAATACACGATAGCCTTATCAATGTGTGTGTCATATTGAAAAGAAAATAATAATGAAGACTAATTTGAAGCCTGAGATAAGAGCATTCGGATGGAGATTAATTGCAGTGGACTGCAAAGCTTGACATGTCTGTGTTATTGTACACATCATAAGGTGTATTGCTGATGAAATGTGACTAGTGACAGGCAAGAATGAGCTCAGTTGATGTGTATGGATATGAAAAAATGTATAAATTGAATGGAACTCTTCCCGTGAACATACAGGTCATTAACCATGGATTATCCAATACATATCCAACCCTTGGAAGTATATGGTATGTACTGGAGGTGTACTGATTGCTTGGGGTTTAAACTTTCAGTATAACTTTCTCAACCAGAATTTTGCTTATTCTGTTCTACATTTACATCATATTTTCTGTATATTTCATATTCACAAAGAAAGATTAAGCTGAGCCAAAAATCATATTTAAGTTTTCAAAAAATGACTCTGCTAAATAATCTTTGGCTTAAATCAGTATGCATAAACTTTAAGTTAAACCGATAAAATATAAATTTTAATGGAAATAATGATGTTTTGATTCTTGTCACAAAAAGAATACTTAAGAAAAAAATTTTTAGTGTATTGATATGTATTTGCAGTATCAGTTAAATAAAGGGTTTGCTTATTTGACCTAATCATTTTGAAACATTGACACCTTTTAAAAAAATGGACTTACACAATCTACCCATTTGAAAAAATTGTAAAATTTGGATTATTGCCTGAACATCTTTGTAAGTTGCATTGACTAGTGAACATTATGAACTTGCATTGATATTTAATGGATAATTTTAACTTTAAATATTTATACTCGCATGTAATTAGTTACATGATTTATATGTAAAGTACTTGGAAAGGTGTCAGCTACTTTTACCAAGGTGCCAAGCAGATATATCAATCAGTCCTGCCTACTGATATTTGACACATTATTAAGCACAGTTGTGGCAAGACTAATCTTGTTGCTCATCATGTTACAGTTGAAAGTGTTGGTAATTTGTAAAGAAACAGGTGATGTACTGGTAGCCTTACTGTAGGCTCAAATTTGTACCATATTTTTTAAACATGTTCACGAAAATGTGGTATTCATAAAGCAATATTACATGCAAGGAGATATAAGCTCTTCAGACTCAGAAGTATGCTGATGAAAAAGACAGTATATGTAAGAGTCCATAATATAAACTGATTTATTTATTTATTTATTTGGGGTATTACATCACTTTCAGCACTGTACAGGTCATATCACGACAGGTAGTTTTGTGGGTTTGAGAAAAAAGTACATGCAGTCGATCAAGGTACTGTACTGTAAACTGCCAACAATTGGAAAGCAACCACCAACTTTCCCACATATGGTCTGAGGTATGAACCACCAACCTCAGAGGTGAGAGGCATTAGGTAGCCCCTCCTAATGTAAATTGAATGTCTTCACTCATTACAAAGAAACTCAGGTCTTTAGTAAGGTTAGTATACAGGACTGTCTGACATACAAAGTGTTGAATGAGTGTCACAGAATGATGTATTAGCAATTGATGACTGCCACAGACTGTCAGTGATGAATTGCTTGCATGCTTGACAGGAGATTTCAAAGTTGTAATATACTCCCACTTATACACTATTTACCTTTGTTTTTGTAATATTTAAATAAAAATTAAGCATGTACATACAACATTATATCCTGTCTTATAATTTGAAGTTTGTAAGCAGAACAATAGGAGGAACAGAAAAAAATTGTAAAAATATTTTGTAGATCTTTTATTCTAGAATTTTTTAATATTACAGTAACTCTACAAGCTGAAATTTTAGCTGTTAGATATTTTCATTAATTTTCCAGTTTTGTTAAATAAAGCAGAAATCCAGAATTAAGTTTAAAAGTCTTATGGCTATTTTCTACTTAACAAAAGATTAATACAGATTTTACAATTTCACTAGGAAGTTTTAATTTCCATGTTTATTAACTTAAAAAGCCAAAATTATTGCTTTGAGAAACTTTCACCTCACACAGTGTTCAATGAAATCTTTTTCACACTGTCATCTGCAAAATGCCATACTTGGTCTGTATGTTAGTGTAAAGAAAAATGTGAAATTCATCCCAACAGCCCACTGATGCCACTTATACCCCCTACCCACACCCATTCATTTTAGCAACAAGAAGTAAAAGTTTTTGAAATTCTCAAACAAATTAGATAAATATTAGATCAGTAAAATAATTAGATAATAATATTATCGTAACAGTCACAAATTTGAAAAGAATGTCTTATAATGCAAAGTGAAATAACTTAGGTGGTGTCCTCATTGTCAGATGCCTTTGTTTACATTTTAACATGCTTTTTACCCCACAGCCCTTAAGGGCTGTCGGGGTATTGTTTTGACCCATGGTGTCCGGATGGGTGGGCAGGCGGGCGGGCGGCTGGAAAAAGTTTGTCCGGGCTGTATCTCGGAAACTGAAAGGTGTAGGAAGTTGATACTTGGTAGGGACATTGGTTAGGGGGTGTAGATGTGCAATGTCATGGCGTGACCTTGATTTGACCTTTGACCTTGCCATAGTGACCTTGACCTATAAAATCTTGTCCAGGCCATATCTCGGAAATTGTAAGGTGTAGGAAGTTGATACCTGGTAGGGACATTGGTTAGGGGGTGTAGGTGTGCAACGTCATGGCGTGACCTTGATTTGACCTTTGACCTTGCCGTAGTGACCTTGATCTATAAAATTTTGTCCGGGCTATATCTCGGAAACCGTAAGGTGTAGGAAGTTGATACTTGGTAGGGATATTGGTTAGGGGGTGTAGGTGTGCAACGCCATGGCATGACCTTGATTTGACATTTGACCTTGCCGTAGTGACCTTGACCTATAAAATCTTGTCCGGGGTATATCTCGGAAACCGTAAGGTGTAGGAAGTTGATACTGAGTAGGGACATTGGCTAGGGTGTGTAGATGTGCAACGTCATGGTGTGACCTTGATTTGACCTTTGACCTTGCTGTAGTGACCTTGACCTTGACCTATATGCCTTGTCTGGGCTATATTTTGGAAACCATAAGGTGTAGGAAGTTGATATTTGGTAGGGACATTGGTCAAGGGTTATATGTGTGCAACATCATGGTGTGACCTGGATTTGACCTTTGATCTTGCATATCTGATGCTATTTTATGTCTCTACGAGGATATCTGATACTATTTATCTCTCATATCTTTTTACTTGAATCTTGGCTGTTGCACCTTTGGGTGTCTTTTGATGTAGATTAAACACTGTTAAAGTCATATTAGAATTCATTAACCATTTTACTTTTGCAACTTCCCATTGTAACAGATGGTATTGTACCAAGTGAGCCACAGGTTTTGTCCCAATTCCACATAAAAACATGTATTGCTACATCTGTATGTATGGGTAATATTCAAAACATCCAAACCATAATTCGACCATACAAATGAAAATCAAAATGGGAGAAGTCTTAAAGCTTCATAATTTTTAGTTTACTGAATTGTCTTGTTTTAATACTTAATCATTACATGCAATTTCTTTCTCTTAGATGTTATTTTCTCTACTTAAACATTATTTGGACACTAAAACTGCTCTGAAAGTATCCCAATCTGTGTACTGTTTCACTACTATATCTCATGGTGTTGACAACTATTTTCCCCGGCTGTCGGGTACGGGCATCTCTGATGCTATTTTTATAACCTATTTCATTTGTCTTACTCTCCTCCTCTGAATATGTAACTAGTACTTACATTATTATGTAGTTTTTGTTCGCAGTGGTTAACCTAGATTCTGCATTGTGTATGTCCATATCCCCCCATGTATTTTCAGCTCTGACACTGCTGTAATTGTTGGTGTTTACATGTATTGCTTGCATAGATGTTCTGTAATGTTCTGAGTATATATTTTCAGTACTGGTGCCGCTGGTTTTGTTTTAGACTTTAACTGTATTATCATCTCCACAGATCTTTTGTGTATTGTGTATATATGTAGTTTCAGCTGTGACAGGGCTGGCATTTTTGGTGTTCACCCATTTTAACTGTACATTTCTATATACTCCTGTGTTTGTATTTTCAGCTGGAATAGTGCTGGAATTTCGGCGTTCATCTGTTTTATCTATACAGTTCTATATACTCCTGTTTATATGTATTTTCAGTTGCAGTGGTACAGTAGCTGGTGGTGGCAGTGTATCAGAACACTCCAAGGTGTACTGGGATCTCTCCAAGGCTGAGGATGACATGCAACAAGGTTCCACCACCACCACTTCTACCCACACCACCTCTACCAGTGGTGGCGGCCAAGCAGGGGGCAGTCCGGGCAAGTTCAAGATCTCTCTGCAAACCATCCACCAGAAACAGGAGATGAAATCTTCCAACAATGGAGGAAGTGGTGGAGGAGCAGTAAGCGGAGGAAACCCCAAATATAGTGTCCGAATGGTGCGTAGAATGTCTTCAGAGTCCATACACAACCAGACAGGTGGTGGTACCAAGAAGGTAGAGGTCACTGAGTACTCCCTCCCAGCACCCCCTATGTCACCGGCTACACCCGAAGTGAGCATACCAGTGAGCCCTTCTAAAATGTCACCGGTCCCTACAACCAGCACCAACTCACAGCATCACAAGACATTCAAGTTCTCTTTTAACCAGACCAAGCCAAATTTAACGGTAACTCTGTCCCAGGCTGTACCCCTGATGCAGCAGAATATTCAGCGGCTTCAGGATACCTCCATACAGGACCAGCAGATGGGGCTGGATGAGATGCTGGAGATGATTAAAGAGGCCTGGGCTACACCCATGATTGGCCGGGACCTGGCGTACGGGCTGTGTGATGTTTTGCGAGAGGATGGAGGTCTGGAGATATTGATAGGGAACTGTGATAAGGCAACACATGATATCAAGCTGAGTTCGGCCAGGGTGTTGGAACAGTCTATGACAGTGCAGAACAGGGATGAAGTGGCAAGGAAAGGGCTGGAAGTCGTAGTGAAACTTGCAGGCAAAGCTAAAGATGATATAGAAATGATTAAAGCTTCCACAGGAATACTAGAGAACCTTTTCAAACACTCAGAAGAAACCTGTTCCAAGCTGATCAAATTTGGCGGCTTGGATTCTCTCTTGTACTTTATCCGAACATCGGATACTAAAATCCTCCGCCACTGTGCCGTAGCCTTGGCGAATCTTGCCATATACGGAGGTCAGGATAACCAGTCAGAAATGATCTCAAAGAAAGTTGCAGAATGGCTGTTTCCATTGGCATTCTCCAGCGATGACAGTATCCGTTACTATGCCTTTCTGGCCATTGCTGCACTCTCTGCCAACAAGGAGCTGGAGACAGCTGTGGTACAGTCCGGTACACTTGCACTGGTGGAGCCTTTCGTGAGGAGCCATGACCCCATGGAGTTTGCACTGAGTGACACGGCTCACATCCACGGCCAGTCCAAAGAATGGCTGCGCAGGCTGGTCCCACTGCTGTCCAGCAAGAGGGAGGAGGCACAGAGTCTGGCTGCTTTCCATTTTGCCATGGAGGCAGGCATTAAGAAGGAGCAGGGACACCTTGAGGTAGTAAGTACTCAGCCTAATGGGGCATGGTGTTAGATTCAGTTGTATTACTGTAGAGATATGTATTGTGTATGGGTATGCTTGTGTCCTTGTGGTGTCTTGTTCTGTAAGTAGATTTCATTTTTATATTACATTATGATGTGTTTGATTTTGAGCAATTTGAGAAAAGTTATGTGATATTTTCTTTTATGGTGTAAAAGGGATCTGTCACATAATATATAAGATATCTATATGTGTTTGCACTAGGTTTTGTTTTTGATTACCGTATATTTTTTTTCTTCAATTCTTGTGACAGTTTTATTGCAAAGAAAATCAGGGATCAGGAAAGTCTGACTGGTTAGTTAAATGCCCCGAATATTGTTTTTTTCAAAGAAAAATTAGTGACATGAATGGTAATACAACATTTGGGTTTTTGCTTCATTCTGGTGAAAGTTATCCTATCAGCAAAGAATAATTGGGAGCAGTTTATTATGCCCACCCCACTGGGGGGTGGACATATTATTTTTGCTTTTTCCGCCGTCTGCCGTCCGCCGTCCCATTTGGTTTCCAGACATTTTAGGCAACAGTTCTTATCCTATCTTTACCAAATTTGGCATGCAGGTTTATTGGGTTAATAGCTTGTATGGGATTGCTTTTGGTGATGATAGGTCTATAGCTAACTGAGGAATAGCTACTTTGCTACTTTTGAGTAGCTCTTTGGTTTCCAGACATTTTAAGGAATGCTATTAAGCCTAGCTTTCTGAAATTTGGTATGGAGGTTCATTGGGTTAATAGCTTGTATGGGATTGCTTTTGGGGGGAATTGCTTCATAGATCAGTGAGTAATTAAATAAATAAATGAGTAATTGACTATTTTGAATACTGAAAAAGGCAAATGTGCTCATATCTCCTAAACCGTGCGAGATAGAGCGATTTCGTCGAAATTTTCGACCCGCAGGGTATCTAAGCATTGGACTCATGGCAATTTTTAAAAAATTTTCCCCTCCCCTAAAATGGCGGCCATTTTGAATTTTCGAATTTTTGCCAAAAATGGCAAAACACAAATTTGCTTCTATCTCCTTAACCGTGCGAGATAGAGTGATTTCGTCGAAATTTTCAAC
This sequence comes from Sabellastarte sp. h YS-2021, assembly GCA_964017235.1. NCBI lineage: Eukaryota > Metazoa > Annelida > Polychaeta > Sabellida > Sabellidae > Sabellastarte > Sabellastarte sp. h YS-2021. The sequence continues at coordinate 90,527,372 of OZ024933.1, read as the reverse complement.
CCACAGGGTATCTAAGGAATGTACTCTTTGCAATTTTAAAAAAATTTTCCCCTCCCCAAAAATGGCGGCCATTTTAATTTTTCGAATTTTTGCCAAAAATGGCAAAACACGAATTTGCTTCTATCTCCTTAACCGTGCGAGATAGAGTGATTTCGTCGAAATTTTCGACCCACAGGGTATCTAAGGAATGTACTCTTTGCAATTTTCAAAAAAATTTTCCCCTCCCCCAAAATGGTGGCCATTTTGAATTTTTGCCAACAATGGCAAAACACAAATTTGCTTCTATCTCCTTAACCGTGCGAGATAGAGCGATTTCGTCGAAATATTCAACCCACAGGGTATCTAAGGAATGTACTCTTTGCAATTTTCAAAAAATTTTCCCCTCCCCAAAAATGGCGGCCATTTTGATTTTTCGAATTTTTGCCAAAAATGGCGAAACACAAATTTGCTTCTATCTCCTTAACCATGCGAGATAGAGCGATTTCGTCGAAATATTCAACCCACAGGGTATCTAAGGAATGTACTCTTTGCAATTTTCAAAAAATTTTCCCCTCCCCAAAAATGGCGGCCATTTTGATTTTTCGAATTTTTGCCAAAAATGGCGAAACACAAATTTGCTTCTATCTCCTTAACCATGCGAGATAGAGCGATTTCGTCGAAATTTTCAACACACAGGGTATCTAAGGAATGTACTCTTGGCAATTTTCAAAAAAATTTCCCCTCCCCACAAATGGCGGCCATTTTGATTTTTCGAATTTTTGCCAAAAATAGAAAAACAGGAATTTGCTTCTATCTTCTTAACCATGCAAGATAGAATGATTTCGTCAAAATTTTCGACCCAACCAATGCAAAAAGGCATGAAGCTGAAATAATTTACATCTACACTAATAAATATTTAAGCATCATTGATATATTTTACAAATGAAACAGGGTCTTGTAAGACTACTGTACAATTTTGGCAAAAGGTTCATGGGGTGGACATTACACATGATAATGTGTGTTCTTCTATGCTATCCTGTTTCTATTCGCACCTACTATCAACAGGGCGTCCTATTTCTAGTTGAAAATGTTATCACTCAGAATGTTTAATGGCCTGATAATTCATCAAAACAATAAAAAAACTTGTATGTTTTTGTTTAGGTATATCACATTTTAACTTTATGCTGGATAAATATGGAGATTACTTTCTTAAAACCATCTCAAGAAAGACACGTTAGCTTTACAAATTGTGGCTCATGTATACTTGTGGATAATTTTCACCATATCAGTGGCAGGGTGTATGAAACAAAGGATTTCATGGGTATAAAGTAGGCATGATCCAGGTTATATAGAGAAGTCTTGATAGTAATAAGCCATAGGAATTTATAACTTTTTCCCCACAGCTGTTATTTTGAGTTCAGAGCCATTTTTCTCAGTATTTTTACTCACTATAAACTCTTTTGTGTTTTATATTCCGAGAAATATTTTATGTTTTATCACAACATTATCAAGTATTTGTTCTTATGGATTTTTTTTTTGTTTCAGTTATAAAATTCATCGTGGGTAAAATATGATCTTTTTCCATACCCAGTTTTTTGCACTTTTTAACATTCTCACCATAGTTTCACTTAATGTCTTTCTGTTTCATAATCTAAATACACTCTGTGATTTCTCTTCCACTGATTATATATCTTGATCTAAAAATCTGTAACATTTACATTATTATATTGTGTCTTCTCATCTTCATGTTCTCAAACTTCTTTTCTCTAATGCCTCTTCACACTACAGGTGATCCGTCTCGTGATTAGAAGTTTTTCTTGGAGGGAGAACCGCCCCCAGGTCGCATCATTTTGTCCAAGTCGTTCACACTATAGGCAGACAGCCACTGATTGGACACAATTTTTTTAACCATCAATAATAGTAGGATGACAGTACTACAAACGTTTGTCACCGAGAAGCAACCTTCATTAACCTTAACTCACCTTTGGTAGCCGTTGGACGAACATGTTTCGAAACAACCAATACCTTCAATCAATCAATCAATCAGTTGTCCAGGTGCTTAATCTCCGTATCAACGGATTCTAAGGCACACCATCCAATCCGTAAGGCATAAATCATGAGACATTAGACATGTTCCGAGTCGTTGCCAGGGAGGCGGTCCGGTGTTCGGTAGTAAGAAGCTATGGTGGGAATGATTTCTGAAATAGGTAGGTTTTGAGTCGACTTTTGAAACTGGAGAGATTTGGAGCACTGCGTAAACTATATCATATGGAAGATCATTCCATAACTTAGCGGCATCATATGATAAACTATTGTTAAAATGGACCTTTGATTTATGGATGGAAGGACAGTAAGAAGGAACCAGAAGGAACAAATTTTTGGGATTGGAACGTCTTGTATTCACGGCAGATTTGTACAAGGGGAGATATGGTGCAAAATACTTAGGCTGGCCAGTGGTGAGGTACTTATAGACCAAAACTAGGGTTTTGAAGATAATACGTTCTTGTCTAACGGGTAGCCAATGGAGTGTCCTAAGGGTGGATGTAATGTGAGTGTACTTTGAAGCACCAGTGACAAACCGTGCAAGCGCATTTTGAACATATTGGAGCCTTGTAGCATTTCGGGATGACAAACTGCGAAAAAGAGAGTTGCAATAATCCAAACGACTACTGACCAGAGCATTTGCAATCACCACTGATGTATCCACAGAGAGAAACCTCCTGATACGATGAAGGTCCCTGAGGCTGATAAAGCAGGATTTGATAACAGAATTTACGTGATTGGTGAAACAAAACTTTGCATCAAACAGAACGCCCAGATTGCGTACAACATCTGCGGGAGAGAGACAATTACCCAGGATATTGACAGGTAGTGAGTCACTGAGCCATTTGTGTCTGTCTTTGGCACCGAAGACTATGAATTCTGTTTTATCAGGATTTAGCTTGAGTTTGTTTTCAGACATCCAGACCTGAATATCATTCAAACATGATTTAAGACGGTCAAAAGACTTGAGACTATCATCAGGGGATAAGTGAATGAACAACTGAGTGTCGTCCGCATAGAAGTGGTAACGGACTCCGGTATATTTTCTGATGACTTGACTAAGAGGTGTTGTGTAGAGGGAAAACAGAAGGGGACCTAAGACAGAACCTTGGGGGACTCCAAATTTCAATTTGAACAAATTCGAAAGACTAGAACCAATCTTGACTGACTGAAAACGATCCTGGAGATAGGATCTAAACCATTTTAATGCCGATCCAGCAAAACCAAATCTAGACGACAGACAGGATAGGAGTGTGTCATGATCAATAGTATCAAATGCCGCAGACAGGTCGAGTAGCACTAGTGCTGTAGGCATGCCCTTGGACAGAGATAAGTGAATCTCATTTTTGATGCACAACAAGGCAGTTTCTGTCAAGTGCCCCACCTTGTAGGCTGACTGGAAAGTATTACCAAGATCATGAGAATCCATGTGAGATCTAATTTGGGCAGCCACAATTCGCTCGACCAGTTTTGACAAGAAGCTAAGACCGGACACTGGTCGGTAGCTCTTCAAATCCTCTTTTGAAAGGGTGGACTTTTTGAGGAGGGGAGTGACAATAGCCTGTTTGAAAGGATTAGGGAAAATGCCGTTTTTGAGGGACAAGTTAACTAGTTTAGTCAATGAAGGGAGAAGAATGTCAATACATTGTTTCACAATGTGAGTGGGGCATGGATCAAGGGAGCAAGTTTTAGAAGGGGATTCCTTGATAAACTTAAGGACTTCAGTCTCAGTGACAGCTTGAAAGGAACAGAAAGTCGGCGGCTCCTTGTCTGGATGAAGAACCCGGGATCGGGTGTATTTAAAGGTGTCTCGAATCTTTTTAATTTTATCAATGAAAAACGAACCAAATCTGTTTGCTTAAGACTTTTCATCATCAAAGGATGGGAGGACAGTAGAATTTGACCGACTCAATGTTCTGTTTAGTGCATGCCATATCTTAACTCACCTTATGTCACCATATTACACCGAAAGACAACTGAATCACAACCTTACTTACACCGTGGAGGCTTGGACCACACCTTTGGTTACCGTAGTCAGAAATTCATACACACATGTGCGAAATCGTCTGAGCATGGTCACGGTATCAGAGGTGGAAATTTTAAACAGTTTAAAACTTCTGTAGGAAGCGCAAGGTAATGGACGGTTTGTCACTGACTTGCAAGTTTGCAAACGGATGTCAGACGGTGATCCAAGGACAGGGATGTTTTGCCAAACGTGAGTTTACCGCGTGTGATACCGCCTGTAGTGTGAAAGGGGCTTAACCACATAATAATTTTTTGCACTGTATTAAATGGTGTTGGAATCAAACAGAGATATTTCAATATATATCATTAAATAAGAATTAATTTTTACATAATTTCAAAGTAAAATATCTTTAAAAATATCTTTCATTCATCATTATTAAATGCAGTGTACAAAATTTACAGGAAAAACTTAGTGGACCTGCAACCCAAAAATGTTTCAGGTCTATGGCAAAAGTTGTCAGTGTTCATTACTGAATTTCAAAATTGACCAAGTGGCAACTACTAAAGAATTAATGGTTTAAAATGATTTTCTATCATGGTAAGAATGTTTATTATTATGACTCTTACACAAAATAATTTTGGTGTTGAAAAAAACAACATGAGAACAGTTTTCTTAAGTTACAGGAAGGACATCTGGACTGTTACTCTAGAAAGATACAGGTCCACAAGAATAGAAACCAGTCTCAGACGGGGATAAGTGTTAATTTTGTACACTGATTAAATTGTAAGACTCATTAATTTATGTTTTATATAATTAGTATTATAAGATATAATTTTGTTGAAGTTTTATTGCAGTGTTTTATGAAAATTATTGTAATTTTTAAATTTTTACAGATGTTACACAAGATAACACAACATGTTTATAAATTAATATATATTTTTTAAAAAGGTGTACTTGTATATGTTATGTACAAGTTGAGATTTTGTACAAGTTGCAACTTGGACAAGATCTCAACTTGTATATATCATATACATACATAATTAAACGTCCCTTGAAACGGTGCTTGTCTTGCCTCAACTTTACCCATTACCGCTGCATTATTGTCTCCCTTTAACATCTACCTTATTACTGGGTGCTTTATGACCATTTTGTCACAAATACCTTGGGTATGGGAAAATTTTTCCACGTACATATATTTGACCTTGGTCATATTATCAAATGTTGTTTTTTTTTACCTTTATAAAGGTCACATGATCAAAAATTAGTTTTTTTTAGTACAACCACTAATCATCACTATTCAACCAAAACTATTTACTATGAGAGGATGTCATTATACATACATGTCATATACTATTACAATCTGGAGTTGATTAGATTTTGGAAGCAACTGGACCCAAATTAACTGATTTATGAGTTATGACCGTTGTTGTACCAGGTAGAAATCAGAAAGCTTAAATTTATCAGGACCCAACTATTATCTCTTTATCTGTTGCATTTGGAGCCTTAAAATGTATTGGGAGATAACAGGAAACCATATGCAGAGAGTCTAAATATTTACCACTTTTGATTTTTTTTGGCTTATATCCCTTATATTATTGCTTGTAGAGGTTTTGAATGTAGAAAGCCAGTCAGATTTTCCTTTTTTTACCTTCCTTTGAACCTTGCCACGTTTTAATTTTTCAACACATTGGGACACAGTGTTTTTGTATTTAAAAATCCTTTTCCACTTTCTATAAGCTACTACAGCACACATAAAGAATATAATGGAAATAGTGTATTAAACCTGTCTTACATAAATTTGAAAACTAATACAAATACATGTATTAGATTCAGCTTAAATGACTGTTAACACAATGAAGTATTTTTTTTTATGAATCAATGACATTGAAGAGTAAGAGCTTGTTGCTGAAGTGCACTATAAATTATGTCCCACATATAATTGTGATAATTTGCACCATTAGGGTTATGTCCTATGGTTACATTAAACCAACAAACAAGATTTATGACCAGCACTCCACCTCAAACACCAATTAATCTGCAATTGTGACAGAATACTTATACCCACATTTACATTTGTAGCAGCCAGTGTACAAAGTTTAAAAAATTTAGGTCCTGGTCCACAGGGTCCAGTAACCTTAAAAAGTTACTGTTTTAGAAATACATTTGTCATTCACACAAATAAAAGCTAGCAACACCTAAACAATGCAGATAATATAACCTTTAAATTTGAGATACTACAAAGCAGAGAATAGAAATAAATTGATTACCGGTAAATAAATGTACCAAAATTCTTTGCGGTAACGCGTGTGGGTCCTTGACTGGAAAGACCAGAGATTAGGGAATGGACGATAATGTGAGCATAGATTATACGCGAGAGGCCAATGTGAAAAAAAAACAACATACATACATGTACCTCACAAACATACATATATGTACCTCACAAAATTACAAAATATTGTCTTTTATTTTAATAATCTATGCCTGATATTCCAATATTTGTTTTATATAATAAATACATGCTCTCATGTATGGACAAAAAATCAAATGCACTTTTGTACCTGCCACATTCATGTTCAGTCAGTGAAAACCCCTGGAAACTTCTCAATATGGGGAATTCCCACTGTTACTGTAGTTATGTATTTTTTACAGTATGGCTAGCCTTGCTGAAGGCTCAAGTTTCTTTGCAGTTAGGGAAAGTTTTCAGTTCAGATAATGGAGTTTCAGTTTCTATAATGTACTCATACATGTACTGACTTTTAAAGCAGCATACAGCTGTCTGATTAGGTTCTATCTCTTAACATGTATGAGTGCTTTATGAATACCAAATATCTATGTGCATGTTTGAAAAGATATCATGCAAATTTGAGCCTTAAGCAAGGCTACAGTATGGCTAAAACTGCATTTTCATGAAGTTAACCAGATGTAAATTAAGTAAAGTACATATAAAAATTCCTTGAACATTCTGGACTTGATATTTTGTTGGCATAAGATTGAAAGACTCAAATAAAGACTCTAATTGGGCACTGCACCAGGTCGTTGAACAAATTACCCACTGCATATTCTTGAAAGAAGTGAGTGATAAAATAAGATTTGCAGAGATTCTGATTTGTTGAGACTGGACTTAACAGATTATTAAAATGCAATGGTATTTTTTTATGTTGTACATCTTACATTACAAATATTACATTATGTGTAAAAGCTATTAAGTGTTTAACTTGTCAAGTATGTGAAAAATATCCAGTTATTCCACAAATCCAACACCAGAAACAGAAATGTCGAAGGCAGCGAGTTTTGTTCTAGTATTAGTTTCTACACCTCGGAAACTGGTACTGGGCCACATAAATAATATGAGAAAATCCTGACCATATGGACTATAACTGCAGTATTTTAAAGATTTAACATCTTGTGAAGAACCATGTTTTTAGTAAGCTGCTTTCCAGATATTAAGGTTGATATTCCCTCATTTGTGGTGTTTATGTACCAGACAGACAGTCTGACATCTTTTCAATCTTACCTAAAATGACCTTCACTTTAAAGGTTATCTTCACTGTGGTTTTAGTTTTCACAAACTTGGCCCCCATATTCAACAAATTTGGCCATCGTTATTTGAACTACAATGATAAGCACATAATTACGGATCAAATAATCTTTCAAATAATCAATCATTGTCTTGGTATCTCCATAGATGGTTTTTTTTCATCTCAGTTGGCCTCTGCCTCTCTGTTTTCTTATTTCTTGAAACCAAATAACAAAGATTAACATGACATTTTAGGGTGTCAGTGTGACCTTCAAAGGAGGTCAGAAAAATGTCTTCTTTTGATTAAATCTCTGTCTTAATTTCCTTTAACATTTTCTGTCTGCAAATATATTCCTAGACTGCTTCCTTAACATATCGATTTGGGTGCTTAATTAATGTTAATGGCGTAACCAAAACAGTATTATAATTAAGAAAAATTGTTAATTCCATACTACATTACCATTTCACTCTTTTTTGATGAATACTTTTTTCTGTAAAAATAAATTTGTTATCTCCATTAAATACCATAAAATATAATGGTCTGTGAATCTTCTAGTGGGGTCTGATTTGACCTTTGCAAGCTGCTTCAAAGTCAAATGGGGTCAACTTACTAAAAAGTCCTTTTGTGTAGTAATAGTATCTTGGCATATATCACAAAGTGATCTAATATGCAGATTTAGACCATGGATTGGAGGTGTAGATCACATAGGCAGAGTAATGTTAGAATGTGATGTATATGTGTAATTCAACATAAAGAAATATTTGCAGATATTATCAACACAACACGAGGGGCCACGGTGGCAGAGTGGTAACACTCTTGCCTCCTACCTCTGAGATCGGGGTTCGGTTCCCGGCCCGACCTCAAGTGGGAAAGCTGGTAGTTGCTTGCCGTTGGTCGCCAGTTTACAGTACAGAACCTTGACCAACTGTACTGGTTTCCTCTGCCCTCCCAACTCCCTGTCGTGATATGACCTGTACAGTGTTGAAAGCTACATAAAACCCCAAATAAATAAATATCAACACAACACACTAGGCTTTCACATTTCTTAAAACTCACAGATTTTAAACCCATTTAACTCCAGATCTTTCATGAGATTGGTGCCATTGAGCCACTGAAGCGTCTGGCCTCCAGTACCAACAAGCTGGCGTCTAAGTTTGCTGTGCAGGCGCTGGTGATTATTGGTGAGGAGGTACCCTACACACTCAGTCCCCAGGTACCGCTGTGGAATGTGGAGGATGTTAAACACTGGCTGGTACAGGTGAGAACGGCCTGCAGATTACCTTTATCGCATTTAGTCAGTATTACACAACTGGTATTGAATGTGAATGATGTAGGATATGGATAATAAATGTATATGAAGTCATTTAAATTTTTTTTGAACTAATACATTTTTAGCCATGACTCTTCAATGAGGATTCTTTTTGCGAGTAAAATGTTCTAGAAACAGAGACTGATCATATTATGTCGATTGTTTTTTCTGTCAATCATTTGAAAACTGCTAATGTTCAAATTGAAAAAGAAAAAGTTCTCTTTTCTTAATATTTTGCTGCAAATTATTCATAAAATGCTGTTTAATGAATACCCAAGTACTCTAGTACTCTTTCAAAGCCTTATCCTTGTCTTGGTCGAAAGTCAAACTAGTGTTCTCAATGTACCAGTTTTGCTGGGACCGGGTAAGTAGTCATTTAAAACATTAATGATAATAGGTGATGCTACAAAAACGTGCACATTTAGAAATGAAAAACACACAAATTATGGGATCCTACCATTTGCTTTATTTCTTATCAGTTCTGCCATCTTTCTTATTTGACGAATGACACAGCAACCGTTTATATTAGGATAATTAAGCGGCCCATCAGGGACGCTTACTTGTTTTCACCGAAGTTCGACTGATCACCGCCGCCGCCGGATTATGGTCTCCCTTGAATAACTTCTTAGCCTTTCAAATTTTTCTTTCCTTCTTATCTTTCTTTAAAACTATAGGAGCGGGAAAAATTTTTGAGATACTTTGCGCAGACCTTAAGCTTTACTTAAGGTAACCTTAAGCATAACTCCAAAACACCTCGTCATCGCGTTTCGGAAAAAACCACACACACCTGTGTTATAAAATTTATCAGGTACATTCTAGACCAAATTTCCAAGGTCGGAAAGGATTTTCTCATCAATCGGACCATAGATGCCTGAATGGGAGGCGTTTTATTTTCGTAAATTTTTTAAAAATGGGTACTTGGTCTGTATCTCAAAAACGGTGAGGATTTCGGCGTTTTGTTGGAATAACTTATTCAGCTACTTTTTGATAATCTTTCACATGCCGAAGTTTTAGCCCTGTATCTGCAATTTTAAGGTCACCTTAATGTCAAAAAATGGGGTTTTAGCCCTCCAGTTCACTTAGTTTTTCACTTTTTTCAACCAAACTTGGCACATATATTAAGATTTCCCAAAGGAATATCCTGACTTTATGGTGACCTTAAACTCAAAATGTTAATGGACATATGGCCAGCTTAAAGTCATCAAATTGGAATAAAATGCTCTGGCTCCTTTCTTTTTCCATTTTTTTTATATCGAAATTATCACTGGTATTAAACTAGATAAAAATAATACTTATGGTCACCTTAAACTCTCAGTATGAATGGAGTTGTAGCCACCTTAAAGTGAAATAAGGGGGTTTTCAGCCTCCAAGTATCTTATTGTACGACTGACCTCAGTTAAACTTTGCACACTTATAAAGGATGGCAACCAAAGAGTTATCCTGACTTTAAGGTGACCTTAAACTGTTAATATAATTTTGCCCCCCCCCTAAAGTCATAACATTTGAATAAAGCCATCTGGCTCCTTTCTTTTTCCATATCTAACATATATTGATATTGAAGGGACATTCTCATATTATGGTCACCTTAAAGTCGCAATATGAATGAAGTTATGGTCACCTTACAGTGAAAAAGGAAGTTTCAGCCTCCAGCTATCTTATTGTTCAACTGACCTGAGCTAAACTTTATGCACTTATAAAGGATGAGAAAAGGGACATTCTTATTTTATGGTCACCTTAAAGTCCCCATATGAATGAAGTTATGGCCATCTTGCAGCGAAATTATGGAGTTTTTAATCTCCAGCTATTGTATTGTTCAGCTGACCTCACTTTAATTGTGCGCACTCATTAAAGATGAAAATAGGGACAAGTAACATACACAATGCAATAAAGTTCACAGTTTCTATTGCTTATGATGCATATGTTGACATCTTTTATGGGTCACTTCTTTTTCATCAGGGCCGCTTCGTTTTTGTCAGCAAAAACATTCTTCTAGTTTCTTTTTTGGCCTCACCTGTCGGTACATTCAAAACACTAGGACATGGAAGAAATGTTGAGTAAAAGATTTCTGTACATTCAAATCACAGTTGTTTATGCATTGTCGAGACCCCTTTTAAAAATCGTCAGTATATTAAAACAAATATCCAATTCCGAATATTTAAAATTCTGTGCTAGCTCAATAGAGTGTGGATGGCATCGAATGCTGGCTGGTTGAGAAGTCAGTTGTAACAAGGTAATCATATGGTACAAGCAATACATATGCTTAGGTCTGCATCCTACAATCGTTCTAATTACTACTCTAATAAAAATAAACACACAAGTCTGAGGTAAATGGAAATTTTAAGAAGTTTCCTAAGTGTTCATAGACTCTATACACACAAAGATATTATACCCGACACTATGTATGTATGTTTCAGTGTGGGTTTGGAGACTGGGCGGAGGTGTTCAGCGAGTGTCAGGTGGATGGAGACTTACTGCTACAACTCACTGAGAACCATTTGTCTGAAGATCTCAACATGAACAATGGCATTACCAGGAAGAGGTGGGTGTATTAGGGTCGTCCTTGCTTTGAACCTAATAGTATATGTTGTCACCATTGCTTTCTTGTAAGGGGGCTGCTTAACGGAATACTCACTATAGAGGAGATTATTTACAAGGACTCTGAGAATAAAACAAAACCAGGTATCCACACCACAACTCGCCTGTGGAATCAGGAAATTTGTTAATATCACAAATATATTCAAATCACGTCATTGGCTTCCAGTACAGCAACAGATAGAAGAGAAAGTTCTACTAATATGTTTCAAAACCATATGGCATGGCCTTGTTCTAGACTGCCTGTCATCCCTATTGACTCAACATGTTCAAACCAAGTCCCTTCAATCAAGTCCCTTCAGTCAGGTTCCCTCAAGCTGTTGATAGTTCCAAGAACCAAAAGTAAAACCTATGGTGCCCTAGCTTTCAGCTCTGCTGCACCACGGCTATGGAACACCTTACCTGCTGAACTTAGAAGTTACAATGCCATCATGGACTTCAAAAAAAAAATTTTAAATTTTACTGTAAATTGTCCATACTGTAAAGTCCTTCATTTAATTTGTAATGGTAATGTATTTTTTTTTTTTTTTTTTTTTTTTTTTTTTTTTTTGGGGGGGGGGGGGGGGGGGGGGCCAAGAAAGGACCTGAATCTGGATAATTGCATTTTAGTTTGGAAACCAACTGGAAGCAACAGTGAAGCAAGTAAAGGGGATGATGTGAATACTATTTATCCAAGAGATAAAATGTGACATATCTGTTAAAAGATGGAAAATTACATAAAACACCACTACCCAGTAGATAAATCTGACTGATTATTCAGATTTACTCATTTAAGTAATTTTTTGGATTAAACCTATATTTTAATAGTTCTTTTGTAAGCAATTTTGTACCAAATTTTACATGATTTGGCAAATTTCTCATTTCTTACTGTTACAGGACTTAAAACTGTTGTTTGTACTTTGTTACAGGTTTCTGAGAGAGCTGGACTCTCTCAAGATGGCTGCAGACTACCATTCGTGTGACCCGACCCAGTTAGACGATTGGCTGAGGGAAATGGGGTCAGAGTTCAGGAAATACTCCTACCAGATGCTGCGGAGTGGTGCAGACAGAAAGATTCTGAGGTGGCTGACTGAAGAGCAGTTAGGACGAGACTGTGGCATCAGCAACGGGATAGATAGAATGAAAATAATGGAGGCCGCTAAACGTGAGTACTGATGTGTTCCTGCACAGTCCAGAGCAGGACACTGGCAAATATACCTTTACTTAAAATTCTGAATTCTCACTGCTGATTTAGATCGTCTTTGAGGAAGATCCAGTAAATGGCAAAAGACCACCTTGTGTGAAAATAAGACCGAATGTGATAAATAGTTTGGTAGTTATGGAAAAGGTGTTGTCAAAAATCCTGTGGATTCTCAACCAGATCTGGATCCTGATCATCTTTAATTAGAACTGAGCCCTAGGTAGACCCCCCACCTTGTATGAAAATGTGACCCCGATCAGGTATTCAGTTTTTGAGTTATATGCATGGGCAGAAAAATGTACTCAATTAATATGCTCTCTGCCCTCCCCCTCATGGGGCGAGGGTTAAGTAATTATTGATATTGGCGATATTTATTGTTTTGAGACCAGGTTGCTGATATCAATGTCTAAAGACATTTATCAGTATTGTCATTTTGATTAAAACTCTAAACTTACACTGCAAATATTTGAAATAAAGCCTAAATCTGAAGAAACTGTACACTTTTTATGACCCATTTTTGTAGTTTTCACTGCATTTTTGTTTTGGTATTTCACTATTAGCTGTTGGGAATGTGCTAGAACAAACACGTTTTCGGTATCCCAGAGTCGGTCTTTTTGGTAGAAAATATTACACCCCTGATATCAGCCACTATTGAAATATTTTTACATTAATTCGAATATTAATATCCACACAGCCAAATAATTTACCCACTAGTTGAAGCTATATGAAACATAGAAAAACATAACTGTTATGATAATGTATGAATCAAGGATCATGGAATTTGCAATGTATATTAATAACAACTTATTAATTTTATAATGCCAGGATTAGTGATGGGACAGATATATCTCTGTGATTTAGATTGAATAAGTATGGAAATTAATCCGGAGTATTCCTCCCAAATTAACAGCAAATCTGTTTTGATGTTTACTTTTGTGTAGAGTTTTGGGTAGACCTGTACCCATTCTTAGAATACTGTCTTTGATGCTGTTAATATTAAAGATATTGTGATCATGCCATTGTACACCACTTTTCCTCAGTGATACCCTATTTTGACAAATCTACAAGGTGCCAGGTACCTTGGTGACCATAATTCAAGTATAAAACATTAGTTACAGGAAAGACACTGTACACCACTAGACCTATTAGTAATATTTCAAAGATAAATTAGGTCAATGCATACTACTGTGGCCTAGTGGGTAACACACTCAGATAGGAACACAGAGGACGTGGATTCGATCCCAATAACAGGCAGATACACAGTTTTTTGGATGACCACTTACAATGGCGGTCCTCTGTCATTGGGTCTTATCCCTAGTGGTAGGTGAAAGAACCGAAAGGATAAATGGTGATCCCTGAGACTGGGTCTTTCAGTTAGGGGATTGTCAGTCACCAGAAAGCTTGGGCTGTACTTGTGTAGTCAGAGTAGGTCAGATAGTCCTTTGACTAATGTGGTAAAGGAGATATTGCATGGAGTATAAATATACAACAAAATACAATGTAGGAAAAAAGGGAACTAAAAATATGCTGAAAAATCAAATTTTCATAACAAAATTTTATTTGGGGACAAAAGCGTGCGAGATAATGTGCTGACTGAAATCTTCACAAGCAACAAAAATTCTTTGCCTCACAGAGGTTTTAAAGCTTATTATATAATAGTATTTTTTGTGTTCTGGAAGTAGTTTGAGTGAAGAACTTCATTTTATAGTGTTAGCAATCTATCTTACATCTGTGGATTCTTTTTTAAGCGTCCCGCAAGGGACGCTTGTTTGTGTATGGGAGAGCTTCTGGCTCCGCCGACTCCTGCGGCTCCGCATTTTGTTTTCCTTATAACTCTGTAACCGTTAGGCGGATTCTTTTCAAATTTGGCAGGTTTAGGCAGTAGCCTTGGGGAATTTTTTTGAATATGCTGCAGTGACATTTCAACCAATCAGAGAGGTCACATGACCAAAAATGTCTTTTTTCGATGGGGAAGCTTGTCTGGATGATAACTTGAAAGGAATTTTATCAATTCACCTGAAACTTGGCAAATGCATTCATTCTATTAAAATCTGGAAATCATTAGATTTTGGCATTGATTGGTCAAGAAATGGCCGAGTAATTAATGATTAATTAATCATTACGAATTTTCCAAATAAGGAAAACACAAAAATGCTTATATCTCGAAAACTGTGCTAGATAGAGCGATTTCGACGAAATTTTTGACCCACAGGGTATCTCTGCGGAGTAGTTTTCCCAATTTTCAAAAAATTTTTGTCTCGCCCAAAATGGCGGCCATTTTGAATTTTCGAAATTTTCGCAAAAATTGCAAAACACAAAAATGCTTATATCTCAAAAACCGTGCTAGATAGAGCAATTTCGACAAAATTTTTGAGCCGCAGGATATCTCTGCGGAGTACTTTTCCCAATTTTCAAAAAATTTTTGTCTCGCCAAAAATGGCGGCCATTTTGAATTTTCGAAATTTTCGCAAAAATTGCAAAACACAAAAATGCTTATATCTCGAAAACCGTGCTAGATAGAGCGATTTCGACGAAATTTTTGACCCGCAGGGTATCTCTGCAGAGTAGTTATCCCAATTTTGAAAAAAATTTTGTCTCGCCAAAAATGGCGGCCATTTTGAATTTTCGAATTTTTGCGCAAAAATTGCAAAACACAAAAATGCTAATATTTCGAAAACCGTGCTACATAGAGCGATTTCGACGAAATTTTTTATCTTCAGGGTATCTCTGCAGGGCACCTATCCCAAAGAGCTTTCACTTGGTGAAGTTTCAGACCCATAGCTAATTGCTTACCTACTCAAAATGAGTAAATGCGAATTACCTCTAAAAGTATTGCAGATGGCCAATTTTTCTCAAATAACTCATTCACCTACTTTTGGGAGAGCTTTCACATGGTGAAGTTTCAGACCCATAGCTAATTATTTACCTACTCAAAATGAGTAAATGCTAATTATCTGTAAAAGTATTGCGGATACCCAATTTTTATCAAATAACTCATTCATCTACTTGTGGGAGAGCTTTCACATGGTGAAGTTTCAGACCCATAGCTAATTACTCACCTACTCAAAATGAGTAAATGCGAATTATCTCTAAAAGTATTGCAGATAGCCAATTTTTCTCAAATAACTCATTCACCTACTTTTGGGAGAGCTTTCACTTGGTGAAGTTTCAGACCCATAGCTAATTACTCACCTACTCAAAATGAGTAAATGCGAATTATCTCTAAAAGTATTGCAGATAGCCAATTTTTGTCAAATTAATCATTCACCTACTTTTGGGAGAGCTTTCATTTGGTGAAGTTTCAGACCCATAGCTAATTACTCACCTACTCAAAATGAGTAAATGCGAATTATCTCTAAAAGTATTGCAGATAGCCAATTTTTCTCAAATAACTCATTCACCTACTTTTGGGAGAGCTTTCACTCTGTGAAGTTTCAGACCCATAGCTAATTACTCACCTACTCAAAATGAGTAAATGCGAATTATCTCTAAAAGTATTGCAGATAGCCAATTTTTCTCAAATAACTCATTCACCTACTTTTGGGAGAGCTTTCACATGGTGAAGTTTCAGACCCATAGCTAATTATTTACCTACTCAAAATGAGTAAATGCTAATTATCTGTAAAAGTATTGCGGATACCCAATTTTTATCAAATAACTCACTCATCTACTTGTGGGAGAGCTTTCACATGGTGAAGTTTCAGACCCATAGCTAATTACTCACCTACTCAAAATGAGTAAATGTGAATTATCTCTAAAAGTATTGCAGATAGCCAATTTTTCTCAAATAACTCATTCACCTACTTTTGGGAGAGCTTTCACTTGGTGAAGTTTCAGACCCATAGCTAATTACTCACCTACTCAAAATGAGTAAATGCGAATTATCTCTAAAAGTATTGCAGATAGCCAATTTTTCTCAAATTAATCATTCACCTACTTTTGGGAGAGCTTTCACTTGGTGAAGTTTCAGACCCATAGCTAATTACTCACCTACTCAAAATGAGTAAATGCGAATTATCTCTAAAAGTATTGCAGATAGCCAATTTTTCTCAAATAACTCATTCACCTACTTTTGGGAGAGCTTTCACTCTGTGAAGTTTCAGACCCATAGCTAATTACTCACCTACTCAAAATGAGTAAATGCGAATTATCTCTAAAAGTATTGCAGATAGCCAATTTTTCTCAAATAACTCATTCACCTACTTTTGGGAGAGCTTTCACTCTGTGAAGTTTCAGACCCATAGCTAATTACTCACCTACTCAAAATGAGTAAATGCGAATTATCTCTAAAAGTATTGCAGATAGCCAATTTTTCTCAAATAACTCATTCACCTACTTTTGGCAGAGCTTTCACTTGGTGAAGTTTCAGACCCATAGCTAATTACTCACCTACTGAAAATGAGTAAATGTGAATTATCTCTAAAAGTATTGCAGATAGCCAATTTTTCTCAAATAACTCATTCACCTACTTTTGGGAGAGCTTTCACTTGGTGAAGTTTCAGACCCATAGCTAATTACTCACCTACTCAAAATGAGTAAATGCGAATTATCTCTAAAAGTATTGCAGATAGCCAATTTTTCTCAAATAACTCATTCACCTACTTTTGGGAGAGCTTTCACTTGGTGAAGTTTCAGACCCATAGCTAATTACTCGTCTACTCAAAATGAGTAAATGCGAATTATCTGTAAAAGTATTGCAGATAGCCAATTTTTCTCAAATAACTCATTCACCTACTTTTGGGAGAGCTTTCACTTGGTGAAGTTTCAGACCCATAACAAATTACTCACCTACTCAAAATGAGTAAATGCGAATTATCTCTAAAAGTATTGCAGATAGCCAATTTTTCTCAAATAACCCATTCACCTACTTTTGGGAGAGCTTTCACTTGGTGAAGTTTCAGACCCATAGCTAATTATTCACCTACTCAAAATGAATAAATGTGAATTATCTCTAAAAGTATTGCAGATAGCCAATTTTTCTCAAATAACTCATTCACCTACTTTTGGGAGAGCTTTCACTCTGTGAAGTTTCAGACCCATAGCTATTTATTCACCTACTCAAAATGAGTAAATGCTAATTATCTGTAAAAGTATTGCGGATACCCAATTTTTATCAAATACTCATTCATCTACTTGTGGGAGAGCTTTCACATGGTGAAGTTTCAGACCCATAGCTAATTACTCACCTACTCAAAATGAGTAAATGCGAATTATCTCTAAAAGTATTGCAGATAGCCAATTTTTCTCAAATAACTCATTCACCTACTTTTGGGAGAACTTTCACATGGTGAAGTTTCAGACCCATAGATAATTATTCACCTACTCAAAATGAGTAAATGTGAATTATCTCTTAATAGTATTGCAGATAGCCAATTTTTCTCAAATAACTCATTCACCTACTTTTGGAAGACCTTTCACACACGAAAGTGAAAAATTGTGAATATCTCGGAAAAGCTATTTCTTCTGCTTTAATGCTCGGCGGGAGATACACACCACGGCAGTGGTCTTGACAAAAATTTTTGTCTCCCCAAAAATGGTGGCCATTTTGAATTTTCAAAGTTTTTGCAAAACACAAAAATGCTTATATCTCGAAAACCGTGCTATATGGAGTGAACTCAACAAAATTTTGGACCTGCTGGGTATCTCTGCAGAGTAGCCATGCCAATTTTCAAAATATTTTTGTCTCGCCAAATATTGCGGACATTTTTAATTTTTTTATTTTTTGCAAAACACAAAAATGCTTATATCTTGAAAACCGTGCTAGATAGAGCAGACTGCGCTGACTTTGGTTGCCACAACAGTATAAGGCTAGAAACGAAGCATTTTCTTAATACTTTAGCACTCACCTTTATATCCTTTTCGGGACGCTTTGTTTTTGCTATGCAAAAACATTATCTTTTTTTTTTGCGAGCGATCCTCTAGTTTTTTTTGTTTTTTTTTTGTTTTTTGTTTTTACTCTTTGTTTCTTCAATCTATGTGGTAGAAATGACATATATTTTGACATAAATATACAGTCATGCATATATATATCTTTAATAAAAGGTTTTAAAATACAAGAAAGACGAGAAAAAAAAAATGAGTCACCGGTTGTACATTTCTATGACTTAACAGTTACAGTTCCACATGAATGTTTTCAATCAAATAATTTTGAGAATTTCTTCCAAGTATTTTTAAAATCTTCCTCTTGTTCTTTCTCCTTATATATGAAGTATTCATATTCATACACTGATTTGATCTTTATCTTTAAATGTGCCAAGTTCAATGATCGTTCCATACAAGCACAAGAAAATATATATGATTTTGTGATCAATATAATGACATTGATTGGAAGGAAAAGATCTGTTTTCAATAAATATCCAAGAATAATATCTTTTGCTGCAAAGTTTAAATTAATATCTGTGACATCATTTAACCAATGTTTTAAATCATTCCACAACTTTTTATAACATGTTTACAAGAGACAAATAAGTGAACTCATTTCCAGCTCCCCCTCCCAAGACAGTAAGAAATAATATGGGTTATATAATTTTTATTATTATTAAAAACATTAATGTTATTAGACATTTCATTGTATTACACACATTATACAATTCTAACGATAATATGATGAAGTATGTCAATAAACAGACAGAAAAACAAAATAAGCTAGTAATTCCCCGAAAGTTAACCCCTAAGTACCAAAAATTACTGAGCTCGATCGGGTGAACAAAAGCATGCTAACCCGGGAGACAAAATTTTTGACCTAATACTTTAGCCTAATAAATTTTATGACCAGTAGGCCATAACCTAATGATAATCACAACATGTCCCATATATGCGAGGACATTGTGAAATTTTGCATAAAGATATGCAACTTGAAAAAACCCTGTCACTCATATGATAAAGAGACACAGTACAGAGTTGCCCCCACCCAAATTCGACTAAATCACAACCCCAAGTTCCCTGATAGACCCAGGGGGTAACGGGTGTACAAAAATAAATTTGCAAACCCGAAACCAAGAAAAATGAATTTCATATCATCTGTTATACTTTTCCCAGATTAAAAAGTGACAAAGCAGCCATGTTAATATATAATAATTCGCTTGAAATCATGAATACATGGCTTAAAATGAAAATGTCATGGTATTAGATATGGTTTCACCATGAAAAATGTGAAATTTTTTGCAAAGTAAGGCACAACGTATAAAATACTAAAAGAAACATGGTTTCGACTGGAGCAATGCATTAATATCATAGTAGGAAGCATATGAATATGTATCACAGTTACAAAGCTTAGCATGATATATATACTGAGTGATGGAGAGGTAACAACTCGAGATCCAATATGAAGAAGAAGACAGACAATACACTATTATGCAAGCACATAGACAAGTACATGATCATGAAATAATAATACAAAAATAAATAAATTGTACGATAATTGATGAAGATACATGTATCCAGATGCAAGTGTCAATACCAAAATAATGGATTACTGGGAGACCAGACTGTTCATATCGTCCAATGGGACACTTCCATAATATGGATAAACCAGGAGCCCAAACAGATCCGAACAATAACGGATCCCAACTTTGTGAAGTAACACCCAGCTATCACTGCTGAGACTACAAGATGAAGCACCCAGGTCCATGCCCAGAAAACATCATCGCATATTAACCTGAAAATACAGAAAAATACAAGCAGTAGTCTGTCCTGAGATACGAGAGGGGTGGGAAACTCATGAGACCAGAGGGGTGGGAGAAAATATGTGTGTCCTCGTTGCTTTCCAATGACAGAATGGAGGACTGAAGCCTGTAAAACAGAGAGGTCTCACGCTGGTCAGTCTTGACCAATAGCAATTATGTATGCAAATTAGGTATGATACTAAATGCAAGGACAGGGAGAGCCGAAATGAGCCCACTGCCACCCAAATGGCATTTAACACATTTCCAGCTCCCCCTCCCAAGACAGTAAGAAATAATATGGGTTATATAATTTTTATTATTATTAAAAACATTAATGTTATTAGACATTTCATTGTATTACACACATTATACAATTCTAACGATAATATGATGAAGTATGTCAATAAACAGACAGAAAAACAAAATAAGCTAGTAATTCCCCGAAAGTTAACCCCTAAGTACCAAAAATTACTGAGCTCGATCGGGTGAACAAAAGCATGCTAACCCGGGAGACAAAATTTTTGACCTAATACTTTAGCCTAATAAATTTTATGACCAGTAGGCCATAACCTAATGATAATCACAACATGTCCCATATATGCGAGGACATTGTGAAATTTTGCATAAAGATATGCAACTTGAAAAAACCCTGTCACTCATATGATAAAGAGACACAGTACAGAGTTGCCCCCACCCAAATTCGACTAAATCACAACCCCAAGTTCCCTGATAGACCCAGGGGGTAACGGGTGTACAAAAATAAATTTGCAAACCCGAAACCAAGAAAAATGAATTTCATATCATCTGTTATACTTTTCCCAGATTAAAAAGTGACAAAGCAGCCATGTTAATATATAATAATTCGCTTGAAATCATGAATACATGGCTTAAAATGAAAATGTCATGGTATTAGATATGGTTTCACCATGAAAAATGTGAAATTTTTTGCAAAGTAAGGCGCCAAATGCCAAACTACAATGAAAGATGATGGTGGAAAGCGCGAGAAACTTGAGAAGAAGAGGAAGGAACAGACTTAATGTATCTCCAAACTGCCTGTGATGACCAGGTACCATGCTTCATTATTTCTTGCAAGGGCACACCATTATGAAAAGCCCAAGTAGTGGCTGAGCGTCTGAAGCTATGAAATGTTAAATGAGGAGATACATTAAGCAAGGCTGAAATGGACTTAAGATGCTTCCTGGCAGCAGAGTCAGCTAATGGAAGTAATTTGCCTTGACTATGAACTACAAATAATGGTGAATTTTTGGAAGCAGGGACAGTTCTGTACATGGATTTCAAAGCTGCCACAGGACAGAGGGGGGAGGAACCTAACATGGGAAGTGAAATAGTAGTGGTTTCTTTACGATCCTGAATGGTTTTAGACCATTTAACTATGACAATGCAACCGTCGTTACCAAAAATAACATCTCCTCTAGTTAAATGCCTAGTTAAATCAAATTGAGCAGCAGAATGCGGCAAGATATTAGACAATCTCATAAAGGAGAAAAAGCAAAAAAGATATAAAGATTTAAACACCACTGGAAACTGCTTCTGATCGCACAATGCTACAATACTCTGCAACATATCAGTGGAGACAATTTTTGACATGGTAGGGGTGAAAACTGCATTGATTTTGAGAGATTTAATGTACAAAGGCAGTCTGTGATCTTTAAAACAATCTGTATTTAGCCCATGAACTATAAACATGGCTCTAACTGCAGATAAGTGATTAGAGATATTAGCCTGCGAGAGACCACTCTGATAACAGAACTCCATAAAGGAAAGCAAAACAATTGTGTTCACCTGCAATATGTGAATTTTCTGTAGTTCTAGAAATGCAAGGAACTGTGCAAACATTCGCTTGTATTGGAGCCATGTAGCTGGTCGAAAACCTTTCTTGAGCCTTTCCAAGGCTGATGTTGCCAGCTGTGAAGCATATGGCAATACATCTACAATGCAAAGAACATGCTATATATATTCGTTTAAATAAGTGTGATTCAGATGCACTGGCATCCAATCATAATTTGGCAGGAGGGAAGATAATTTGGCAAATTGATGATCAGTACCCTCCCACCTAGACAACAAGTCTGCTACTGTATTTTGGACCCCAGGTATATGAGTAACTGTGAGTTGTATATTAAAAATCGCAGTTAATAACCAAATATTTCTTGCACAAGTAGCTAAGATGGGGTCACGAGCTTTACCAGAGTTGAGAACTTCAACAACCGCCATGTTGTCACATCTAATGTCAATAATTTGATTCTTCCAAATATCTCCCCAAATTTTTAATGCAACAACTATATTCAATATTTCAAGGTGAACGATTGTATAATCTTTAAACGAAAGAGGGATTTGCAAAGCGTAGATTTTATCAGCGAAAACTCCTCCAAAGCCAGTGAGGCATGCATCTAAGTAAACTGTATGATCTGGTTGTTTATAATCGAAAAAGGTAACCCCGTTGAACTGAAGCAAGAATGTATTGAACCAGTTAAGATCTCTGTGAAAGCCAGGACATAAATGGATGATAGATTTATTGGTATGTTCTCTTAATAACTGAAGCATTCTATTGAGAAAAAATCTTGCGGGTTTGATGCATTTGGTAATATATAACAGGGAACCCAATAGGGACTGTAACTGATTTTTAGTAACTTTACTTTTAGAAGCAAATTTTTGACATATACTGTGAATTTCCGATAATTTTTCAACAGGTATCTGCAATGTGCGTTGAACTGTATCAATTTCAATTCCCAGGCATACAGCATTAGTTGTAGGTGGAACTAATTTAGACTGGCTGATTTCTAAACCTAATTCTTGTAACAAAGCAATAAGGGTAGTATACGAGCTTTGTATTTCGTGTGGTAGACCCGTATATATAAGATCATCAATATAATTGCAAAGATAAGGAAAATGAAATATTTTTTTCATAATATACCGTACTGCATCCGTACACCTCTGAAAGAAGACGGAACCATGACGAAATCCGAACGGCAGCGTACAATCAAGAAACAGCTGATCATGTTTAAGACCTAGAAGATCTAAGTCCCCAGGATCAATCCTGATATGTCTAAAAGCACGACTGATGTCAATTTTATAGAGAAGTGCCTCAGAACCTAACTCTTTGAGACGGTTTACCACGGTATCAAGAGAAGGGTAATTCAATTCAAAGAATGTATTCAAGTATACGTCTTTACTAACCCCATCGTTAACCGATTTCCCTTGTGGAAAACTTAAGTCAAGTATGACCCTTTTGCTGTTGGAATTAGGCTTGTCTCTAGTTAAGAAGGGAGATACGTGACAATGGAAGGGAAATTCGTGAAAAGGACCCAATATGGCCTTATATTTTTGTTCAGTTTCAATGTAAGTTTGCACGTGATCTGGAAACTTTAGAGCAGAGGAATGATTAACATAAGTGCTTTCTAACACTTTTGATCTATCAAAATCTAAAGGAAAGCCAAATTGCAAGAGATCTGTAATTTGTTTATCCCAATATTGATCTAAATACGAGTTCCAAGCCTGAATATTAAATTGACTAGCTACAGGGATCCTAGCCCCCATAAAGTTAGGTTTTTTAGAATTTCGAACAATAGTGTGGGCTTCAACAATGTTAGGAACCTGTGACCATACAATATCATCTCCTGTATAAACCATGAGGTTGTTCAGTGGTAGGAAACCGAAGTCCTTGCCATTCTGCTGAACACAATTGACATAATCTGAGGATAAGAATTTATCCTGATAAATGTGATCAGGTATATTACGTTTGCGTTTCCTATAAGAATTAGAAACATCATAAAGGTAGACATAGTCGTCACCACTTCTTTCCTCCACGCATGCTAAATCATGACTTGTGGAATTGCAGACACTTTGTGTGTCTATGGCTTTTGTGAAAGCAGTATGGTGTGAAGCCCTATTTGAAGAAATATCATTATGACATTGAGTAGAAATATCATTGTCAAGTAGCACCAGACCCAATTTTGCCCTAGGTCCGTTTTTATTGCCCCTGAAATTTGGAACTTGGTGCTCTGAATGATCTACAAGGCCTGACTGTTGGACTTCCTGAGGTACCTGACCCAATTTATTCCCAGTTTTGTTTTTATTGCCCTTGGAAGTTGTGGAATAAGTACCATCAGGAGTACCACTACAGCATGTAATCGTACCCAATTTTTCCCCAGTTTTGTTTTTATTGCCCTGCAAAGTTTTATAGAAACTGTCATGCTGTTCAATGAACTGCTGTGGTTGTACAATCGACTGTAAAGCTTCATATCTATTCTGCAATGGCAAAGAAAACTCTTGCACATAAGGCTGACCTTTAGGAAGTGAATTGCGTTTAGAAGACAAGACCTTACAGCTTGTGCTTGGTTTGTGGGAAATGCGTTGAGGAACGCAATCAACAGGAACGCAATGTAGGTTACTGTGTGCAGTTTGAAAAGAGGTAGATGCTTCAGCATTAATGGGTACCTGGTGGCTATCACTGCCGAGTTTACTGTTTGTAGCATTGTTAGAGGTATTTTTTAATACTTCAGCATATGATCTACGGCCAACAGAAGTATTAAGAGATCTGTTAACCATAAACCATTTAGACCATGTGTCTGGAGTCGCCAACAATTCAGTGTTGACTCGAAATACATCAGTGTTCTTATTTACAAAAATTCGATCACAGTGGGTGAGCACCTGTGTGTGATCACCCAATGCTACTCGTTTTTTGACTGACCTTTATGTTTGTTTTTGCATTCAAGTTCAGCATGAGGAAATGTCTTTCCTGCTGAAGCGAAACACGAGGCACAGATATGCTTATAAAGGACCCCCCTGGTCTCATGAGACTTCTTTTGCAAACATGTACCTTGGTTAAAGTATGTGCAAGGCATGGATTTTGTAATTTTTCCAAACTTTTTGGGAAAATTTGAAGTTTGAGGGGAAGTACCCGTTTGATTAGGCACATGTTTTTGAGCATTAGCTCTTCTGATCCGGTCAATGGCCGTAACATCCGAATATGATCTGACTTCGCCCTGTTCCATGCGACATAGTAAGACTGCGTGGCTGGCTTTGGCAGAAACCCACGAAAAATCATTAGCATCATCCATGAGGGAGATCATGTAATCAAGCATATGTTGTTTAATTTCCGGATCCGACTCTTCCCTCATGGTACGGCCAAAACCAGCCACCCATTGAGTAACCGAAAGTTGGTCATATGAAACTCGCTCTTTGTTGAGCCCGGACAATATATATTCGTGGGGCCATTTGACCCTATTTTTTACCATGACCTCAACTTGACCGCCCCTCTGAGACTTTAATTTTTGAATAGTACCTGTTTTAGCCAGTTCAGATAGTTCTTGTAATCTTTGCTCAACTTTCGACTGAATCACAGCATCTTCCTTAAGAGAATCAAATGTGGGAAGGTTGGAGTGATGCAATTCAGACTTTGCATCTGACTTCGAATCCGACTTAGCTGAGACCAACTTCTTTGATTTTGAAGCACCTTTGCTAGTTTTAATTTTGCTTTTATCCGATGTCTTTTTGCATTCCACATTTTCTATTTTTTCAAGTCTTTTCCCAATTTTTTGCAACTGGTCCAAAATTTGTGAGTTTATCACAGACTGAACCTTGAACTGTGAAGCAATATCAATGCTATCCGAATCTAGAGTATCCGAATGTTTTTTGCCAAGTTTTGCAGAAGTGGACTGTGTTTCATTATCCGATTCTTGTATCAAAGCATCATAATCCACTTCACTATCCGAACTTTCATGCACAGAATCCGACATATTTTCACTAGTATTAAGCAAAGAAGAGTTTTGATTCAATAAATCAGTTAAAAATTGATCATCATCCGCTACTTGAATTTGCACAGGAAATTGTATTGTATCTTTCTTATTGGACCTCAAGTTGTACATAACGATTCATACAAATAACATACAGTCAAAATAAAGTAAAATATTGTTACGACTAAAATATGTAAAAGTCTTTGCTATAAAACACAATCATTCGTCATTGGAACAAAAATAATAACGGCACAACGAGTATAAATGAACAGTTGTAAATGTATATATTACAAAATACTAAAAATAAAATGACATAAAAAGAAAACCATACAGTCGCTGAATCACCACGTGTAGTATTGCACAGCATATAACTCAGTGCAGCATATGTAGAAAATATGTGTGTCCTCGTTGCTTTCCAATGACAGAATGGAGGACTGAAGCCTGTAAAACAGAGAGGTCTCACGCTGGTCAGTCTTGACCAATAGCAATTATGTATGCAAATTAGGTATGATACTAAATGCAAGGACAGGGAGAGCCGAAATGAGCCCACTGCCACCCAAATGGCATTTAACAAATGTTTCTGGACTAGATTTGCAAATTCTACAATATTCTGTGTTTGAAAGGTTCATTTTAAATAGTTGTTGTTTTGTGCCAAGAATCCGTTGCAATATCTTATACTGAAGCCAAATAATGTTATTATCATTGAGTGATTTAAAACATATTTTATCAATTTTTTTCCAGGAATAATTATTCATAAATATATTTAGGTCTAAATTCCACTTCTGTTGATAGTTCATATTTAAATTTTGTCTGTTCATTTGCCAGTACATGTCTTTACACCCAGTTTTACTTTTCAAAAGTATTTTTAGATGAGCTGGAATATAAGGTCTTTTGATTTCAGTTATTTCATTCATTAAATTTGTTGTAAGAAAATTATTTACATCTGCCCTCACCTGGTAATAATCCAAGAAGTTTATATTTGGTAAATCGTATAGTAGTTCTGTGGCTTCTTTGCTTAAAATGATGCCATCAGAAATGTTGTCACCGACAACAGCAATACCATGTTTATACCATTTGGGTTTAAATAAATTACATTTACTGATTTGTTCATTGTACCATAAAGGCATACACAGTAAATTATCATCTCTCTTCGTGACCAGATCATTTTGATGAGAAAATGCAATTTCAAAAATCTCTTTCCAGAAAAGGTTTTTTGTTTTACAATGTTACAGTAACACTTTGAACCAATGTGGACCAAAATCTGTTATTTTTTTAATTGATGAGGATCATCTGTGGATTGTACTCCATTATTTGGAAAGAGGGACTAAATTTTTAGTTTGTGCAATTAAAATCAGATGAATGTTTGAAATAAACAGTGAGCTCACAATTTTTGCATTTACTTGAAAATATGGAACATATCAGATACTCAGAATGTGTTATCCCCAAGTCTATAATGTCAATGGTTTATTTGTATGATATAATCAAAAATCAATAAAAATATTCTTAATGTTATGCCTAATAACTGAGAGCGATTTGTTAAGTTCCTTATGATTAATTTACCACCACTAAATATCTATTTTCTCCAGGATTGTGCAATTGAGTATGATGGAATCCTTCTGATATTAATCATGCAAGATTTAAGGGTAAAGCAAGCTGGGAAATTGGATTCTTCCTGGCTGAAATCACACCATAGATTAAGAATGAGAAATTTTTGCAACATCTTGTAAAATTCCACGTACTATAATCTCTATAATAAGTACCCTCGGGCATTTTTTTGTCAAAAGTGGGGCACTTATAACAAAAAGTACTAGTTAAACAACTACCTTAAAATGTTCAATAAATTCTTTCATTCTGGTATTTTTTGGTCGTCTTCATGCAGGCGTAACAGGTAACGAACATGGCTGACAAAATTATTAATGCAAGGTATTTTATCCGCTTAATTGTATAGTGCTACTTAATAAAAAAGTAATCTCCAACCTGATCTTTAATTAGTCTACTGAATAATCTCCATTTTAATTTCTAATCCTTGCTCAGTGAAGATTGTTATTAAATATATTAGTGGGCATAATTAGAGAGTTGGCAGTTATTAAAGCAACTTTGGTATTTTTAATTGTGGGTCAGTCTTTGCAAGTTTGTGATTTCTTAATCCTAGCCCATAAAGACTGGGGGTTATAGTCTTTCCCTGCGATGTCTGAGTGGCAGTGGGTATAAAGCTGATGGGTGTCCCACAGCCTAAACCCATGCATGGATTTTTACTAAACTCTCAGGATATGTTTACCCCAAAAAGATCTAGAGCTGATTAGGCATTTTTATGGGGGGCTATCTGGTAACAGCTGTTGACATATAACCATGCTTTTATGATTTTTGAATTTTAAACATCGTCTAAGCCTAAACCCATGAATGGATTGACACCAAATATTCAGGATATGTTTACCCCAACAAGGTCTAGAGCTGATAAGTTTTTGGGGGCAACACCGTGAATATTTTTTGGTTTTAATCTTTTTAATTCAAAAAGGGGCACAACTACATGCAGGTTCTTAAGTCAGCCAGTTCTTAAGTCAGCCAGCATCTCGTGGTTTCTATATAATTTTTAACTTTTAAGTTTTTCCTTACATTTTCCCAAATCTTAATGTTGTTGCCGATTTAGCTGTACCTGCGTCGTGGGGTTCTTGCTAGCTGAGGCTGGTTATTTTATTATAATTTCTGCTGTAGCAGTTCTGTAAGACTTTAGTTTATTTCTGTTTTTTTTATGTGGTCAACACGATGGTGAACTTCACAAAGTTACTCTGCTGTATTCCACATACTGTAGTGAATTCCTCAAAGTATGGCAACTTTTATATACAATTACAAACGAATTTGAAGCAATTTAGTGTATTCTTTGTAAACTTAAGGTATTCAGACAATTCAATAGCCCTTAAAAAAACAGGTGTCAGCCCTCTACAGTGATTTATTTGTCTATCATAGCACTATAGTTAACCAGCGGGATGTTCACTAGCTCCCATTGAAAGATAATTACTCCCTCCCTAATGTCATACTGGGTAACACACTGGTCTCCCATCTCTTGGGCCCTTGGTTCAAGGCTCCTTTGAGTTAGCTTTGAGTTGTCACTTCAAAAACTAACAAAAAAAAACACCTTTTCTGTCTTCAGTTTAGGTTCGAATAATGCCTAAAATATAAAGTTCGAGCTATAACGTGAATCTGTAAGTAAAAATGTTGGGACTTCAAAACTGCTTCGAATTACAGTAAAATTCAAATAACACTAAATCAAGTTACACAGAGTCTACTGTACTGTGGTGAATCTTGTATACTGTGATGATTTTCACACACTGTGGTAATTTCATATACTGGGGTGAATTTCTCATATGTGGCAAATTTCCCGTTTCTCACTGAAATTGATTTACAAATAATAACAGATACTCCACAGAGTCTGTTTTATGAGATGTTTGTGATCAATAGCAAGTGATTTCTTGAAGAAAAGCTGTTCTATTTATTACCTATACACATTTACTCTTTGTGTATTGCACATTCTCAAAATACTACTTACCATATAGTTCCAAAATATTACCCAGCTGTAAATAAAAATTTTAGCTGTTGTCAGGACCTGGTGATAAACTGGTCTGAAATAGAATTAATGTCTTCCACATTTTAAATACCAGATTCTGTCTAGACCTTCCATCAAACAGTGTGTTTGATTTTTAGTAGAACTTTGGTTTCTACCACAATTATGGGCACTTTATCATACTGGATAAAAAACTGGTCTCCCATCTCTCGGGCCCTTGGTTCAAATCCTGGTCTGGCAGTGGGAAACTTGGTGGTTATTTGCCAGTGCGCTGTGGCTTTCACTGCAGAATGTTAACCAACTTGTAGGCACCGTTTTCTTCCATCCCCCTCCACTAGCCTCCAGGATATGGCCATATATGGTGTGTTAAAACCAACATGCAACTCCAGTCAACCAGTCATTTACTGTAGGGAAAAAAATCCAAAATTTATGCTTATTATATCCCCAGACGAAAGTCGGGGATATATTGGATTCAGGTCCGTCGCGCCGCCGCCGCCGCCGCCGCCGCCGCCGCCGCCGTAGAAATTTCCTTGTGGACGCGATAACTCAAAAACAAATTAATATTTTTTTTTCAAACTTGGTACACATGTTAAGGGTGCCCAAAGGAAGATCCCTATTTTAAGGTGACCTTAAACTCCCAGTAAAAAAGAACTTATGGCCACCTTAAGGTCAGAAATTGGACTTTTGGCCACTTAGAGCCCTGTAGGTCACAAACTATGATGCTCAGCTGGCTGAAATTTTACCTGACAACACATTAATATGTTCTTAGTACATGTGCCGAAAATCACGACTTTAAGTTGAGGAGAAAATTGTGTTTGAGGCCCATAAATACCCCCACTTGGGGATTTTTTGCTATACTTTTCACATATTTTGCCCTATAATTTGGAAGTGGTAATTCTGATGAGTCTCAAACTGCGCTAGGTATAACTTTGATATGTAATCCTTGTCTGTAGAAAATTTTAGGGCTGTAGGTTTACCCAAAGGGGTCGACTTAAGGTCTCAAAAGTGCCCACAGAGACCCAATTTATGCACTTTTTGCCACTTTCAAGCACTGTAGCTTTCAAACTATGTCTCTCATCTAAGTTAAATATCATCTGGGAATATATCTATGTGTTTTCTTATATGTGCCCCAACATTTAGGCCTTTAATAGACAGTTAACCTGTGTATCAGGACCATAAACACCCACCCGAGTGACCCTTATAAGACATTTTTCACATCTTTTTCCCTGTAACTTGGAAATGGTAAGTCTGAGAAGTTTCAAACTGTATTAGATATATATTCTGTGTGTAATCTTAGTATGTAACAGATTTTAAGTCTGAAGCTTTAATTTTGAAGGTCAAATTGAGGTCTCTAAAAGGCTCCCAAAGACCCAATATTTGGACTTTTTGCTACTTTTAAGCCCTGTGACTGTCAAACTATGTGACTGATAGAGCTCAAATCCTATCTGGGAAGATATTAGTATGTTATTTATATATGTGCCAAAAATTAAGGCTTTAAGAAGACATTTAACCTGTGTATGAGGACCATAAATCCCCACCCGAGTGACCATTTTTAGACATTTTTCACATATTTTGCCCTGTAACTTGGAAATGGTAAGTCTAAGAAGTTTCAAACTGTATTAGATGCATATTCTATGTGTAATCTTAGTATGTGACAAATTTTAAGTCTGAGGCTTTAATTTGAAGGCCACATTTAGGTCTCTAGAAGGCCCCATAAAGACCCAGTATTTGGACTTTTTGCCAATTTTAAGGCCTGTGACTGTTAAACTATGTGACTGATAGAGCTGAAATCTCATCTGGGAATACATTATTATGTTCTTTTTACATGTGCCAAAAATCAAGGCTTCAAGTAGACATTTAACCTGTGTATGAGGACCTTAAACACCCACCTGAGTGACCCTTTTAAGACATTTTTCACATATTTTGCTCTGTAACTTGGAAATGGTAAGTCTGAGAAATTTCAAACTTTATTAGATACATATTCTATGTGTAATCTTAGTATGTAACAAATTTTAAGTCTGAAGCTTTAATTTGAAAGCCACATCGAGATCTCTAAAAGGCCCACAGAGACCCAATATTTGGACTTTTTACCACCTTTAAGCCCTGTGACTGTTAAACTATGTGATTGATGGAGCTGAAATCCCATCTGGGAATGCATTATTATGTCCTTTTTACATATGCCGAAAATCAAGGTTTTTAGTAGACATTTAACCTGTGTATGAGGGCCATAGACACTCGCCCAAGTGCCTTTTTGGACATTTTTTCCGTATTTTGCCTTGTTATTTGGAAATGCTTAGTGTGACGAGTCTTAAACTGTATTATATATAATTTTTGTTTGTTATGTATGTCCCCCAAAAAGTTTCACATCTGTTGTTTAATTGCTAAGGTCTCTTTAACAATTTTAAAATGCCCACAGAAACCCAATTTATGGACATTATGCCACTTTAAAGCCCAGTAACTGTCAAACTATGTGGGTTATAGAGCTGAAATCTTTGAATTTTTAAAAGGAAATGCCTGTCTATTTAAATTTTGAATATTAATAATGTTATGGCTATCTTAGTCTTTTAAGAACTTATTTTTGTGTGTTATACCTCTGCTTGCTGAGTTTTTCACTTTTTAAAATGAAACTGGTTAAACATATTCAAGTAGACAAAATGGACACTTTAAGTGAGCTTTAAGTCCCAATATTAATGAAATTATATCCTTATGTAGTAAAACTAGGGGATTTTTAACCCTCAACTAGCCCAGTTTTATTCAACTTGCCTCAGTTAATTTTGACACAGCTCCTACAGTTATGAACTCATTTCAGTTGATAATCACATACTTAAAATTCTCAATTCTTTTTGTATTTGAGTACCCCTTTTATATAGATTGTTTGTTTACCATTTATGCATCCCCCACCCGGATTCCCCCCACCCACCTCTGGGACCTCCAGCTATATTGAGTGACACTAAATAAACAAAGGTATTTAATGATATCAGATGAGAAACAAAGAACTCAATGGGGTTGCAGATCTTGTGTAATAGTGAGAGAGGTGTGGAGGAGGGGTGGGGGTGGGAGGTGGTGGGCTTCATTACATATAACACAAAGGGGAGTCAGAACTGAGATTGTGTCACATATTTAGGTTGCATATATATGGACCACATATATAGGTATAGAGGAAATGAATAACTGAAAACAATTTGCAAATTCTAAAAATAATATAATAAAATAATAATATAAATAATTTTTTTTTAAATAATATTTTATTTGTGAACAAATATAGAAACAGATATGTGCTTTTGGGATTATGAATTTTAGAATGGACATTGAATCATCAATCATTTAAATACTTTGAAGGAAGATTGAAAAGTATGAGGAGTTGAGTTAAAAATAATATTTTATTTGTCAACAAATATAGAAACAGATATGCTCTTTTGGGATTATTATTTTAGAATGGACATTCAATCATCAATCATTTAAATACTTTGAAAATAGGTTTAGAGTTATCATTGCAGGAAGATTGAAAATATAATTTGAGTTATGTATTCGGCGTCTGGGGATACACCATCTTCCTTGGAAGATATAAACAGAGTAGATTGATGTGCTGAAGTTCATATAATAATGGGTAATTATGTTTTAAAAAATTCCCGATCAAAACCTGTGGCGTGAGTGATGACCTGTCTGGGGATATGTTGGCGCCGAGTTGGCCCAATCTAGTTAATTAATGGAGTGAATACTTCAGCAGTCCCTCACATTCTCTAAAGTGAAAAAGTAGTTGACTTCAGTCACCTGTCAGGCAGTAAAAGATAGACAAAAATATAACTGAACCATTTGTATATTTAACTATATATCAGTATATTTGTTTGTAAAATCTTCAACTTGCCATATTGAGGACATTTGGGGAAAAAATTGCCTTTAAAGTACAAAAAAGTAAGGCTTCTGATACCTAATACCTATAAATTTAATTTATGTGGAAATACTTGTGTTGGTAATTGGCTTTAATGTCTGCTTTTTGAACAGATTGAGTGAGAAATATTAAATTCATACAGTAATGTATGTAAAATTTGCCAGTGGATAAATCCCTGTCTATTTCCAGGACTTGCGTGAAATTCTTTTCACATTTTTTACAGTCTCTAATACAGTCTTAACTTATCTGATGCAGTCAAATATGATGCATATGGATACATTCCATCTTCAAGCTAAGGAATATTTGGATTTTTTTTTTTTTAAATAAGCCAAAAATAGACAGTTGTGGTTACCGCTGTGCTATATGCAGATGCCTACAGATCCTGTAAAATCGTTTCATACCTGCTTGTATTATATTGTTGATGGTATGACTGGACAAGGTAGGCAGATAGACACAAAGATATATTATTTTAAGAGCTTTGGACATTTAAATGGTGTAAGCAACAAAATAGCACAAACTAAATGAACACATATTATGGTAAGCCTTGTTTAAGTCTATTGTGTTACTTAGTTTGTGCTATTTTGTTATTTACACCACTAAGATTTGAAAAGTTCTAAAGATAGTTTATCCTCGTGTCTGTTAATCTTTATGTTCACGGGTGTCTATCATAAGACATTTAATGTATCAGATTGTATCTTATATCATTGTGTCATCGGTGTATACTGGTGTTAATTCTCTGATCTCATCTGGTATAAATTGGGATGATTTGTCTTTTCACCAGTGCCCCGCCTCCCCCCCCCCCCCTTCCCCCCCCGTGGTGAAATTTTCAACATTCAAGTACAAAGTCAATTATTTTGTGAATGTTCGCCCTGATGCCATGATACAAATATAAAAAGAAAATAATTAAAGCTTAAACCATGTTAATTATTTTATGCAAGAATTACATTATTTCCATGTTCACCAATTCACATCTCTGACCTACTTTTGCTGTGGTATAATTGCCACACATACCCTTGATTAGATTTCTATGGAGGGAAAACATTCTAGCATTTGATCCCAGAAACAATAAATAAATAAGTACATATATCTATGATACATTATCTTTCTCCCGTGGCTAATCAATTTCCTGATTTCTACACTACCCCATACAAAAATTAAACCTTCCACAATTGTTTTTCCGCAAAACTGATGGTACCTCAAGATTAAACCAGTTTCTCTTTAGTACAGTTTTAATTTTTAATAAAATTGAAAGATTTTTACGTATTTCCAGTCCATTAAAGGCATACACCGTGTACATTTGTCTTAACACATTAAATATTTATCGCACTTATATTTCCCATCAAAAAGCAAGTTTATAACAGAGTTACAATACTTCTTTGTTAAAGCCATAAGTCTTCTATTAATATTCTCACACAAGAAACTGTATTTATGGAGTCTCTATTTAGACATTGTGATTTTCATTTTACCATATATATGTACTAAGTTGTGATCATGAGAATATCTTGTGAGCACCACTAATAATGTGATCAGTACAGAATGTTGTGAGCACCACTTATAATATGGTGATCACTAGATGATCTTGTGAGCATGAGAAGATCTTATTATCATGACTTAATTACTAAGTAGTGATTACCAGATGATATGGTGATCACTTATTTTGTTGTGATCACCAGATGATTTGGTGCTCATGGCTTATTTTCTTGCGAGCACCACATGATGTGAGGATCACCAGATAATCCAGTGCTCACCAGATGATATGGTGGGACAGTAGAGATTTAAGTTGGTTGTTGTTTTCCATTTAACCTCAGTTTACACTTTACAGTAAGAGCCTTGTCCAACTAAATGTTCTTGTTTCTTCTGAAGTTCCACCCATCTGTCATAATTAAAACTATAGAAAGGTACTGGGGCACTGTGGCACAGCAGTAACACAATTGCCTCCCACATCTGAGGTCGGCAGTTCAAACCCCAGACCTTATGTGTGGGAAAGGTGGTGGTTGCTTAGTGATGGTCGGCAGTTTACAGTGCAGAACCTTGACCAACTGTATGTACTGGTGTTTTCTGCCCACAAAACTAACCGTCGTGATATGACCTTCAGTGTTGAAAGTGAGATAAAACCCCAAATAAATAAAACAAAGGTACTAGACATAGCGTAAACACCAGGTAAATGTATAAGAATAGCAATCGGACAGAAAACCCCTCCTCCAAGGCCTTATACCTCCAATATGGCTTATAAGTACAATAATAAAAAATCATTTAGAAAATTCCTGGATCTAGACAGTGATCCAGATAACTGCCAAATTTTTATCATCTGTGCCTCATGTTATTGTGTCAATTTTTAGTCGAATCTTTGATTCGAGTTATGTACTGAGTTGCGGTCACGATTTTAAATTGGCCGTTTTAGCCCTTAAATATCAATTCTGCATAATATTTTCTTCACATATCTGTACATTAAGGTGTATAGTATCCACTCTGCCATTTTGAAGATTTTTAATGCTTTTATTCAGTTATATTTTATAAAGTAAAAAGCATGTCTGGCACTACGTCTGGCTTTCTCAAAGAACCCGTATGTCCTAGAAACTATTGTGTTACCCATTGTAGTGGTCTACTCGAAGGAGTCTTTTTAACCGTTTCGTCTGCTGGTTTCTAGACGTGAATCCCCAATTAATTTATTTGTCTGCTGGTGTATCACGCACTCACTGTTAATGTAACATTGTTGTCTGCGCATCTACCCATTTGTCAAACAAATAAACCGCAAAGAAATTAATGAATGAAGTGACGTCACGGTAGTACTACACATTTGTCGTTCAGCCAATCAGAATCGAGAACACCTCTGGCAGAGACAATAGGCATATTCGACTGCCGAGAAAATAGATGAAATACTTGTACGAGATCTATATTTTCAATTTGACTCTATCTGGCAGTAGATTTTATACATGTACGAGGTTACCACATGTCTCCCCGCTGGTAAACCAGGAAGAACATGATGATCACGGCTAAATGGACCAATGAAAATAAAGCATTTACACAGTACTGAAAGAAACTCAAATGGTCGCCATTTTTTTGAATAATTTTGTATGACTCAATAAGATTTATCATTTTTTCGTGGAAATTAATATCTAAAGCACATAATAGAATCACATAAAGCATTGAAAATGCTAAATTTTGATACCCATAGTCTTAGTTTTTTTCTGAAGAATTTGTTAGTATTTTTTTTTTTATTTTTGCAGCTGTTTGTATGTCTATGGTGGCAGGTGCTAAAAATTGCAGTAATATATTAAAGCTTGTATCGCCAGTGTTCTGCTTCAACATCATCTTTATACTAATGAAAATTAATATTTTTAGCTTTTAAAGATTCTGGAATCTATGAAATGTATCTATACCATTTTTCTGAACATTCAATGAATTTAATGGAAATCCACTGCGCATATTTAATGCATACTTTCCATAGATTATCAGTCGAATCCACCTAATGAAAATTCAAACTCCGTAGTTTTACATTCAACCACTCGAAGGCGCTTTTGCATGTCCTAGAAGTAAAATTATCACGTGATTTCATTTTTCTGTCAATCCGTTTCTTATTTTGGAAGAAGTTGTCTTCCAAATTGTTTTAAAGTATATTTACAAAATAAACCAGTTTGCTAATCTTATTTCCTGACAATATTTTATAAAATGGACGTTTCGACAAAGATCAAAATAAATACTTTAAGCTACAGAACTCACGGCGATAGCACCCAAGTCATTAATATTCATGAGAAGATATGAGGTCACGGATTTCCCCTGGTATTTCCAGACAATATTCTATAAAATGGACGTTTCGACAAAGATCAAATACTTTAAACTACCGTGACCGCGCATATTTGCTGAGTAATATTAATCAGGCAAGTCCTTGAACAGGAAATATGCTGGTA
This sequence comes from Sabellastarte sp. h YS-2021, assembly GCA_964017235.1. NCBI lineage: Eukaryota > Metazoa > Annelida > Polychaeta > Sabellida > Sabellidae > Sabellastarte > Sabellastarte sp. h YS-2021. The sequence goes on along the minus strand of OZ024933.1, from coordinate 90,490,012 downwards.
GTTTTCATCTTAAACCAGCCTTGTAAAATATTGTCATCGGTAAAATGTATATATCCACGCTTCAAAATTGAAATATGTCTTCTCATTTGAAAATCAAATTTCAAACTGCAAGTCCGTGAACAGGAAATATGCTGGTAGTTTTCATCTTAAACCAGCCTTGTAAAATATTGTTACGAAACCCCCACAAAGAACTGCCGTGACTGCGCATATTTGCTCATTAATATTAATGAGGCAAGTCCGTGGACAGGAAATATGCTGGTGGTTTTCATCTTAAACCAGCCTTGTAAAATATTGTTACGAATCCCCCACAAAGAACTGCCGTGACTGTGCATATTTGCTCATTAATATTAATGAGGCAAGTCCGTGGACAGGAAATATGCTGGTGGTTTTCATCTTAAACCAGCTTTGTAAAACTGCGCATCTACAGACCCTTTATATTTGTAAACAAATACCCATCTTGCGACACAAATCTGAAAACTTCCGTGAAAGCGGTTTCCAAATGCGGGCGATAATACAGAGTTTACAGATTTCAACACCCAGTCCTGTCCTAAGATTCGACTCTGTGGTTGGGTGAAGGCCAACCACTGGACTCTTGTTCTTTAAAATTTCATCAAAATTTTTCCATAACTTTTTTGAGTTAGTTTGTAAATAAATGTACACCACCAATTACATATACAGTAGAACCTCTATCATCTGACCCTCATGGGGGAGTAACAATCAGGTCATATAATAGAAAGGTTGGATAATAAGAAAGAAAGAAAGAAATATCCAACTCAATCTTTAATTCAAACTTATTCGTAAAGTTTGTCTAATGTAAGTAAAAACTCAAATTTACATTCATCCAGGTGAAATACTAATACTTTTACAGCAATAGACAAGCAGGGCAGTGTGTATGACAAGCCGGCCTCATTTTACCGACCCACGGCTTTTCGGTTATGAAATCTATGACTATATAAAGTGGGTCAGTTTGCACAAGTCATCATTTGGAATCTGGCATCTGACAGATAACATCTGGCGGCGTATAAGATAAGGCTTAGAATTGATTTTTACAAATTAACTAGGATTTAGTGTGGGGTAAAATTTGGACTGACCTGTGGTTAGGATTTTGTTTGTTCTACAGATACAGATAATACATACGAGGAGGGAGGAGAGGGAGCCAAGAGAAAGGGACAAAGAGGCACAGAAACAGTTGGGAGGAAGCCATGAGGCAGGGAAACTGCACACTCAACAGAGGAAGACAGACATAAGTGACATAGAAATGGATACAGAGGCTGGAAGAGAGGTGGGCACATCTCAGTCGCACTCAAGACACAAGAAAGGGCACATGACAAACATCAGATGAGGAGGCTATTGTTGACTTTTTGAAGAACCACGAGTTTTACGACAAGACCAATGAACATTTTAAGGACAAGGCCAGGAAGGAATGTCTTTATGAGAGGTGCACCAACAGTCGCAAGCTGTTTGTCAAAGTGTGCAAGAATTGGTTCAAATCCCAAAGGACTCACTATGGCAAACTCTTGCAGTCCAAGTCTGGTCAGCCTTCAAAAGAAATGACTGAGAGGCAGAACTGGATTCAAGATAAATTTAACTTCTTCAAGATGCACATCAGACTCAAGAGACTCGTCAAATATTCAAGTCCCTAGCCTGAGGAGCCAGTCCATCTGCTGCCTCAGCACATGACATCTGCAGAGGTTCAACTGACATGGATAGTATAGAGATCAGCATGGGATCAAGTGCTACAATACAGCCTTCACTTACAAACCCCATCGCAGTTTCCAGGCGTTCTTCGGTCGACTAGCTGATCATGGACCAGTTTGCACAGATGAAAACCATACTGTCATCATTCTCGGGCCAAGGCAATAGACCACGAGAACAGCCTTCTGCAACTACCTGGCATCTGAGGTGGAGGCCTTAGAGGATAGAGACTTTCAAACACTCAGAAACAAGGCTGTGAAACTTCTAAGCAGCATCCAAAGCAGGGCAAATGAAAGGATCCATCAGCCCCAGCAACCACAGCAACAAGACACTTTCTAGGAACTCAAGTGCAACTTTAACATTGGTGCCACAGACATTTTAACAGCCACATCAACCAGCACCAACTGCCAGGGAAAACATGTTCATCATCCCAGAGATTCAGATGCCGGCAAGCCAGGTCATCTAACCCCCTGAGAAGAGCCAAGAGGCAACCAAAGGACAGCAACAACCCAGAGGGCAGCCAACTTTCTTCGTAGTTGTTGAAGCCCGGGCCTTCAAGACTGCTTACTTTCACACTGACCTCGGTGAAGCACTTCAACCCACCGTCAGTTGCCTCTGCCACAGGTGAAGAAAGTCACATCAGGACACCCAAGCTTCTTTGGGAATCTACAGTTGATGAGCTACCAACAGATCGACACACAGCATCCATTTTTACCACCCGACTGGCAACAACATGCTGCCTCTCCCCCAACCATGCAGCAATGTCAGCAGCAGCCAGCCTAGCCGTAGCCTCCCCAGTAGTCAGCAGACACCAAACAGCAGCAGCAGTAGAACTACTGCACTTACCTACAATCGACCCTTTCCAAGACCACTGCTGCCAAACATGTAAAAGTCCTTTTCAGGACCACCCGAACCTTCCAAAAACTATTGTTCACACCACCCCACACTAAACACTTTACCCTCAAACATACACACAAAAAATGAGTGACTGAATGACTGTACGAGTGAATGAAAATTTGAAGTTTAAAAAAAGTTTTGGCAAAAAAAATGGCAAAACCAATGAAATTTTGGCCCACCCCAAAATAAGAAGCTTTGAAAATTTGGGAAATTATTTTGAACTTTGGATTTAACCTTTTGACTTTTGACCTTTGCAAAAGATTTTGATGACTTAGAACCTAGAAATATCTTGCAAATTTGTCAAATTTGACTTTTAATGAGGGACATTTTTACATAACTTGGCTTGAAGTTTTTCAACAGTCTTGGGGGACTTGTGATTTGGTTTGAAATAGTTTTGAAACTTGTTCGAAATGGATTGGATTTTCTTTGAAAATCTGAGCAACACCAGCTTAAATAAAAGTTCTTGCAGTAATTGGGTAGTCCTGAAAAGGTCTGATAGATGCCAGCCTCTTCTGCCCCCAGGGTATTTGGTTGACACATCTCAGATCCTGTCCTGCCCAGCCAATGCCCCCTTGTTATTGAAATATTCTTTCAGTAGGTCTCACTGATGTTTGGCCTCCCTTGAAGGATTCCTGTAGTTGTCATCTGGTACATACACCACCTGTTCATTTCCATACACCACCTGTTCATTTGCTGTATCATTTATGTCACTTCAGCAAGAAATAGTGCAAATTTGGTTCTCCCAGCCCCAGTGGTTCCATTGGCAGAAGCCCCAAGTTGCCATCCTTGATTTTCTCCCTAAAATCACTTCTGTTAAAAATCTGTGCATCTGATTAAGATCCACTTGACCCCGCATTGACCCAGAGGAATCTGTATTCTGTGTCAACCAGGGCTAGCAGCACCAGGGAAAAGAAGCCCTTATAGTTGTAATAGTCACTGCCTGATTTCTTTGGCTTCTTCATGGCGTTAATGCTTTCTGTCTATTGCCCCTACAGCATGGGGAGCATTCCATCTGGTTCTGAACTTCTCAACCTTTTTCCAGTCTTCAGGGTCAGTAGGGCAGTGCAAAAATTTGTCCTGGAATTCAGCAAGGATGGCTCGGCAGACCTGGGGGACGAATTTACAGATGGTGATTCAGCCAACCATCCAGTAATACTGTAAGGATTTGTAGGTCTCTCCTTTTGCCAGGTGTCTCAGTGTTATTGCCAGTGTCAATTCAATTTCTAAGGGCTTCCTGAAATTGGTGACTAATTTCTTGATGCAGTGGTGTATGCTTTCTTCGATGAGGTCCAAAATGGCAGGTGGCATCCTGACAAAATTCTGGTATCCTGGGATGTCAGTGTGTATTAAGTCGGCCAAGAGGTTGCTGTAGTATTCTTTTTCTTGTCTTTGAAGTATCCAGGACATGATCCAGGGGTTTGGTGGCTTTCTTCTTCTCCTGGGGGCTGGCTGGGGTTGTGGCTGTGGTGCTGGCCATATTGCAGGTGCTGGTCCTGGATTCAGATGTATCCTTTTTCTGTCTGCAAATCATGATGAATATCAAATTATTAAACTTAATGAAAAACAAAAGTACCCTAAGCTTGAACTGTAGAAGGTCTCTCTGATGTGTAGCTGGCATCTTTGCAGTGACAACTGATGATTTATGACTGCCAGAGGGGGTTTATATAGTTTTGCTTTGAGCCTGACTCTGAATCCTGACTCCAGGAATTAATCAGTCCAGGCGGGGTCACCCTGGGTTGGGAAAATGCTCCAGTCCTGTCAGTTTGTCAGTACAACATGTCAGGGCTTGATACAACTTGCCTGTTAAGGGTTTATGGCTTGTCCTGGTAGTTTTCCGTCTAGTCATGGAGAAAATAATCCAGACCCCAAGACAAGCCGGGATGTACTATGTCCTGTCGGGGAGATGAAACCGACCAAAAATTTTTGCGCGCTTTTTTCTGGATTTTGGTCCCTGGTTCCTGACTGTTGCAACCGACCCTAGAGTTGTAGAGTAGGTTATAGGGTCCGCTCCGGTGGAATACCCCATTATTGATGTTTTGATGTAAATTAATGCATGAGTGAAATTACTTAACTGTGGACAGTGTGATCGGTGTGAAACACATTGGCAACATTTATATTTCAAAAATAATTGGTTCAGAGTAATCACTTATGTAATGCTGTACAAAAATAATAAACATTTAGGCCATATTTTGCTGAAAATGTAGTAAATTTATTTTTTCATCACAATAGATGTGTAAGAAAGAGTGTTTATTGTTGTAGTGATTGATTTACAACAAGAGGAACCATTTATTACAGATCTCATTTTGCTCTCAAGTATTACAAATAGATAAATTGAGAAAAAAAAAATGTAGAACCTTCTTAGGTTTTTAGTTCATTAACCCTTACATCATATACACACTGTTTGGTGAATGCTGCATTGGCTATAGTCAAAGGTCAAATTTGGGGTATCACGTTCAACAGCCAGAGTCATATTGAGACAAGTTCTAAGCTTGTCATTTGTGGATGTCAACCCACACAGAGGTGGCAGCCTGTGATTAGATATCAAATCTGCTCATCCACTAAGACCACTGAGGACGTCTGCTGTGTTGGCTATAAGACCTCAGTATATTCATGCTAATTTAAAACTGGTCAGTATTTCTGTACTTTACAGCATTGTCTTTGAGCATAAAGACCAGTGAGATGAGCTCAGCTATAATAGTCTGTGGTCTAGATATCAGGCTCACAAAAACACCGGGTTTTTTTTCTAGGAAAGCAGTGAACATTTTATCCAGAACATAATGCAGATTATTCTGGATATCTGTAAGCAGGTCAAGCATTGTTGTGTGCGATCAAGTTTTGCTGATGCAAGAACTGAAGAGGTAGAATTTTCTTTGTTGTAAACAACAAACCTTGCAAATGCCTTTAAATAGTTAGAGTGAGAAAGATGAAATCCACCATAAAATGTAAAAGTCGCCATTTATGGGCAGCCATTAAAAGTAATCCAAATTAAAGTAAGTAACATAATCCAAATTTGTGCCAGTTTTGTATCAGTGAAGACGAGAGGTCTAATGTAGTTACAAAATATGAATGTGTAAAGAATTTCCACAGGTCCAAAAAATAACGGGGTTTCCTTGCTGATGAATGTTGCTTACTGTTGCGAATTTCACATTTTATTACTCTGTGCCAGTTACCGTGTATTATTTGGTTTTGTGATAACTGAATCAAATATCAATGTGGTTAATCATGTTAAAAATATAAAAAAGTTTGTTAGGAAAACAGACTTTAAACAGTACTATATAAATGTTTTCCTATCACTAGAAAAGCCATTGGTGTTTACTGAATTATGTTAGGATTAATAAAGTCAAAGGTAAAACAGCCAACTTCTCTGATCATGATAGCTTTGACAGAGTTAACAAAGTGTCTTTAATGAAAAAATAATTCAAGAAATTTAAGTTTAAGGAGAGTAAAAGTATTTTATGAAAATGATGGACTTGTGAATTTTTAAACTGCTATTTGGTTAAACTGCCTGGTAATCATCGTTTGGAATGTTTCTATTTTTAATGAGTTTGGTTTGAACCATCTCATCATGGTACCGAGTACTATGGTTAGTGTGTTTTAGTATGCTCCCTGGCAGGAAGTCCATAGAATGGGAGTGTAAATAACTGACCTTCAGAATGTGCATCCATCATCTGCTTGTGGATATATCTTGTACTGAAACACACGCATAATACATTGCATACTAAGATGTAGTTTACTTGTTTACTGTTCTACAAGCTTAAGAAAATGTATATTTTTGTATTTATTTTAACTTTGGGGTTACAGTGCACTCATGATTACAGATTTGACAAGGTGACAGCAACATGTCAACTCTGTTGAACAATAGAGTAGAAATCAGTGAACTAGGAACATGGTAAAACTAGTAATATATTATTCATTTAATAAAAATATTGTGGGTTAAACTAAATTTTTTATCAGACCTATCAACCTAATTCTTGTTTTTACATACTTTTTGTTGTTTTGTGGATATTTGACTATTTATTTTTGAGAAGTATCTTTCCATCAGCTGCCATATTTTCTATATTAGTTTTTTCCAGCTGGTAAACACTAAATTTTGAGTGCCCACTTTTTCAGCCCAAGTGATATCCCTGATTATTACCACCCGAAACTACCATTACAATTCTTATGATGATAAAATAATAGCATCAGAATGTAAAAGAAAGTGAAGTTATTTTAGTGTCTTGCAGTATTTACAGTAACAATAGGAGTTATTTTTAGAAATCCCTAAAAAAATCAAAGTTTAACTTAAATATCAAACCTTAGTATTATGTAATTCAGTTGATTTTCCATTATAAAATTATTTAGAGTTTGGGGTTAGTGTACTTTGACACAGTAATCCTGATAAGGCCTTATTATCCATTCCTGCATTGGAATTATTTAATTCACATAAGTCGAGAGAACAAAAGCCAGTTTAATAACAGTTTTTCCTATAATTGCCTAATCATCTCTGGGATAAACAGTCTCACGATATCTGCAGTGCTTTCTCTACAACTTACTGGAATATGCTGGGATGTGAAAACTTCCTTTTAGACTCTATTTTAAGCTTACACAGGTTCCACTCTATTTTGTGAATTAAGATCCCGGGGCAGTATTTTCAAATTAACAATAAAATGCCTATTCTTTAATTAATACAGTTGATTATAACCTCTTGAGTCGAATATCAAGAAACTGGAAAATATTTCTTATAAGGGGGCCTTTCCATTTCTACAACTCTGGTTTATGATTTGTAGTAATCAAAAAGCAAGTTCTAAGGTATAGTTTATGATTTGCTTTAAGATGCCTTCCCGATGTAAAGATATTTTCCTGATAACTTCCTCATTTACATTGCCATTGCCTTAAAAAATCTTCAAACAGGTTTACAAAAGTTTTCCGATCCATATGATTGGTTTATGACGTTTAAAGATCAGCTTAAGATGAAAAAATAGCTTTATGATCACTATAAGAGGCAAAAGATTTCTTTATGACTGTAATGTAGGTTTATGATCACTGTGAGATCAAAAACATCACCTTACAATGTTTTTAACATGATCAAAATCTGATAAGGATCGGGATAGATATAGGGATAGGTGACACCTGGGTTAAGGATGCAGTAACAGGACACAACAGCTCACACAAACATATTAATGCCTGCAGGGTGAAGGGTGGGGAATGTCCAAATGTAAAATAATTCTAGGCCTATATGGCCTGCAGTGTCGTCCGGCGTCCCACTTGGTTTCCAGACATTTTAGGCAACAGTTCTTATCCTATCTTTACCAAATTTGGCATGCAGGTTTATTGGGTTAATAGCTTGTATGGGATTGCTTTTGGTGATGATAGCTCTATAGCTAACTGAGTAATAGCTACTTTGCTACTTTTGAGTAGCTCTTTGGTTTCCAGACATTTTAAGGAATGCTATTAAGCCTAGCTTTCTGAAATTTGGTATGGAGGTTCATTGGGTTAATAGCTTGTATGGGATTGCTTTTGGGGGGAATTGCTTCATAGATCAGTGAGTAATTAATTAAATAAATGAGTAATTAGCTATTTTGAATACTGAAAAAGGCAAATGTGCTCATATCTCCTAAACCGTGCGAGATAGAGCGATTTCGTCGAAATTTTCGACCCACAGGGTATCTAAGGAATGTACTCTTTGCAATTTTCAAAAAATTTTCCCCTCCCCAAAAATGGTGGCCATTTTGAATTTTCGAATTTTTGCCAAAAATGGCAAAACACAAATTTTCTTCTATCTCCTTAACCGTGCGAGAGTGATTTCGTCGAAATTTTCGACCCACAGGGTATCTAAGGAATGTACTCTTTGCAATTTTCAAAAAAATTTTCCCCTCCCCAAAAATGGCGGCCATTTTGAATTTTCGAATTTTTGCCAAAAATGGAAAAACACAAATTTGCTTCTATCTCCTTAACCGTGCGAGATAGAGTGATTTCGTGGAAATTTTCGACCCACAGGGTATCTGAGCATTGTATTCTTGGCAATTTTAAAAAAATTTTCCCCTCCCCAAAAATGGCGGCCATTTTGAATTTTCGAATTTTTGCCAAAAATGGAAAAACACAAATTTGCTTCTATCTCCTTAACCGTGCGAGATAGAGTGATTTCGTGGAAATTTTCGACCCACAGGGTATCTGAGCATTGTATTCTTGGCAATTTTAAAAAAATTTTCCCCTCCCCAAAAATGGCGGCCATTTTGAATTTTCGAATTTTTGCCAAAAATGGCAAAACACAAATTTGCTTCTATCTCCTTAACCGTGCGAGATAGAGCGATTTCGTCGAAATTTTCAACCCACAGGGTATCTAAGAAATGTACTCTTTGCAATTTTCAAAAAATTTTCCCCTCCCCAAAAATGGCGGCCATTTTGATTTTTCGAATTTTTGCCAAAAATAGAAAAACAGGAATTTGCTTCTATCTTCTTAACCGTGCAAGATAGAGTGATTTCGTCAAAATTTTCTACCCAACCAATGCAAACAGGCATGAAGCTGAAATAATTTACATCTACACTAATAAATATTTAAGCATCATTGATATATTTTACAAATGAAACAGGGTCTTGTAAGACTACTGTACAATTTTGGCAAAAGGTTCATGGGGTGGACATTACACATGATAATGTGTGTTCTTCTATGCTATCCTGTTTCTATTCGCATCTACTATCAACAGGGCGTCCTATTTCTAGTTTGCGGTGTTGTCACTCCCCATCACGTGTAGGACTGAGATATTTCTAGTAGTGTGGTTTGCTCCAGAGAAGTCTCTGGAGACGGGTGTGGAATTATGTAAGGATCGGGAGAGGTTTGCAATAATTTCAAGCCAGTGTGAAATTCTTGTAAACTGTTCCTGATGGACTCCTGAGTTCTCTTATGGTAAACCCATTGGGAAGTACCATATTCTCTGTACACAATTGGTTAACAGTGGCTTTAAGATCATTATGATGTAAAAAATTCAGTTCTCGATTCCAGAAAATTGACAATCAGGAGCAAGGTTTATGATTTATTGCAGAAATGGAACAGCCCCATCACCAGAAATTCCGGACAGTAAGGCCCATGGTAATTCCAGTGGAATTAAAAGACCCTCTACAAACCTGATAGATTATAGAGTAACTAATCTAACATTTACCACATATCTAAACTTTGCAACATGAGGAAATACTAATACCAAATTTAACACAAAATATCATTTTCTTCATAGAATTAACTAAGGTTTTACAGGTAGCAAATTTTATGTATCTGGTGAATTTTAGATTCCTTACTGTTCACTTCTATATATAAGGGACTTCAACTTATCAGAGCTCTGTAGAAAAGTGTTTGACTGTAGTTAATCTGGCTGTGAGTCCTTTCTTTGGTGGTCTTTACTGATGTGATGTTTACTGCGCATGATTATTTGTTATCATAAATACTGTTAAGTAGTAGGCCATATGTTTGGACCCATCAGCTCTCAGCCTGGATTTTTACTGGGGCACAGAAGAGTGGTGCAATTATCCATTAATGTTGATGGCATATTGGTTGTTTGGGTCTAGAAGTGCTGTAATATACACCAGCTTAACTCACTCAGTTATCCTTACAATGTTATCCCCAAGACAAATACATAAGTCTGAATAATATCAGGATATGTTCTCGGTTCGAAATTTACTGATCTTTTCCAGTCAAATGCAAGTTATGTCTTTGTATTTAAAAAGAAATAGAGATTATCAAAGAGTGTGTATCCTCCTAGTAAATGTCATATGTTTTATAACAGAGATGAAATTATAAATGATGATGTCCAGTGATATGGATTCCCCAGCAATAGTATTTTTTTTAATTATATTGATTGACGACAGATTAGTAGAACAGATAGGTTTAAATCAGGTTGTAAATGGAAAACTGATTTATCTGGTTAGTAACACCACCCACCCCCACCCCCACCCCCCACCCCACCCCCTAAAAAGGGGGGGAGGGGTACACAAGGTAGTGTGGTCCTCGTCAAAGTTGATCCAAAACTAGATCAATACCTGATCGGGATCTTAACATGAAGAGCCACCAGAGGGGTGTCTACTGTCTATTATTTCAGCCATGATCATAAGATGCTAGTAAGGCAAAATTGAGTTAACAGTTTAGGTTTTATGTCCCTTGTAACAGCTGTGGTCTTATCATAACTGACCCTCAGTAAATCCCACATGTTTATTATAAGCGGAGTTTGTAACCTTGGCACCAGAATTTGAAGTAAAACCAAGTTGTTATGAGCTGGATTCAAACCCACAATCACAGAGGCGAGAGCCCAGTGATCCTGTGTTAGACTCGTTAACCAATCACTGAGGCCTCTACAGATGAGTAGAGTGTATTAACTTAATGTTATGCTAGCTTTCTATCAGGTTACTGGATGTACTGTAGAGAGTTATTAGTAATACTGAGTGTACCCATCAACACATTCAGTGCCATTTACCAACCTCAGGTTAAAAGCTTCCAGACCTCCAGCAGGAAGAACAAGAGGTCACTGGGTGCATTGATTTTTCACTGTGTTCAGATGATCAAATGTAATACTACTTGTCTGTAGTCTGGAACACTTAGTACTTGTTATATTAGCCTCAGTGTTGAAACTGGCTTCAGACACACAAGTGAAATACAGTCCCCATTATGGCTCCCAGAATAATGGGAAAGAAAGGGGGAAATTTACCATTGGGATCCAAAACTCTAAAGTCCACAAAAATCACATTCACAGAAATTCTGAGACTACAGATTTCCACAAGCTATTACTGCAGCCTTCAACATTCTATTCTAATCTGTACTTTTATTGCGCTTAATCTCTGCCGGGCAGACTCTGAGGTGCAACACCAGAATCTAATTTTTTTTTAAAAATCATCATTCCATAGCTGTTGCCAAGTCCAATAGATCAGAGTTGGTGGATAGTGTTTGCTAGGTTGGGAAGGCCACAATAAGCAGATTTTGTGGTGGATTTTTAGTGATAAATGACTGGAGGATAGCAGTACATTCTAGTTGGCCTGGATTCTGCACTGAAAACCATCAGGCACTGGGGAAAATAACAGTCTTGTTTGGGAAGTGGTAAGACTCGCTCCAAGTCTTTGTATTTCTCGTTCCACCAAATCTGACATACATGGAATCATTATAAATACACCTGATGAGTGAAAAACCTTCTGTCTGCTGAAATACACAACTTTTGTCAGCACCAAATTCTGGAAAAAAGTAATTCAGCCCTCATATAATACCTAAGACAAAAAGGACGTGAGGAAAGCCTAGGGAAGTGGAGGAAAACAATGTGTACCATTTGGTCAAGATTCACTGCTGTTCAGTACACGACTACTATAATTATAGTATTAATACACCTGAAATGATTTATACCTCAAGGTTTTGCTGCATGTGGTTTCCTGATATTTTAAAGGCGGGGGAAGTACTTTAAGTCTTACTTAATTCAAGTTATTCTATCCAATCAGATAAAAAGTTGGAGAATTTTTCAAAATAAAAATCATTTCCTCTTATATTGGAGTTAGACTTGCTCCAAGTCTTTGTATTTGTATCCATCTGTTAAATTTAAATTGGAAACTTGCAGGAGTTCATTTTACCACAAACATTCTGGAGTGACGGGGATTGTGTAAGTGTTGCTCCAAGTCTTTGTATTTGTATCCATCAGTAACCTGAACAGTTAAATTTAAATTGAAAACTTACAGGAGTTCATTATACCACAAGCATTCAGGCATAAGGGGAATAGTGTCTGAAAAAACAGGGCTGGCTGTTTCTCCAAAAGTGATACAGTACCCATATATTACACAAAAAACAAAAGGACCTGGTGAAAGTCTACATTGTAGTCTATCATTCCTGGTGCATTTGCACAAGGTATGGCATATCACTTCCAGCTTCATTAGTTGATCAGATAAGCTTTAAGTGCATACAGTTGTCCATCCTTAACAGGCCTCAGTAGTCACAAAAACTTTAGGGTGGTGCTGATTTTTCCTGGGTCTTCTTCCTATAGCAAGCATTTGTATATACCGGGGGTAAGTTACCTCAATCTGTTTATTCATAGTAATGTACAAAGGTGTGTTCACAGAATCATAGAAGTGACTTGTTCAGAAAATGAGTTCATGGTTAATCCCAGTAGCCATGAATTTCAACTATCCTGTGTACTTCAGTGACACTTTAGAATGAGTGGTGTCCAGGTTTACTCTCCATGATTTACATTAGCCATGAATTACAGCCATCCTACATATGTCAATGACACTTTCATACCAGTAGTGTCTCCATTTTTACATTCCAGGGTTTCCAGCAGCCATGAACTCTAACAGTCCCATGTGTATCACCTATGACAAGTCTCTGATGGACAAACCTTTAGACTGCTTTATCAGCTACCGCAGATCTAGCGGCTCTCAGCTAGCCAGGTAATGATTCAGGATCTTTTACCAGAAAAAAACAAATTATATCTGATCCATTTTGTTGTAATTTGAAAATTAAAACTTTTGTTTAAGTACTTTATTTAATTCGACAATTATGATGGTCATGAAGATATCTAATTACATTTGTTGTGGTGAGTATAGTCACTGAAAATTATAGTTGGTGAATACTTGTTATATCTGGATGATATTATATACATTTGTATATTGCACTTAATGGTTTAACAGGCACAAGTTTCAATGAACATATCCTAGCCAGATTCTCTTGCATCAACAAATTTTCACAATTTATTATTTATCCAACTCAAATTTAATGACAAATTTGGGTCAACAAAAAGTTGAGCAAAAATCAGCTCATTAAGATGAGTTGAACTAATGAGTCACTGAAGTAGAAAATGAAGATCCAGGTTTGTATTCAGAATGAGATTGAGGTGTTTTTTGGCTCAACTTTTGGTTTTTTATCCTCCCATTTAGGAATTTTTAAGTTGGAATCAAAAATGGTTGAATTTTCTGTACTTGATCCAAAAATTGGCTTGGCTCTGTGAATACCCATTTAATCTTATTCTAAGCCTATGGCCTAACCCAGTAACACTCAGAAATGTAAAAAAAAATACCTTAAATTTCTATTGTCTGTTCTGCAGCCTTCTGAAAGTACACTTACAACTACGGGGTTTCTCGGTATTTCTCGACATTGAGAAGCTGAAGGCTGGCAAGTTTGATGACAACTTACTGAACAGTGTGCGAAATGCCAAGAACTTTATTATTGTACTTACGCCTTGTACACTGGACCGGTGTGTGGGTGACAACAACATGAAGGACTGGGTTCACAGGGTTAGTTTTGTATGTTACTATTTTTTACTTTTTGCTATTCTGTGTCTAGTATTGCCTATCCATCACCACACTAGCATATCCATTGCTGGAGAGTTTGTGGGTTTCACTAATGTTGAGTCGCATATTTAACTTTACATTATTCTGTGTTTATCCTTGCTGCCCTGTGAGTTGTGACCTATCCTTTACTACCCTGTATCTACCCTTGACTACTCTGTGTCTATGCTATGCTACTCTGTGTGTCTGTCCTTTGCTGTGCTCTGTTTTTTTATTGCGAAAAATACACTTACCATTTCCTGACCATTGCTATATGTTGGTGCCATCCAACTCACTGGCCAACGTTGAGAAACGTTTTAAGAAACCTTAAGAGGCCAGTGAGTGAGTGTGAACTAGCATGTCCCCCTAGTGGTCATGTCACCACGCTAGTAAACAACCTTCATTATTTTTGTTGGCCATCCTAGAGTGTGGATGTTTATTTTCTTTTCGGATTTTTATTTAGTATTTGGACTTTTTGTGGATTTGAGTTCTGTTATAAGACGTCTGTATTGACAATGTCTTCTCAGGACAAATTAAGAGGAAAAGCACAGAGGAAAAGTGCTTTTGTAGACATTTTTTCATGGATTGTTTACCACTTTTTGTAAAATGGCGACAGGGAAGTTTGTCGCTGGATGAAGATCTTCTGCTGCTCAGAATGCCTGTTTTTTCTTCATAACTCTCGTATTACATCATATGGGAGTTCCTTTTTATGCAATTTTGAAGATTTACTTCTTTTATTAACACTGAAACTGTCGGCAGTCATACTAGCTCCGGCAGGGACAGTTTACATGTTGCTAGGCGACAAAGGAAACGATGGAGACAATTCGATTGTCACAAAGCTTATCACACGTCGGGTTCGTATAGCCAGGCGTTTGGTAGCAAAGATCTCACCACATCATGCTCTACCGAATAGGTCACCGGTTGGAATTCCCCGTGGTGGCAGACATCATTGTTTTTCTTGGATACTACATCGTGGGCAAGTTCCGGATGCAGATTTATCTTTTTCACCGTTCTTTTCCTCCGGTGAGGTTCAGTCGGAACTTTTCACGGAGGAAAATACCTGCATGATGTCATCCGAAGACAATCGAGTTTCCATACCTCCCAAAAGGTCAGAAATCGGTTTGTCAGTTTCCCGGAGCTGTGATTCATCTCAGTAATTGGCTTTTGTTTCTGTGATTTTTTACCGGTTTTTCAGCTGGTCTGAAACCGTCACCGGTACATATGAAATTGTAACCATTGTCAATTTATTA
This sequence comes from Sabellastarte sp. h YS-2021, assembly GCA_964017235.1. Lineage (NCBI taxonomy): Eukaryota > Metazoa > Annelida > Polychaeta > Sabellida > Sabellidae > Sabellastarte > Sabellastarte sp. h YS-2021. The sequence continues at coordinate 90,474,911 of OZ024933.1, read as the reverse complement.
TTCAGGGTACAGGTTCTCTGGTTTCTGCTACAGAGAGCATGTTAAGGCCTGGATAATTTTTTGAAGTGGTCTAGCAGGACCTTTGGCAGGACGTCTTCAAGGAGCTAAGGATTAACAGGAGCTCACAGAGTTTATTTTTTGCCTTGGGCTGTGTGCAGAGTTTTTTGCAATTACAGTCCTCAGTGATCAGGAATTTTTTGTTGGGCAGTGCTGGGATCAGTTCTCCACTTGTTATTCAACAAGAGTGTTACAAGTCGTACTTTTCTCTATCTTATCTCTTAGATGAGTTTGGTAGAATTAAAAGTGCATTTTTCACTCTTAATGAGGTTTTCTCCTGCTGAACTTTTGGTCAGATGTCCAGGAAAACTTCATTTTGTGATCTCGGGTGTATAGTGTTTCTTCTGTCTGGGAAGGAGCAAACTCCTACACATGGCTAGAAAGGGGATTAGTGCCCAGGGCACTTTTCTTCCCATTATGATACTTAATCCTCCAACTCTGTTACAAAACTCTCCTCTGAAGATTTAGAGGGGTTAGGAGTAATCTTTAGGAGTAGTGTTTGTCCACTAGTGCAGATATACTACACCTTACATCTCAACATAGTAAGAGGATAATCTTCAACCATTCTTTACCTTTCACAGAGACAACAGTACCATGAGGGATTGCTTATTCATGTTCCTAAAGCAGTTTGTGGACATGGGTGTTAAGAATAAATGAATAAAATGCGGGAGACATCAGTTTGCATAAAGCTGTGTATGGAATGATCGACAAAAGGGCGATAACACCAGTGAGATGGTGATATCGCTACAATTTTACACTCTATTGGTTGTGATAAGCTGGGAAGAGATAGCTACCACTAATAGTTGAGGTCAGGTAATAAACCTTTACATGTACCTTAATTTTGCATAGTTGGGATTTTCGCAATTAATTGTTACTAGTAAGTAAATGGGTGTGCCCACTCGTTTCCTTACAGTTGCATTCTTTCGTAGCCGGATTCACGCAATTCTTATCTTCACTTCCCTGTTGATGACAATTCACACCGGTTCACTGCCTGTTTGCTATGTTAGTCCATGGTGAGAATGTGGGATCTATAAGAACGCATCATTCTTTACCAGTACAGACCATTTCATTGTTTGCGCTTGAAAATGGTTTATTTTCGACTTTACTATGGCATCAACGGATACTGAACCTGATGGCTGCAGTAGAAGGCATTGGGTTTCACCAGCTTATAAAAAAAAAAAAAAAAAAAAACTTCTTGGCTAATACACCAGGATTTTTAGTTTGGATTGCAGATTACACCTTAGGGTACATCTTCTCCGGCTAATGGTTTCTAAGGAAGCCATTTCTTTGGTGGCGGTATGGCTTCATAGGAGAAAACAGTGCCATTGGGTTATTTGTTTATCAGGTAACCCCAAGGCTATCTGCTAATGTACCACAGATTCCACACATAATACACAGATAATGTACCAGTTTTTCTGTTCTCAGGTTCCATCTTCAGTGGTGGAACGACTTTTCAATTTGCAGGAGCTTCCATTACTTCATCAGAAGGAGCACAATCTCCTTCTGTTATTAGATGCTTTCTTTAAGGGTTGGGATGCACAATTATGGCATCAAACAGCCAGTGGTCTGTTGTATCATGAGGGGTCAAGACTCCACATTAACAAGGCTACTACCTTTAGAATCATTTGGAGGTCTGATTCGGATTCTGAATCTGTTGATTTCCCCAGATATTTCTTCAGTGGTTTCCTATCTGAACAGGTAGGGAGGTACCCGCTTTCAGGAATGTGTTTCCTTATCTGAAGAATCATTCTTTGGACGAATGCCATGGGTTCAGATTCAGGCATATCACTTCCCAGGGTATACAATATTCCAACAAATTCTTTCTTCATGAGAGTCAAGATGATTCAAATTGAATGTGTTTTTGGATGACTTTTGAATCTTCTATTCTGATTCAGGTGTTCAATCAAATCTGTCTTTGATTACAATCACCAATGATGGGTTTGTTTTGCAACTAGTTTGAACCACAAGCTTGTCTTTTTCAACTTTTCTTGGGATGGACTGGACAGTTTGTTTGGTCCTGTGACCTTGATTCTTCAGGTGATGCAGGTGAATCATTTGGCTTCTAAGGCTCCTTTGGTTTGCAACCTGTAGTCATTCCTGCTTTGGAACCTTCTTTAGATCTTGCTTTGGTCAAGATAGGTTTCTTTGTCCAGGGAGAGCCTTGAGAGGTTATCTGGATAAGTCAAAGATCTCAGGAAAGGCAAGAAAATTCTTTTTGTACCTATTAAGAAGGGCTACTCCAAGATTTAGGTGCAGAATCATCTGGATGGCATCAGAGTGGCTAGGGATGTCTTATTTTTGGGATCTGGTGGATCTGTTCCACAAAGGTTCCTTTTAAGGCTTCCCTTGCTGGTGAGTTCAATCATTATGCCATTGGTATCCAACAACCTGAATCTTAAGCTTCCAGTGTATGTGTTTCCTTTCTTAGACTGTGGGGCTTGGGGAACAGGTGCATTACTCATTTCTTGGGAGGATCTGGACAGCTTTGTGTTTGTTCCAGTGGCTCTCATTCCTCAGGTGACTCAAGATGATCACCTACAGGTGCAGAATCATCATGATTGCACCAGGATAGCCAAAGATTCTTCAGGTGATTTAGAAGATGACCACCTTCAGTTGCAGATTCATCATGATTGAATCATGATGGTCATGGTGGATGTTCTTGGTTGTGGGACCTGGTAAATCTATGCACATCTGAGGCTTCTTGGTGGTGAACTTCTCAGATACTACTTTTCTAGATGTAGCAAATTTCCTTAATTATTTCTTTAAGGAAAGGAATCTTAAGCCATCTACTATTGCTGGTTACAGTATAACAATGGTAGATTGCTTTCCTTGAAGGGGAATAAGTCTCTAGAACTCTTCAGCTGTATAGATTGTTGACATATTTCTATAGAGACAATCCAGTAGCCAATAGGTTAAGCCTTCTTTTCCTTTTGTCTCTGGTCTTGTTTGGTCTCACCAGACAGCCTTTTGAGCCTTTGGGGAAGATTTCTTGGAGTTTATTAACTTTCAAGACAGTCTTTCTTTTGACTTTGGCATTAGGCAAAGGAAGAAGGGTATTCTCGTTGGCTTTGTCTTCCCTTACTTTGAATGAGTATTGCTCACAAGTGGCTCTGGCCATTTATTAGCCAAGATTCAGTTGGCTTCGGATGGGCCTACTTCAGTTAAGCCGGTCGATATGCCAGCTCTCAATCACTGGGACAGCAGTTTTACTCAAGATAGATCTCTTTGTCTTGTGAGGTTTTGAAATACTTTTACTTGGGACAAAGGATTCAATGAGGAATTATTATGTCTTGTCTGTGCCTAGTTAAGAAGGCTTTACAGCAGATATTTTCAGGTCAACTATCTTTTCTTGCTGTAGGCAGGCTAGCATTTTGACTGAGGAGAAGTCAAATTCTGACTCTCAACAGCAGCGAGTCAAAGCAAGAATCTTTAGGTTTTAGGATAGTGTTTCTGTATATGAATTTTCAGATGCCAGTTACTGGAAACCATAACTTTTTCACCAATTTTCAGTCTCACCTGCTTGGTTTGCTTGTGGTCAGACTTTGATATTGTGTCCTACAGTTTGTTATCTTATAAGTATATGTGTGATACTTATTTTGATACTTTAGTATACATTTGCATCTGTATGTCTGTCATACTATCTGTCTTTTTATTAGGCAGAATTGTTGACTTCATTCAGGCTTGGAATTACACAATATGCTGATGACACTTCCAATATTTGTGTCACCTGTGTGGGTGTTGGATGTTTGTCTAGATACAGCATTCAACTGTGACAATGACTGTCAGTTTGTGAGAACTTCAACTACATACTATGATTTAGGGGATCTGTATGGTATGTGGTGACTGTTGGAAGTTTATATGTTGTGGTATGCATGTAAATTTCAATGTAAACTTCTCATAATGTTTTAGTTGTAGGCTAGGTAGTGAGTCTCTGTTATGATTACTTCCTTCCTACAACAGCAACAACAACAACAACAAGGCTGTGTTGTTTTGTAGTGCTCAACAGTTCCACTGCCTCATCTGGGAGGTTAGTTTGGATCTGAATGCCTATAGGTTTGTGCTGTGTATGATAGCTGTGCAGAGTGGTGTACTGGGTCTTTAAATTCTAGTACTGCCCTCCTTCCATGAAGGCTGCATTCAGCAATGGTCAGGAAATGGTAAGTGTATTTTTCGCAATAAAATTGAAAAATTTTGTTGTAATTTTAATTTTGATTAGATAAATACTTACCATTTCCTGACCAGGATAGTCCCCCCCTGCCTCCCCGCAGATTCAGTACTAGGGGAGTATTTTCTGCAACAAAAATAATGAAGGTTGTTTACTAGCGTGGTCACATGACCACTAGGGGGACATGCTAGTTCACACTCACTCACTGGCCTCTTAAGGTTTCTTAAAACGTTTCTCAACGTTGGCCAGTGAGTTGGATGGCACCAACATATAGCAATGGTCAGGAAATGGTAAGTATTTATCTAATAAAAATTAAAATTACAACAAAATTTTTCAAATTCCTTACTCTGCTGTGTGTACCCTCTTTTGTTCTGTGTCTACCCTTTACTGATCTGTGTCTACCCTTTACTGTTCTGTGTCTACCCTTTACTGTTCTGTGTCTACCCTTTACTGTCCAGTGTGTACCCTTACCTGTTCTGTGTCTATCCTTTACTCTTCTGTGTCTACCCTTTACTGTTCTGTGTCTACCCTTTACTGATCTGTGTCTACCCTTTACTGTTCTGTGTCTACCCTTTACTGTTCTGTGTCTACCCTTTACTGTTCTGTGTCTACCCTTTACTGTCCAGTGTGTACCCTTTACTGTTCTATATCTACCCTTTTGCTGTGCTGTGTCTACCTTTAACGACTCCTGTCTGTCATTGACTGTTCTGTGCCTACCCTCTACTGTGCTTTGCCCAATCATAATAGTTAGAAATATATATCAATATGAAAACAGTAAGTATCTTTTCTTGCATAAAGTGTGTGTTATCCAAATTGCTGCCAACGAGACAAAAAGGAAGAGTGCTAGACGTCATTATCTATTTCCCCTTGAGACTGCTAGTGTCACCTAGCACCGTCATAGCTCTTCTTTCTTGAGTTGGCTGGGCCACAAGTGACCAATCAGAAAAGTCTTAGTCCTAGATGGAAAGCTTGTAACTTATAGAAGCTGCATTTAATCAATTAAAATTTTCAATTTTCTCTCTTCAGGAGATAGTTGCTGCTTTGGAAGGGGGCTGTAACATCATCCCAGTGACTGACAACTTTGAGTGGCCGTCCCCTGAAAGCCTGCCTGCTGACATGAGAGCTATGTGTTACTTTAACGGGATAAGGTCAGGAATACACTGAATATAAGTAAATGACTTGGATTTAAATCCCAACTCTTAATTTAAATGGCTGAGCTTATGAGGTATTATAAAGACCCAAAATGCTCAGTAAACAAAAACTTGTCACTGCGCATCATTGCTAGCGAACATAATAATTATAAAGCAAGGGATCTGATTGTAAAAGTAGTTCCACAGACTTGTAACCGTTAAAGTACGAAAGACATAATTTTACAGAAAACCAATTTTTGGTGTGGATATGGTTCCTATAACAACTACATTTATTGACCGAATTAAGCGTCCCGCAAGGGACGCTTGTTTGTGTATGGGAGAGCTTCAGGCTCCACCGGCTCCGCATTTTGTTTTCCTTATAACTCTGTAACCGTTAGGCGGATTCTTTTCAAATTTGGCAGGTTTAGGCAGTAGCCTTGGGGAATTTTTTTGAATATGCTGCAGTGACATTTCAACCAATCAGAGAGGTCACATGACCAAAAATGTCTTTTTTCGATGGGGAAGCTTGTCCGGATGATAACTTGAAAGGAATTTTATCAATTCACCTGAAACTTGGCAAATACATTCATTCTATTAAAATCTGGTCAAGAAATGGCCGAGTAATTAACGATTAATTAATCATTACGAATTTTCCAAATAAGGAAAACACAAAAATGCTTATATCTCGAAAACCGTGCTAGATAGAGCGATTTCGACAAAATTTTTGATCCGCAGGATATCTCTGCGGAGTACTTTTCCCAATTTTCAAAAAAATTTTTATTTCGCCAAAAATGGCGGCCATTTTGAATTTTCGAAATTTTCGCAAAAATTGCAAAACACTAAAATGCTTATATCTCGAAAACCGTGCTAGATAGAACGATTTCGACGAAATTTTTGACCCGCAGGGTATCTCTGCAGAGTAGCCATGCCAGTTTTCAAAAAAAATTTGTCTCGTCAAAAATGGCGGCCATTTTGAATTTTCGAATTTTTCGCAAAATTGCAAAACACAAAAATGCTTATATCTCGAAAATCGTGCTAGATAGAGCGATTTCGACGAAATTTTTGACCCACAGGGTATCTCTGCAGAGTAGCCATGCCAATTTTCAGCCAAAAAATTTCTCGCCAAAAATGGCGGCCATTTTGAATTTTCGAATTTTTCGCAAAATTGCAAAACACAAAAATGCTTATATCTCGAAAACCGTGCTAGATAGAGCGATTTCAACGAAATTTTTGACCCACAGGGTATCTCTGCAGAGTAGCCATGCCAATTTTCAAAAAAAATTTCTCTTGCCAAAAATGGCGGCCATTTTGAATTTTCGAATTTTTGCGCAAAAATTGCAAAACACAAAAATGCTAATATTTCGAAAACCGTGCTACATAGAGTGATTTCGACGAAATTTTTTATCTTCAGGGTATCTCTGCAGAGCAGCTATCCCAAAGAGCTTTCACTTGGTGAAGTTTCAGACCCATAGCTAATTGCTCACCTACTCAAAAAGAGTAAATGCGAATTACCTCTAAAAGTATTGCAGATGGCCAATTTTTTTCAAATAACTCATTCACCTACTTTTGGAAGAGCTTTCACTTGGTGAAGTTTCAGACCTGTAGCTAATTACTCACCTACTCAAAATGAGTAAATGCTAATTATCTCAAAAACTATTGCGGATACCCAATTTTTATCAAATAACTCATTCATGTACTTTTGGGAGAGCTTTCACATGGTGAAGTTTCAGACCCGTAGATGATTACTCACCGACTCAAAATGAGTAAATGCAAATTATCTCTTAAAAGTATTGCAGATAGCCAATTTTTCTCAAATAACTCATTCGCCTACTTTTGGAAGAGCTTTCACATGGTGAAGTTTCAGACCCATAGCTAATTACTCACCTACTCAAATGAGTAAATGCGAATTATCTCTAAAAGTATTGCAGATAGCCAATTTTTCTCAAATAACTCATTCACCTACTTTTGGGAGAGCTTTCACATGGTGAAGTTTCAGACCCATAGCTAATTATTTACCTACTCAAAATGAGTAAATGCTAATTATCTGTAAAAGTATTGCGGATACCCAATTTTTATCAAATAACTCATTCATCTACTTGTGGGAGAGCTTTCACATGGTGAAGTTTCACACCCATAGCTAATTACTCACCTACTCAAAATGAGTAAATGCGAAGTATCTCTAAAAGTATTGCAAATAGCCAATTTTTCTCAAATAAATCATTCACCTACTTTTGGGAGAGCTTTCACTTGGTGAAGTTTCAGACCCATAGCTAATTACTCACCTACTCAAAATGAGTAAATGCGAATTATCTCTAAAAGTATTGCAGATAGCCAATATTTCTCAAATTAATCATTCACCTACTTTTGGGAGAGCTTTCACTTGGTGAAGTTTCAGACCCATAGCTAATTACTCACCTACTCAAAATGAGTAAATGCGAATTATCTCTAAAAGTATTGCAGATAGCCAATTTTTCTCAAATAACTCATTCACCTACTTTTGGGAGAGCTTTCACTTGGTGAAGTTTCAGACCCATAGCTAATTACTCACCTACTCAAAATGAGTAAATGCGAATTATCTCTAAAAGTATTGCAGATAGCCAATTTTTCTCAAATAACTCATTCACCTACTTTTGGGAGAGCTTTCACTTGGTGAAGTTTCAGACCCATAGCTAATTACTCACCTACTCAAAATGAGTAAATGCGAATTATCTCTAAAAGTATTGCAGATAGCCAATTTTTCTCAAATAACTCATTCACCTACTTTTGGGAGAGCTTTCACTCTGTGAAGTTTCAGACCCATAGCTAATTACTCACCTACTCAAAATGAGTAAATGCGAATTATCTCTAAAAGTATTGCAGATAGCCAATTTTTCTCAAATAACTCATTCACCTACTTTTGGCAGAGCTTTCACTTGGTGAAGTTTCAGACCCATAGCTAATTACTCACCTACTGAAAATGAGTAAATGTGAATTATCTCTAAAAGTATTGCAGATAGCCAATTTTTCCCAAATAACTCATTCACCTACTTTTGGGAGAGCTTTCACTTGGTGAAGTTTCAGACCCATAGCTAATTACTCACCTACTCAAAATGAGTAAATGCGAATTATCTCTAAAAGTATTGCAGATAGCCAATTTTTCTCAAATAACTCATTCACCTACTTTTGGGAGAGCTTTCACTGTGTGAAGTTTCAGACCCATAGCTAATTACTCACCTACTCAAAATGAGTAAATGCAAATTATCTCCAAAAGTATTGCAGATAGCCAATTTTTCTCAAATAACTCATTCACCTACTTTTGGGAGAGCTTTCACTTGGTGAAGTTTCAGACCCATAGATAATTATTCACCTACTCAAAATGAGTAAATGCGAATTATCTCTTAATAGTATTACAGATAGCCAATTTTTGTCAAATAACTCATTCACCTACCTTTGGAAGAGCTTTCACACACGAAAATGAAAAATTGTGAATATCTCGGAAAAGCTATTTCTTCTGCTTTAATGCTCGGCGGGAGATACACACCACGGCAGTGGTCTTGACAAAAAATTTTGTCTCCCCAAAAATGGTGGCCATTTTGAATTTTCAAAGTTTTTGCAAAACACAAAAATGCTTATATCTCGAAAACCGTGCTATATGGAGCGAACTCAACACAATTTTGGACCTGCTGGGTATCTCTGCAGAGTAGCCATGCCAATTTTCAAAATATTTTTGTCTCGCCAAATATAGCGGACATTTTTAATTTTTTTATTTTTTGCAAAACACAAAAATGCTTATATCTTGAAAACCGTGCTAGATAGAGCAGACTGCGCTGACTTTGGTTGCCACAACAGTATAAGGCTAGAAACGAAGCATTTTCTTAATACTTTAGCACTCACCTTTATATCCTTTTCGGGACGCTTTGTTTTTGCTATGCAAAAACATTATCTTTTTTTTTTGCGAGCGATCCTCTAGTTAATAGATGTTTTGGTGTTAAAATCAAAACGGTCTTTTAATAGCCATAAAGCACTTGGTTCAAGTATCATATCAGTCAATAAATCACAAACATCTGGCCATAATGGACTCAGTCCTATCGGGCTTCATCCATTATTCTGCCCAGAAGTTTGTGATTTATTCACCGATATAATACTCAAACCTCGTCCTTTATTGCTGCAGTAATGGTTATTGGTGTGAAGTCTTATTGGACAAAAGACAACATTCAAAACATGTCATTTTGCATTGCCCCATTTGGGTACCTTACCCCTAGGATCAATACTAGTATTGACAAGTATTTAAAATAGAAAATGGGACTTTCATTGAAAGAAAGTGAAACTACAAGCATATTTTTAACATACAGTCATTTCTCTGGCATTTGGTGGACGGGCTATTATTAGAGGGGGGCTTTTATTACAGAAATTACGGTATGTTTGTTTCAGGTGGATCCATGATTACCAGGAAGCCTGCGTAGACAAACTGGAGAAGTTTATTCATGGGGAAATCAACCCACAGGATCGCCACCCACTCACTAAAGGTGGCAGCACTGAGCAGATGCACGGAAATGCTGTGTTTCGCATGGGAAGCAGCACAGACTACGGGTCTATGGAAGAGGAAACTTGTGGCTCCAAAGAGTCGTTAAAAGGTGCCGTGGGTGGACTTAGTGGAACCCTGGGAAATCCTGGTCACATGACTGATCACCACTCCTGATAACGGCTTTTGAGTGACAGTTGTTTTCTTTGATTGTGGGTGTGTATTGATCAGTATAGGAGGTGATATTGATGAAAGGTCCAAAGTTCCTGACATGTTGTACAAGTGGGAATTTTAGCTGGAGGAAAATTTCACCGATTCTTCATATTTAAGAAATTCACTAGAATTAATTTTCACTAATGGCTGTTTTCTGCTTAAGATGATTAATATAGATGTAAAATTTCACTAAGATATAATTTTCAGGGCAAAGTTCATTAGATAAAATAGCTAAAATTAATGCCTAGTGAAAATATTCACTTCCATTTCAACCAATGGTATATTGGTGTGCTGAGATAATGTGTGCGTCTCTGTGTTTTAAAGAACGAGAGATGCCATCTTCTGATATTATGTTAATACAACAGAACCTCTAGTCATCAAACATCATGTTGAACATGTTATTGGATTTTGATAATCTTTCAAAATTGTATTTTCCTACTGTTTTGTACCTGATAGCTTCTTCTGTTATGTGACCGTTCATTGAGTATATACGAAGAGCAAGAAAGGTTCTATCTACACTTTATGGCATTAATAATTTTGTAAACATCAGCAAAAAAGACATTCATATTTCAGTCAAAGACATAGAAATTGCAAATTTTTTTTCACTTATTTACATCAAATACATGTGTTATTTGTTTACAAATTTAAGGTAAGATTTATGTTGAATTGTTGTTTATATGGAACAATCTGTGACCGCTGGAAGAATTGTCCACCCACAACAGAAAACGATGTATTGATATCCATTAATATTTGCCTTATATTTTGATGTGACATCAGTGCAGAGAAATATGTCTAACTCTGTTAACAACCAAGCTTAATGCATTTTTTGTAGACAGCAGGTTGAAGTTTTGCTTTGAAATTTCGATGTAGAGTAAGAAATCTAAAATTCGCCACATATCTGAAATTCACCACATGTGAAAATACTAATAAAATAAATGAATTGTGGTGAGATTTGTTGACTGTATGGTAAATTAAGGCTTTGTGAACTGAAAAATACCAATTTTTGGACAAAAACATCATTTTCTTCATAAATTTAACTAAGGTTTTAGAGGTGGCGAATTTTAGATTCCTGGCGAATTTTAGATTTCTTACTCTAACATTCTAAAACAACGACCTTGCCTGAATATCCCCCTCACACAAATTGTGATGGCTTTGCTACGTGTAGCCATTAGTGATGTGTATTAAGTGTAACCCCTCCAACATCAGTGTTGCTGTTAATAGAGTCACTGCAGTGTACAGTATATGTCCCAAAGTATTTCATATTAGAGGCCTTGAACTGAATGTTGTGAGAAATCCTCCTGTGACACCAAGAGTTCATATTAAATAGATTCTGTTGTGATACAGTAAGAATGTCATAAATGTGTATTTGCCATGCATGGTGACATAAAGCCTTTAAACAAGTCCTTTGAATTCTCTATCGTTTTAATATAGGTAGGTCTGGATAGAACAGTGCAGTTTTTTTCTCATTGTGTGTGTGTGTGTGTGTAAAAAGTTTACAGTTTGTAAGAATGTGTAATACTGTATAGTTTAAAGCTAGGTATTAAAAGTATGCTTCGTATGTTAGAGATATGAGTGTACTTGCATGAAAGTTTTCTGTCATGAGGTTTTGTGGCCAATGTGACATTTTCATCTGGATAAACATATGAATGGTAGTGGTGCGCACCTGTGAAAAGATGATCTCAATGAGACTTGGATTAATTTAATTTTTTTTACAAAGACTGAGAAATTTACATTTTCATTTTACCTTTATTCCCTTTATTATTGGTTTCAGAGACTTGGAATATAATAGGCAAAGGAAATAATAGTTCAAAAATTGATAGAGTTTCTTAATTTTACATACTATATCATTTGGGGTATTTTTTCTTTTTTTTTTTTTTGTTTTTTAATTTTTTTTTTAAGGAAATTTTGTGCTTTTCAATGGTAAGTTCAATCCAAGTACAGAAAATGCAAGACATTTCCTCTTGATGCGTCCTTTTAATTATACTTTGTATGGTACAGTAACACATTTTCTTGTATAGCCTAACAAATATTGTTTTAAGTGAGGTCTCACCTGGTTAGAATGCTTTTGTGTACAGTTTATTATATACACTTAACTAAATGATTGTTTACCATTTGATATTATTTTTATTTGATATTAAAATGAGTGTTGTCTATATTAAAATTTGTCATTGAAATAAACTTACATTTACATCATGTAAATTTACCTGGATATAGGGTAATGTTTTTCTCACAGGTTGAAAGTTTCTTTACAATGTAGAACTGACTTATCATCTGGATTTTTCTATGTTACAATAATTACACATAACTTAGTACATTGTGCAACCTCTATTATCCGTATATACCAGGTGAAAGAGATTCTGCTTCTGGAAGATAAAATGTTCATAAAACAGTAGAAAGTGCAAACCAACAGGAAACTACAAATTTGGGGTAAAGTGAAAAAGAAATAATAAAAATAAATATTTGAGATCTGAAGGCTTGGATATATCTTTTTTAAGATATTTTACAGTCTAATTATCCTGTTGTTTAATTTTTGTGAAATTCCCAATAAATACTGTGCATTTTCCGCAATGAAATTTTTACAAGGCATTAATTTTGCCAAAGGATAGCACCCCAGCATCTACTGTCCTAATTCTGTCTAGTAAATATAATGACAAAGTCCTCTGTTCTCTAGTCATGATATTTGTACAGTAGATTCTGTATAACTAGAACTTTCCACTGGATTTGGTTCTACTTGTGGCTAACTTCCACTTCCACAAAAGTACTGAGTTTTCTCATGTTAGCACCTTAAAATTGATCCAACTTGCACTAAAACTGCAGTGGTTTTACTTCTACAGAGTCTACTCTGTCATTGAAATAACTTTTTAACAGTTTTAGTCAGTCCTAGTCAAAGATTCTCTGCTATTTGTTTTATTGTATTTTTTTTTTTTGGGGGGGGGGGGGGGTTGTATGTGTATGTATGTGTGTATAGGTTGGGGTATATGGTAATTATCTGTAGATCTGAGCTCCACCAACTCTAAGCTAAAGTGAACAATGCCTGTTGTTAAATGACTTTTCTTGTGGTAATGAAGTCTGGGCCCATCGTGATGAAAGCAGACTTGCGTCAAGACATTGTAATTCTTATTTCACTAAATATGACGTAAAATCATTATGAATCCACTTGATGAGTGGGAAATCTACTGTCAGCTCCAAAGTCTGGTAAAAGACTCATTCTGTCCTAATGTAATATCTATCACCAAACGACTTGAAGAGAGTCTATCACAAAAGGGATAAAATTCAAGTTGAGCCAAAAATCAGCTCAAGTTGAGCAAAAAATGGATCTGGATTAAGTTTGTAATCGCAAAGAAGTTGACTTGATTTTTGCTAAACTTTGATCCACACATTAAACTTGATTAAATTTTGTATCAAATATGGTTGAATTTTAAGCACTTAATCCAAAAATAAACCAGCTAAGCTTTGTGAATACCAATTTAAACCGAAGATTAGTTAAGCCATTTTCTGTAAAGTTTAATAGAATTTTTGGCTCAGCTTGATCCTTCCTTGTGAATATGACCCCTTGATTCTCAAAACACTTGGCCTAAATCTGTGTGGGGGAAAACTGTATAATTCGAGTCTTGTGACATCTGGGGAGTAATAGAATTACTGATGCTAAATTACATAGCCCTTCAACAGGCCCATGGACGGAGAAGAAAATCTGATGGAAATCTACAAAATACAGTACTTAAGTTGGGAATGTTGATATAAATCTTGAAAAAATATATTGTCATTTAATAGAATGAGTGTTCCTGTGATGGTGACAAGCCTGGACTTAAAAAAGTGATGCTGAATTTAGTAGATTATGCTGTGATAGTGGGAATATTTGAAAAAAAGGAAGAGAATTGTGGATGGTGTCAGTTCATGCAGTATTCTCTGTCACAGTGTGAACATTACATAGACCAAGAAATGTGAAATTTATCACAGTATTTGAAATTCTCCAGGATTTTCCCCTTTCTATTTCCTGGTCTAGTGGGAAACTCTAAACACATTTGTGATTTGTCGGACCACATCAGGCTTCTGATCTCCCCTTATGCAAAATTGGTGTCAGTTTTGATGTTTTTATCTTTGGTATGTTCCCCTGTGGCGAATTTTACAAACGGTGGTGATTTTCACATTGCTTACTGTAATTTTGTTGGTGTTCTCATACTTTCAGATGTGCTGTACTTATATTGTGCTTAGTAGCATTACCATATCTTCACTAATACTGAGTGTTTGGATTTGAAAATGTGTCAACCTACCTGAATATTTTAAAAAAATAAAGAATTTTCCTGTCGGGAATTGTGCAGTAGAAGAGTGGACATGCATATTTCTGTGCAAAAGTTTCACAGAGTCTGAAAATTAGGCTGTTAGTTCTTTAAAATTAGAAAACTCAGCTTCAGTTAAATTTAGAAAAGATATATACACTTATGATATTTTTTGTGAGGATGGGAGAGGGGGGGGGGGAGAGGTCTAGGGGAAAAAAGAAGTGAAGCGTAACTGCATTCAAAACTTTTAATTCACATCTTCTGGATCCACATAAAGAATCAAATTACACCAAATGAAAAATTGTAGCACAAAATGTTCTTCAATGTTGTATGTATAACTTATTTTTCTCAAAACCTGAATTGTTGTTACATGTTGCATTTCTACATGAGCTGACAAAGTTACTGATCTTGTTAGTCAATGCCTGATGTAACATTTTAAATTTTATCATTTTTAACATTATAGTTGTCCTTGGTGCCATCCGGGTATTGCCAGCAGGTAGACTTTTTGTGTGATCTTCAGTCCAAACCCATACACAGACTTTACCTGTGGGCTTGATTTCCCACCTGGAAAGACGGGCTATTTATTATATATTTTTTTGTCAGTTGAATGCTCTATAATTTTAAAGTACCATATTTTCAAAATATGGCCCAGGCGTTATTTTCAAATGGCATCAGACCAGGCATTAAATTGAACCAGGCATTCTTTTGAAATACAAAAAAACTGTTACAAATCATAAACAGTGTGCTAGGTACCAGGCGTTAATTTGAGCCAGGCATTTATTTAAACCTGGGCATTATTTTTGAAATATACGGTATTAATGCCCCATTCACACTATAGGCAGTATATTCCATGGTTAGAAGTTTTACTCAGCAGTGGAACCACCTACCAGGATACCTCATATCTTCTGAGATTTGGTGTGCCCAGAAGTATCACACACACATGGTTACCGATGGGTCACAGTGAGAAATCCAGAGGTGGAAACTTTAAACATTGTAAAACTTCTGTAGAATGCTCAAGGAAAGGGACAGCGGTCCACTGTATCACAAGTTTGTGCAAGGATGTCAAACAGTAGTTGAAGGACAGGGACATTTTCCTAATGCCTACAACCAAGGGTTAGAACGCCTGTAGTGTGAAAGGGGAATTCAACAACTTATCCTGCAGATTAGAGTACTTCTCAAATTAAGTAACCAATAGTTCCTTACCAACAGGTAGGACTTTCTTTATTCAGAAATTAGGTATACGTTGACAGTGACACATCTTGTGTAAATTTATTGGATTTCTTTCTGTTTATTTAGATTTGCAAAGAAATTTGATGATTTCATTGATATCTAGTCTGCCATATTTATTGTGCCATATAGTTTTGCTTCATTTTACTTTATTATAAGAATTAAAATCTCCATTTTTAGCACATATTTGGAGAGCTTGTGTCTCTGTAGATGAGCAGATTCATCTAATACAACTAATTTTTTTTTTCTTCAAAACTTGTGTATTTACACACCACAAGCTTTAAATTCGTAGTTTATATTGTTACGGAGGGTGTCTGTTGATACTGGTGTATAATTTTGCCATTACTTTTATTTCGAGAAGTAAAATCTCTATTACTGGAATAAATTTGGACTCTGTAGATCAGCAGATTCATGAAATATCACTTTTTTTTCCCCGCAAAATTCAGTTGTTTTTGTAGTTTATATTGCTTACTAAGTGCTTTTCTTACTACTGGTGTATAAATTTTTGAACATTCAATGAACAAATGTAAATTTTTTCGTATGGAAAAAATCTTTGAACATGCAACAATTTGCTTTAAAGAAACTACAAACCTATTGAAGAGGGTTGTAACTAGTGACTCTGATTCTACTCATGCTCTGTGGTGGGGAAAGAAAACTTGAAATTTTGCTGGGATGTGAAATTTGGCAACAGGGAAACTCCCCTTCCATTTCCGGAACTGATGAGAAATTTTTACACATTTATAACTTTTATGACTGTACAAGGGTTCTGATTTCTCAAAATTAGTAAAAATGTCAATTATTTTGTCACTTGTTCAAATGGTACTTGCAGTGAATGGCACATTTTTTAAATTTGTTGTTTTACAGTGCAATAGTGCCCAGACTGTTGGCGAAAAAAAACTGCTATCTTGTTTGCTTGTCACCAATATGGTAAAAAAATGTAAATGCATACATGACCCAGAATTTACAAAAGTTCTTTTATTGTTGTCATAAAATATCAGCTACAGAAAAGGATAAAATGTTAACAGCCAAAAACTAGTTCGTACATATACATTGCGGTTTTCTCTGTTTCTTAAACGACGAAAGAAAAACTGAAAGACTAGTTTAAGCACTACAATCCATTCATACTCGATTAAATATTTGAATTAAGGTGTAATTTTTAAAAGGTGTCGGCATAGTCTGCATAAACGTAGAAATCAAATCTGCGAGTGTACTTATTAAAGGAATTAAAAGGCAGTCTCTCAGGCGGAAAATTAAATAAGAGCCATCACATCACAGTCCATTAGTAGCAACCAAGTACAATTTTGAGGAGTTATTATCAAGACTGGTTATCGAAAATTTTAAAGAAAATAGGCAAATATGTGTCAATTTCAACAGAAATATTGCGTGCCTATTACTGTCCATTGTTCTTAGCCGACACAGTCAGTGACCATGAAGATGTGCAATTGGTAGCTTTTGTGTTTAATAGACATTTCAGATCTTTATCATTCATGTTTGTTTTATTAACAGCAAGGCTAAAAATAATTGCGATAATGCACGATCGAATATTCTTCCGTTTTTTTTTGGAAATTTGTGTTGCAAGTATTAATACTGCCATATAATTCGTACTTAAACAGTTGTTACTAAAAAGTTACAGATGTTTGTAATTTCAGTTTAGTTTTATCTATCATTTCTAGAAAAACTGTAGTTTAACTTCAAGTCCGAGTCCAGGCCAAGCCCTTTTGTGAAACTGGCCCCCTTGTCATTGTGTGCATGTTACAGGTCTTGCAAATGCTATGGTTTTCTTCATATCTATTTCAATAAAACTGACTAAAAATAATGTTTGGGTGGTGTGTTAACCGTTCAATAAATCTGCTTTTTGGTAAACTGCTTTTCAAAATGAGATACAAGTTGAAATTCGTAACTGTAGCTTCTTTGTACTTCCTGTCATTTATCCACAGAGATGAACATAAAACAAGCAATTTCCATATTTACATCAAAGATAAAGGTGTCTGTGGTTAAATTTTTGTTGAAAGTGCATTTTATTATCTGCTGTCTTAAAGTAAGCATTTTTATTACCTATTTTGTGGAGCAGATCATTATTGTATTCAAGTCTTTACACCATTGAACTTACTGTTCAAGAATGATCACTGATACAACCTGTCTATTAAAACCTGTGTATTTTACAAATTTACCATGTAATAAATGAAAGATACAGAATTTTAGTGACATTTTACTTTTTAACCTTTTATCACTGCATGGTTATTCATGCAGATTCATCTAGATTAAGACCAGGTTTCCGGCGTAAAAAAAGTATTCCGTTAGAATGCCATAGGTTTGAGGAATTTAAGAGAAGAATGGAGAATCCAGCACATGAACAAAGTCGTCAATGGCTTCTTATTAGCAAGTTTGGAATCTAATCAAAGACTGTCACCTCTGTGTGGATAAGTGTGCAATTGGCAATGTTGCGGGCCTATCCCAATATGACCCTGGCTGTTGAACATTTTCAAGTAAAACCCCATCTTTAAATATGTCCAACACATGAACAAGAAGACTTAAGTTCTGGTTTCAATAAGACATTGTAAGGTCAGCTTGACCTTTTTGACCTTAGATAATCGTTTTCTCCAAAATTTAATTTCCTAGATAAGACAACAAACCATTCTCTTTAAAGTTGACTTTATTTGTTACGGTTCTTCTAGTACTGAATTCCTCCACTAACAATGTTAATACTGGTTCTTTTTGAAAGATTACAGAATGAGTTTAATGTATAAACATGTACTTATACTGATTCCATTTTGTAAAACTTCTAACATCAACTGATAACAAAGAGCTTCATCTAGACTCATTAGCAGGCAATACCTTTGCAACATTCAATTCAGCCAAGAATCACCAGATTTGTCCCATAGAGCTTACTCCTCATTAAAGGGTCACTTCTTAGTAGGATTGGACTGTATATCCAATATATTTCAAAATAAAAAACAAAAGCAAACTCTATCAAGCTATGTCAAGACCTGCATCACTCTATAATCAAAGTATTACAGAAACATCAACTGCAGTTGAGCCATCAACTTGTCTATTCAATTATAAAGGGAAATACATCAGAATTCTTCTAGAAGCATTGAATGGTTTCACACCAGTGACCAATACAGACAACTCTTGAATCATGAGACAAAATCTATGAAGGCATAAAAAACCCTTAAATCTATTATTTCTGATACTTTTACTGTCAACCCTTCATTTTTACCTTTTCATTCGTTTGGACATTTTGATAAATGATGCAATGAAAGCATAAAGAACATTATAAAGACCGGAAGTGCGCAGACTACAAAAAACAATGCAGTGCGCATATTTCTGCGTACAATTATCTGAGGCAATAACTGGACGATCGCCGATAATAGAGAACTAAACGATACAGACAAAATGTAGTGCCACAACTAGGTGTGTACAGAAACATATTTACAATAATATTTATGGATTAATAAATGAAACCGGTCTTTATAATAGAAATAATACGCGCTCGTCCGTTATTCGCCGGAAATTTGTGAATTATCTGGGGTTATAAATCACAAAACAGAGGACTTTATTTCTACAATGAAAGAATATTGGCACAAACATTAACCTATTTTTGACTAAAAAGATGTCCCTAACAAAATACAATAGAATGGCTTTATTTCTTATAAAGCAGTAATTACTTTGAACAATTACAAAATAAAAAATTTGTACATTCTCCTTGAAACAACTCTCACAAATAGAATATACACAAAATTTCTAAACAGACAAGATTCATTTGTTTTTCTTACTTATTCCTGGCTGGTGACATTGACACCAACCAACAACACAAAAACTTTGCAGAAACTTAACTAATGTTTTAACATATCTGTAAAACAATCCTAGAGATGAATCGAATTGTCTTGTGCATCAACTCAGTTATTCCACTTTTCATGTTTGAACATAATACAATATAACTGTCCACATATATTGTATGACACGAACAAAGAAATGTTTAAAAAAATATTAAATTCCATTTATTTAACACAATTACAAGTCATTGTATATGTTCATATACAGAGTGTCAAGTATTAGAATTATTTACCATTGTGTTTTTAGTTGGTTTCAGAGTATAGTCACTGCTAAAATGACAATAATGTATAGATGAGACAGTAGTCGAGGTCAAAGTTGGGGTTTTATTTCCGGTTCAGCCAGGGTCCTATTTGGACAGGCCTTCAGCATTGCCACTTGTGTTAACAAAACCCCAGATGTGACCCTCTGTGATTAGATGCCAAACTTGCCAACCACTACAAGAAAGACAGTATGGTAAAGATCATGTATCTAAAATACTAGCAAACTATTATCACCAGCATCCAGATTGTCAGCACATTAAATGGTAGAAAAACTTGTTTCATTAGAAACAGTCTATTATCTGAAGATATTTTTTTTTTCACCTTTTATTGGAGGCAGGAATTTGATGACACAGAAGAAAGCAGTGTATTCATTGTACTAGCAGTCAAGATTCTGCAACAGAAAACATTCTACAGTCTGGACTAATTAGTATTCACTTTCCTCCCTCGCCTCAAAAAACACAGTTTAAATTAGGGATGGGTTGGTAAGCCCTGTGTCTCGGTATCGACAGCATTTTACTGAAATACCGTGAAGAGATTTTAAAACCACCACTTTGCTTGCCAAGACAAATAATGGAAGGAGAAGTTAAATTTTAGAAACATACCCAAAATCTGAAGAAATTACAAGCCTTTATCCCATATTTTCGTGCATTGCAGATTTTAATAGCAATATGTTGAGTAGAACTGCCATGTTCTGCTTCCAAGACGTTATAATCTCAATCTCGATTGTGAACACATAAAATGGAAGAAAAACATGAAATATTACAAATAAATCAGAATCTGAAGATATTACACATTTATCTCATATTTTGTCCAGTTGGGGACTTTTATTGCGATGTCGTTCACAGGAAATGTCAATGGTTTCTTGGGGTGTACTAAAATGCGGATTTCAAAAATCGGTACAGACTCCCAATTGGTAACCTTTCGATGTACACATCTATGGTACCGACCCATCCCTAGTTTAAATTGCTATCACTGAATACATCAACTACTTGTACAGTTACAATGGATTTCAAATTAAATCTCACAGACAGTGCCATCAATATGGAAGTTCAATAATCATGAAAAGGAAATTATATTAAAGTGGGGTTGTGAGCAGTTAAACTTCTTATTCTCCAGTAATATACAATCGGCTACTCTTTCCAGTAAAAATAAAGTCAGTTTCCCCTAGATTTTCTTGTAAAATTGAAATAGAATGAATCACTTGAGGTCAGTATTATTATAATATTTATAAAATTGTATAACAAGAAACAACAGCGGTCTTCTTGTAATTTACTACTCCAAATAATATATCGCTCGATTATTTAATGACTGATCTTACATCTCCACGATTCTCTTCATTTTCACAAAATTGCAAGATCACAGTAATCTTGCACTAATGAATGATGAACTATATTTTATACCTCAATTCATATTCAACACTTCATTCAGGCTCGAGTATTATGTGTTTATTTTACAACTTAATAATCTCACTGTGAGACTAGCGCCCTCTTCTCAACTCAGTGGTAGTGAAGGGCAGTCATTTGCGGTCAAATTTCATGGAAAGAAAACGACCTTGATCTCGGAAATATACAACAAAGTTCGGCTTTACTCGGTGTAAGAAGGTCACAAGTGATTTTCAATAATTAAATGAGAGTTTTGAACCAAAACCAATTCTTCTGTGGCAAGGACAAATGCAGGGAAGGTAGCTAAGGGTAGAAGGCAAAAGTAGAAGATTGAAAGAAGATGTTAGGAAGGTTGGAGGATGGCTTTATAACCGTCATTTGCCGCCTACTAAAAACGTGTATACTGTAACCGCGCTCTGTAACGCTCATGCTTTTGAAAGTGCCCATCCACAATCTTACGTTATCGCTCATAAATTGCTAATATGTTGTTTCGAGGTAAAGTGTCTCCATATAAACCCAATAATCGGTGAAATGTGATTAATTTATAACAATTTTCAAGAAAATTTTCCTTATTTTAGCAGTTATGACAACTTTTATTGCATCAAGATTTGTTTACCAACCGCATATTTTACTTCCAGTCGGTGTGTACTAAAACGCGTTTTCCCTAAATTCGGGTAATTTTTTTTTAAACGCCCGGTTGGTTTTCATTGTCGTAAACGCCCATCCCCAACTTTTGCAAATAATTGGTCACATTGCCCATGGGCGTTACAGAGCGCGGCACCGGTATATGAGAAGGGGGCATAAGCAAATTACTGTCATAAATCACATATGGTTGAATAATCATGTGGGCTGTCACTCAACCCTTTCATCTGGTACTGTCAAATCAGGACTAGGGATTCAAACGAGCAGTCGACACTAACCGAGCGAGGCAAATTTCACGAAAATTCGATCCCAATTTTAATGGTTGGGTGCTCATGTATATGTAACAACCTGTTGAACCGGTTTCCTGTTAAAGGTGAATGCTAAACTTCGTGAGGCAGGGTTTCAGATTCGCGCCGGCCATCGGTCATTGACCGAATTTTGCAACAAAACCCCGAATTTTAAGTAGAATAGTAGGACATATTGTCCGAGTCGTATCCCTGGGCGATAATAGAAGATCTAGACGTCTTTTTATTTACAAAATATGAAGTCACGTTACAACCCTAAAATCTCGCGAGATCTACGTGATTTTAAATTTTTTTATTGTAGCAAG
Organism: Sabellastarte sp. h YS-2021; assembly: GCA_964017235.1. Lineage (NCBI taxonomy): Eukaryota > Metazoa > Annelida > Polychaeta > Sabellida > Sabellidae > Sabellastarte > Sabellastarte sp. h YS-2021. The sequence continues at coordinate 90,452,610 of OZ024933.1, read as the reverse complement.
GTCTAGACGTCTTTTATGAAATCTCGTGACAAGCCACGTGATCTGCAAGGAAATCCCAGGGGAAATCCGTGTCCTCATATCTTCTCATAAATATTAATGACTTGGGTGCTGTGGCCGTGAGTTCTCGAGTTTAAAGTATTTGATTTTCGTCTATGCTTCCATTTTATAAAATATTGCAAGGAAATCCCAGGGAAAATCTGTGTCCTCATATCTTCTCATGAATATTAATGACTTGGGTGCTATGGCCGTGAGTTCTCGAGTTTAAATTATTTGATTTTCGTCTATGCTTCAATTTTAAAAAATATTGCAAGGAAATCAAATGGAAAATCTGTGTCCTCATATCTTCTCATGAATATTAATGACTTGGGTGCTATGGCCACGAGTTCTCGAGTTTAAAGTATTTGATTTTCGTCTATGCTTCCATTTTATAAAATATTGCAAGGAAATCCCAGGGGAAATCTGTGTCCTCATATCTTCTCATGAATATTAATTATGGTCGTCTGTTTTTTTCGTGTAATTGTTGATTTTGTTTTCTGTAGGATTCCACATAAATTTTACTGTAATATTCTGAATTTTTGCTTTGATTAATATTTCTTTTTATTAATAATTGCACTGAAAAAAAATCAGATTGAAAGTTTATTTGCTAGCTGTAATGTTTACTGCCAGTGGACATTTTAATAGCATGAAAATCTCATGGATCACCGATTCACCATACTTAGGTTCTGTGGCCGTGAGTTCTCGTTTTAGTAATACATGATCATTGAACATCATAAAGACTTTTTGACATTTTAACTAAAATGAGATTTTTATTATGATTCAGTAAATTTTACTTTATATCCCATTCATATAGGGTCATTGACTTTAATGACTTAATTTTAGCAACCTGTAGAATGAAAATTTGATTGACAACAATTCTGTCCTAAATTCTCCAAAAATGTCCTAAACGTTTTCCTAGTCTTAGGACAGAATGTCCGGCCGGACTTTTCATGTAGCAGAATCACTGCTAGGGCTTGACTTTAATGTAGAGTCAAATTTTTATCCGCAAGCATTCTACCCAAATTATTTGTACTCGCCCCACCCCTAATCAGGATGGGTCCTCCATAAACCCAATACATCATGGGCTGGATTCAAACCCATGACCACAGGGGCGAGAGTCCAGTGACTAAATGCCAGACTTGTTATCAACCACGAGGCAACGCTTGTGTCTTTATTGAGATGAGAACTAATATCACTTCTGGGCTTTGTCAATAAGCACTCGATCACCTTTTCAACTTGCTTTCAGGACATATCACAAGTGTACATGAATATTTTAATAACTAGAAATGGGTCAGTGGTGCCGGTATCTTGGTACTGAGAACATTTTACTAAAATACCATGGTAACATTTTTAAAGCCAGATCACTTGTCAACTCATATAATTGAAGGAAAAAGTTCAAATATTCAAGACACATTCTAAATCTGAAGAATTGCATACTTTATGCCACAGTTTTGTACATTTGGTAACTTTTATTGTGATTTTGTTTAAAGGAAACTACCATTTATTGATTTCATGAGTTTCGTTTTCTGCCAGTGGCCTGTTTGATTAGAGGAGTACTAAAAAGCATTTTTTTTCAGAATCCTGGAATCAGAATGGTTTGGTATTGTCAGCCACCTAACATACATAATTTTTAAATTGACATATCCCTAATTTTAACAGCTGATAATTTTTAAAATCAGAATAAAAAGCATTAACAACACAAACTTTGAGTTCCAAGTTTTATCACTTTTATTCATCCCTCTTCAACACAGAATCCTGTGCAATACCTACACACAAAGTCTCCCAATATTAGTCCTGTCAAACCACTCCAATTATTGAATATATTGAAGAACAAAACTGCATTTTATTTGTTTATTAAAATGCAACTTTCTTTTTCCCAATTACCTGTATGGAGCCGGACACATTCAAACCCAGAATCTTACTTACCAGGTTCCATCACTTATATTTCAGCACTATGCCTTACAACTTCCTTTTAAACCCTACGTAACATGCTTTAACTCTGACTACTGGTTTTCACCCTCGTCTTTGTTCTGTTCGCCCCCTCCTTTGCTGTCCCCACTGTTGTCCCCTTTCTCAGCACTATTCAAGTCTTTGCTTGCACGTTCTTTGTCCGTCACTGTTAACTCTTTAAGCTGACTAGTCACATCCTCCTCCTCCTGTTTTAGCTGACTAGTCACATCCTCCTGTTTCTCCTTGCCGTCTTCCTTCCCGTTTTCTAGTTTTACTTCTGTTTCCTTTGATTTGTCTAAAAGGACAAAAAAAACATGTAGATCCAAAACAAGAGTGCAATTGGTCATCACTTCTAGACAAGACTATGACGCAACAGTGTGTAAATTGAATCATAAAGCCAATAAACTTCATTTCACAATGCTGAAACAGTTGTTTTCTAACATTGTCCCAATCTAATGAGCTCACTTACACAATGCGTAATTAATGAAATAGTAATGCATATCACTATAGACGCTCAAATACTAAACACATTGGGAGCGTAAAATTTTTGCAGTTTTCTTTCAACCAATTTTTCAACAATGGACAAATTTAATTACCTTTAGCTTTATGCATTTATACTTTCTATGTCATCTGTAGTCACACTTAAAAGCCAGCATTAGAGTAAGAAATCTAAAACTCGCCAGAAATCTAAAATTCGCCACCTCTAAAATCTTAGTTAATTTTATGACGAAAATGATGTTTTTGTCCAAAAATTGGTATTTTTCAGTTCAAAAAGTCTTAATTTACTATACAGTCAACAAATCTCACCACAATTCATTTATTTTATTAGTATTTTCACATGTGGCGAATTTCAGATATGTGGCGAATTTTAGATTTCTTACTCTATCACTTTTTTTTTTATTTTATTAAAAATTCAGTACACTTTGTACCTTTGCTCATTTCCCCCTTAATTTTCTTCTCCATTTCTTGCTTTGCTTTCTCAAATGCAGTCTTGAACTTCTGTGCATCTGGAAAATGTAAAAACTTAAAAAGACTTTCAAGTGCAACTGTTAGTAACAAGAATGACTATAAAAGTGCAAAGAAAAGTCTGTTGTTGCTTATACAAAAAGCTAAAGTTGTATATTGATATTTTAATATCACCCAATAATGGTTCTGCATTTACAATATTGATAAGTGTACACTTAAATAAGACTACCAAACAAGCAATCAGTGCCCATGAACGGGCTCTGTGTCAGCTGACCGTGTTTTGAGTTTCAGAGTAGAAGTGACAGAAGAAAAGGACACAAAAGTTGTGCCCTGGAGATGGTATTCAGAAAACATATTTAAAGAAAATACTGCAAATGCAATAGTTTTCAAGTTACAACTGATTTACTCAACAGTGAGAAACTCAAAGAAGCTTTTGCTCAGCTATGCAATCAGTTAAAGGGCTTCAATTTTGATATGGTATAGCTCACGCAAAAGTACGTGAATAACATATTTAAAGAAATACTGTAAATGAAATACTTTTCAAGTTACAACTAATTTACTCAACAGTGAGAATCTGAAAGTAGGTATTACTCAGCTATGCAAGGAGCTACAGGTCTGCAATTATACTATTTTATAGCTGACCCAAAAGTAGGTTAATAACTTATTTAAACAAAATACTGTAAATGAAATAGTTTTCAAGTTACAACTGATTAACTGAACAGTGAAAATCTAAAAGTAGCTATTGCTCAGCTATGCAATGAGCTACAGATCTGCAATTTCACTTTTATAGCTGACCCATAAGTATGTGAACAACATATTTAAACAGATAATTCTAAGTGCAATAGTTTTCAAATTACATCTGATTTACTCAACAGTGAGAAAATCTGAAAGTAGCTATTGCTCAGCTATGCCATGACATACAGGTGTCCAAATTCACGATGTTAAAGCTGACCCGAAAGAAGGTGAACAACATATTTATAGAAAATACTTTAAATACAATATTTTTCAAGTTACAACTGATTTACTCAAAACTGAGAATAGCTATTACACAGCTATGCCATGAGCTACAAGTCTGCAATTTTACAATGTTATAGCTAATTCAAAAGTAGGTGAATAACATATTTAAACAAAATTCTCTAAATACAATAGTTTTCAAGTTATAACTGATTTACTCAACAAAGGGAACCTCAAAGTAGCTACTGCTCAGCTATGCAAAGAGTTACAGGTCTGCAACTTTACTATGTTATAGCTGACCAAAAAGTAGGTGAATAACATATTTAAAGAAAATACTCTAAATGCAATAGTTTTCAAGTTACAACTGATTTACTCAACAGAGAGAACCTCAAAGTAGCTATTGCTCAGCTATGCCATGAGCTACAGGTCTGCAATTTTACTATGTTATAGCTGACCCAAAAGTACATGAAAAACATATTAAACAAAATATACTAAATGAAAGAGTTTTTGAGATACAAGTGATTTTACTCATTATAAAAGGTACTGAAAAATCAGAAAGTAGCTATTACTCACTTAGCTATTAGAATACACGCCCAAGTTACTCACCATGTTGTAGCTATGGAAAAAGTAGCTGAATAACATATTTTAACAAAATGCTCTAAATTTGAAAATTTTAATTACTTAAATGTAGCTTTTATAAGCTACAAGCTTACCATGTGGGACTTAATGCTGATCTCGGGTTGCCACACCCGGGGCCAACGTCTTAGAAAAAAAGATCGTTCTTGTTAGCCACCGGATATACTGGTAGTTGTCGTCACGTGATAACTTCTGACCAATCGTCCTACTTTCTCGTTGAAATTTTTTAAACCTACCCCTCAGCTGTAAACAGCGGGGAGGCAGGGTGGGACTCTTCTAAGTCCCACATGGTAAGCTTGTAGCTTATAAAAGCTACATTTAAGTAATTAAAATTTTCAATTTTATTACGCTACAATAGCTTACCATGTGGGACTTAATGCTGAATTCAACCGCCCGGTGGCGGGATTACAGCTGAGACTGGAAGGAATGTCATTTTTTCTAAGATTTTGAGTTAATATGTATAGAATAGTGCCAGAAATACCAGTCTGAGTCCCATTTACAGTGCCCCGATCCCGAAGGCCGGGTCTGTAACGAGCCAAAAACCTAAGTAAATGAGAGACAGTGCTAAAAACTGTCTAGATGTTTTATTGAAGGACGGGAGTGCAGCAGTGCTCACTCCGAGGTCTAAGGGTCCAAAAGGGGCCCTTCACGTGTGACTGACCAACCCAGAGGTTGGGAATCTCATAAAATTTTTACAACCTGAATATGAGATTAATGACAACTAAATAAGTCCTTAATAGAAAATACTTGATAATTAAAGGATAAAATGACCTTACCCGTAACATCTTGAAGGTAGAGGAATACCTAGATCCTGGGAAAGACTCCTGAAGACTTGGTTGTAGCGGATGTGCCCCCCCCCCCCCCCCCCCCCCTTTTTTCTTTCCGAGGACAACTGGTCTGAGGGGAAGGATCTAGGACTTGTTGTGCAGCCACTACGGGTCCCAGGTACAAATTGTTGTCGGTGTCCGACCAAGTAAGGTCTTTTAGGTAAAAATTTGTAAATGTGTTGTGAGCTTTCCAGTGACAGGCTTGCATGATTTGGTCCACCGATACCCCACCGTAAAAGGCCTTAGAGGCCGCGAAGGCCCGGATGTCATGCGCTTTGACTTGGACCAAGTCCAAGGCTTGTTGATCTGCTTGTTTGTAACAAAGTAAAATGGTTTGTTTCAACCATGAAGAGAGTGTAGCGGGTCTGATGTCTGAGGTATGTCCTTTCTTAAAGGAGATGAAAAGGAGAGAACGAGACCCTCTCAGGTCTTTAGTTCGATCCAAATAAAACCTCAGGGCCCGTACGGGACACAGGGTCCTGTCTTCTTTAAACTGTCTATCCACAATGGTAGTCAGAGCAGGGATAGTCACCGGAGACACACTTTGAGAACCTTCTCTTGCTAGTTGGTTTTTGGCTATGAAATCAGAAGAAGGGAACAAGGCAACCTTTTCCCATTGGCCTAAATTAGCTACTTTGTTAGCGACCCAGGCATGGATTTCGCTGCGGCGCTTGCCGGAGGCCAAGGCTAGCAAGAAAGCAGTTTTTAAAGTGAGATGTTTGAGGTCTGAATCTTTCATGGGCTCAAAAGGTGCTTTGGTGAGCTCGTTAAGGACAACAGAAAGGTTCCACTTGGGTAAGTTTCTGGAACTTTTAAGACAATCCCTGTGAAAACTGGAGAGTAACCTATGAAGGTCTGCATTGTGTGCAATATGTTGGGCCGTTGGGCCCAAAGTGTCAACGATTGCAGTCCTGTAACCATCAATGGTCGAGGGGCGCCTGTTTAGGTCTTGGTACAGGTACATGAAGAAATCTGAGATTTGTTTCACAGATGGAGTGGAGAAATCCACCGAATTTTCTCTGCACCATTTTTCAAAAAGGGCCCACTTTGACTTGTAGATGGTCCTTGTTGATGACCGCTGAGGGGCAGCAATTCTCTCTGCCACCTCCACAGAGAAGCCTTGTTCTTGGAGTTGTCCGCTCCTAGACACCAGGCGTGGAGGTTCAGGTGCTGGGGGTTGTTGTGGAACACCAGCTTGTGGGACTGTTTGAGTAGGGTTGTTGACACTGGGAGTTGCAGTGGGATCTCTGTTGAGTGCTGCACTAGGTCCCAAAACCAGGGCATCCCTGGCCAGCCTGGGGCTATTACGATGATCAGGCACTGGCATTGCCTGATCTTTTGGATCACCTTGTGAAGGAGAGCCGTAGGAGGGTACGCATATGCTGTGAGGTTGGTCCAGTTTATGTTCAGAGCATCTATGTCCCAGGCCTTTGGGTCTGGGATAGGAGACACGTATAGAGGGAGTTTGTGGTTCAGGTGAGTGGCAAACAAGTCTACATGAGGGGTGAACCACTTCTGGCAGATCTGTTTGAAGACCTGTGGGTGCAGAGACCATTCGGTTGACTGCACTTGGTTGGACCTGGATAGCAGGTCGGCCATCACATTCAGGCACCCTGGAATGTGCCTGGCTTTCAATGTTATGTGATAGTGATGGCACCAGGTCATGATCTTCCACAGGAGAGCACACATCTCTGCCGAGTGTGTTCCTCCTTGTTTGTTGATGTAGGCTACCACTGTTGAGTTGTCCGTCGCGATCAAGACTGTTTGATTCTGGCACTGGTCCTTGAAGTCTCGAAGGGCCAGGGAGACCGCCTTCAATTCTAGGACATTTATGTGAAGCCTTTTTTCCCGATCTGACCACAGACCCTTGGTAAAGTTTTGGTCTAAGTGAGCGCCCCAACCTTCGTTTGAGGCGTCGGTAAAGAGTTGGATACTGTGGTCTTTGGGATGAAGGTCTGCATCTTTCATCACCTTGGAGGGATTTTGCCACCAATCTAGGTGGGCTGCAATGGCTTCTGTCCAGGGAAGGAGGTTGTCCAGCGACTGAGGATATCTCCAGTGCTCCTTGAGATGAAACTGAAAGGGCCTCATGTGAAGGCGTCCCTCCGGGACCATTTTCTCCGTTGAGGCTAGCAACCCAATTAGAGACATCAAACATCTTGCAGTCAAAACACGTTTTGACTTGAGTCGTAGGATCAAATCCTGAAGTTTGAGCCATCTCTCTTGAGTGGGTTTTACAAGGGCTGAATCGAGGTGGTATTCGTAGCCCACGAACGAAAACACCTGTGTAGGTTTCAGTTCTGATTTTTCCTGATTTATTATCCATCCCAAGGACTGAGTCAGGTCTACTACTGCCCGAGTGTTCACTTGTGCTTCCTCCTGAGACTGGGACCTGATCAGCCAGTCGTCCAGGTATTGGTGAATTCTGAGTCCTCTTGAGAGGGCCATTAGTTTCACTTCCTTTACGATCATAGTAAAGACCTGGGGGGCTGTAGCTAGTCCGAACGGGAGGGAGGTGAATTGGAACACCTGAGCCTTGTAGCAAAACCTTAGGTATTTCCTTGAGCTTGGGTGGATGGGGATATGCAGGTAGGCGTCCGACAGATCTATCGACGATACCCACTCCCCTGGAATCAGGGAGGTCCTGATGGACTCTGGAGTTTCCATTTTGAACTTTTCTACGTGTAGAAAAGTGTTGAGCCTGCTTAAGTCTATGACTGGCCTCCACCTTTGGTGAGGCTTGGGTACTAGGAACAGGCGACTGTAAAACCCGAGAGATTTTACATTGTCTACCCTTTCGATAGCGTTCTTTGACAGGAGAGACTGGATACAAGTGGCCAAGGCTTGGTCTTTTGGTTGGGCCTTGTACTCTGACAGAATCAGAGGAAATCTGATCAAGTTTGGCTTTGAACGGAATGGCAGAACGTAGCCATTGGTGATAATGTTTAACACGTTTTGAGAACATTTGTTTGTGAGCCAGTCTCTCCTGAAAGAACGGAGGCGACCTCCTACTGGTGGACTGAGTGAGGCTTTTGAGGAGTCATTGGGGAGGGGGGTTTCCACGCCCCCTTCCTCTATTGTGGGGTCGAAAACGACCCCTGGAGCCTCTGAAGTTGGATTTTCCTCTTCCCGAAGGAAAGGACTGGTTACTGCTTTGAGAGGTATTGCCCCCATAGGGGCGTTTCCTGTAGGAGCCTCTTTTCCTGTGGGGACCACGAAAGGGCTTATTCTGGTAGGGTGCAAAACCCTGAGAATCTTTTGAGGTGCCTTTTTTGAGAAGGAAGTCCTCACCTTCCTTCACTAATTGAGACTCGAACAAGGAAGAGTCCCAAAAGGACGAGTTCCTGAGTTCTTAACGTCTCGTTTCTCCTAATTGAGGATGTAATAGAGTCATCTCGGCTTCTCGCCTGAGTAAGCCGGTATTAGCCATAGAGTATAATTCCCTCTGCAAAATATGGGCTAGAGATTTGCTGAGACAAGTGAGGGCCCTGTGTTGAACAAGTACTGTCTTGTTCCAAAAATCTAAGTAGTCAGCTACTTCCTCATATCCGCGCTTTGCCGCTTTCTCAGGATTGGCACCTTTCTGAATCTGAGATTTAATCTTCTTGACGGTAGACTTAATGCTATGTTGGCATTTTTCCAATGAAGCATTGCAAGAAGATGAGGTTTTGGCAAATGCAGCGGTGAAGTTGAGGGTAGAGATGTTTTGTCTAGCCTGAAGTTCTAGCTCCTTGAGAACTGGCATGGGAACTCTGGCTACTGGGGGCCCAGAAGGTCTAGGAGTAATACAGATCTTAGCAAAGTCTGTATTCAACTCCTGAATTTTGTCCTGAAAAGTTGGTTGTCCCACCTTGTACCACTTGGAAGTTGAGGGAGGAGGCTTGACATATTTTCCCTCAGATAAGTTGGCAGCCTTAAAGTCATGTTGGAATTTATCAAAGGCGTCCTTGATAACTGAGCTAAGTGGCAGAATAGAGGAGGGACCTCTAGGTCTGAGCTCTTGACGGCCTTTTTCATCATCCAGACCCAACACTGAGGTGGAAGACCTGGGCATAGATTCCCTGGGGTCAGGGAGAGACAAAATACGCCTGAAGGTATCCACTTCCTCAGAGTATTGGGAGGGCATGTCAGACAAAGCTACTGCTCTATAGTAAGGGGGGGTCTGGATCATGTTGTGGGAGGTCTTGGTCAGAAGCTACTCCTGAGGGCTGGGCCCTAGAGGGCTTTGGAGACCTGTGTCTGGCTACAGGGGAGTGATCCTCCTCTGAGGTAAATGACACATATCTAGATCTTGATTTATGTTTGCTCTTGTCAGAGTGCTTTTTGGATCTAGAAGAAGGGATCCGAGGTTCATCGGAATCTTCATTTGGTTGGTCCGAGGCAGAGCTCGGGTCAACTGGCTGCTTATGGCTTTGCTTTTTGTGAGAGTACGAAACCTCTTCGGGATGACCTTCAGAGGGGGCAACGTACTGATCCGAGGAAGGTTGAGTAGATACTAGACGAGGAGGAAGAGTTGGACCATAGTCCACATCCATATCCTCGCTTGGAACGTTAGTACCAGATCTCGGATGGGGCAAATCCAGAGGGGCAGCAGAAGTACTGGACAAACCAGGTTTTGAAGCAAGAGTCGAAGACTGTGTCTCGACTTTCTGTTTTACAGCCAACTCCTCTCGGAGTGACTGAAAAGCTTCCAACATGGATGCCTGGAAGGAACCCATTTGCTGCTGTAAGTGTATATTTAAGGAATCACCGAGTGATTTCTCTAAATTTTTCTGGATTTTATTTTGCAAAGCTGTACCAGGGGTGGGTGGGACGGTTTTTGCTGGCGTTTTCAAAGACAGGGAACTGAAGGCAAGAGGTTGAGGACGGGGGGGTGAGGTAAAGAGGCTATCAGCAGCACACTCGAGGTCTGCATTGGACCCAGTGAAAGAGTCCCCGTCGCCTTCACCCAAAAGATCTAGTTCATCTTTGGAACTAGTTGTCGCTTTCTGCTTTTTCAAATACCGTTTCCGGTTTTGGATTTTCTGTAGTTGCTCATCTGTAAAAGACGTGCAAATTTCGCAAGGGGTTTCAAAGGTGACACAGGGGTCATCTCCCTTGCCAGCCTCCCTACAGGTAGGGCAGAAATTATGTGTATCAAAATTAAAGCAGAAATGGCGGCATTTCTGCGCTCTCGGTTTGTCTTTATTTGCTTGATGTGTAGACATTTTGTACGCAATAAAAGACGTAGAATGTATTAGCCTGAACCGAGGAAAACTCAAAACACGCGACAGCAATAAAAATACTTATCCTGTGAAAATGAAACTTTAACAGAATGATCTATAATATATATTACAAGAAATATGCAAATATTAGCCTCCAACAATAAGTAAAGTCTGAGAAATAAATGAAAATGTCTGTATATTTACAAACTGCTACCAGTCAATCGTGGCCAACGAGAAAGTAGGACGATTGGTCAGAAGTTATCACGTGACGACAACTACCAGTATATCCGGTGGCTAACAAGAACGATCTTTTTTTCTAAGACGTTGGCCCCGGGTGTGGCAACCCGAGATCAGCATTAAGTCCCACATGGTAAGCTATTGTAGCGTAATAAAAGCAATACTTTTCAAGTTATAACTGATTTACTCAACAAAGGGAACCTCAAAGTAGCTACTGCTCAGCTATGCAAAGAGTTACAGGTCTGCAACTTTACTATGTTATAGCTGACCAAAAAGTAGGTGAATAACATATTTAAAGGAAATACTCTAAATGCAATAGTTTTCAAGTTACAACTGATTTACTCAACAGAGAGAACCTCAAAGTAGCTATTGCTCAGCTATGCCATGAGCTACAGGTCTGCAATTTTCCTATGTTATAGCTGACCCAAAAGTACATGAAAAACATATTAAACAAAATACTCTAAATGAAAGAGTTTTTGAGATACAAGTGATTTTACTCATTATAAAAGGTACTGAAAAATCAGAAAGTAGCTATTACTCACTTAGCTATTAGAATACACGCCCAAGTTACTCACCATGTTGTAGCTATGGAAAAAGTAGCTGAATAACATATTTTAACAAAATGCTCTAAATGCAATACTTTTCAAGTTATAAGTGATTTAGTGTAAGATTTCATGAATTTTAATGCATTAAAAATTATTTTAAAAATTCATCAAAAAATAATTTTAAAAGATCCAGGCCTGATACTCACACAAGGAAATCTACTAGTGGCCTAGTACATATATTTACGGCATAAAAATTAGTGAGCAACTTTCTCAGCAAATTAATTTAATATTACATAACATAGATAACTAGACCTACGCATCGGAGAACCGATGCAAATTTGTATCCACCGGAAAGACAACTCACCAAAGCCAGTAAACCATCATTTGACCTTGAAGGAGGGGCCAAAGGTCAAATCTGACATCAGAAAATTCCCAGCCTATGATATCCTGCAAGTTGGTTTCACATTGCAAACCTCTAGGATCAATAATAAACGAGTTGTAAGCACTTTTAACGTTTGGCTGTCCTCATTTGACCTTCAAGGGGGAGCTCAAGGTCAAATCTCACATCAAAAGATTCCTAGCCCATGACTTCCTATATGTTGGTTTCACATTGCAAGCCTCTAGGACCAATAATAAGTGAGTTATAAGCACTTTTAAGTTTGGTTATCCTCGTTTGACCTTCACGGAGGGTCTCAAGGTAAAATCTGACCACATTAGGAGATTCCTAACCCATGATTTCCTATAGGTTGGTTTCACATTTCAAACCTCCAGGACCAATAATAAGTGAGTTAAAAGCGCTACTCTAAATGAAACAATTTTCAAGTTACAACTGATTTACTCAACAGTGAGAACCTCAAAGTATGCCATGAGCTACAGGTCTGCAATTTTACTATGTTATAGCTGACCCAAAAGTACATGAATAACATATTTAAACAAAATTCTGTAAATGCAATAGTTTTCAAGTTACAACTCAAAATTTTTTATGTTTTTGACTCCCCAGAGCATAATTTTCACTCCTGTGCTTAAAATATCTATTATTCTCTTGATTTTGACCCCAGGCCTACAAAAAAGATAGGGTGGTGAGATATCATACCCAACAATTCATGCACTAAATATAAAATAAATGTGAAAGAAACTGTGCCCTACAGCTTGAACACAAGCAATAGTCACAATTGACATTTTTTACTCCACAGAGCATAATTTTGACTCCTGGGCTACCCAATGAATAGGGTGGCCAGATCTCTGACACAGTAAGCCACTTGCAAAGTTTAAAAGAAATCTGAAAAGAAATGTGGCTTGTAGGTTGAACACAAGAAAATCTCTGCAGACGCGTCGCGGACGATGACCGTGCATGATCCATAGTATCCCCGCTTTTCGGGGAAAAAATAATCAGTTCTAACAATTTATATGTCTTTCTCATAAGAGAAACATGTCTCAAATATGGCAGGTGAACACAATTTGGCAGAGCCTAAGTTAAAGGTCACACCATGAGGCACACCTACATCCTCTAACCAATGTCCTTACCAAGCGCCAACTTTCTACATCTAATGGAATCCAAGAAATAACCCAGATAACATTTTAAAACTCATGGTCACCAAAACAAGGTCAAAGGTCAAATCAAGGTCACACCATGATGTTGCACACCTACACCCCCCAACCAATGTTCCTACCACGTATCAACTTCCTACACCTTACGGTTTCCAAGATATAGCCTGGATAAGATTTTATAGGTCAAGGTCACTACAGCAAGGTCAAAACAAGGTCACACCATGACGCTGCACACCTACAATCCCTAACCAAGGTCCCTACCAAGTAGGGGTGCGACAATACCAGATTTTCTAGTCCGGGATTCCACCAATGCAAAACCGTCCCGATTCCGGGATACCGAAAACGTTTGAGTTTCAGCATTTCCCAAATCGAATAGACCTACAAACAGGAAGTGATTTTCCGTAATCCAAAACATGGCAGTTTTTCTCAAAGAAATCATTATAAATGCATTAAAATATTACCAAATATGAGGTAATAGTTCATAATTTCTTCAGATTCAGGTTTGGCATTTAATATTTGTTGTTTCTCAATAATTATATAAGCTGATATTCGAGATTCCGGTTGTTAAAAGCGGTCACGGTATTTCAGTAAACATGTCTCGATACCAGTTTACCGCCACTACCGACTCACCCCTACTACCAAGTATCAACTTCCTACATCTTATGGTTTCCAAGATATAGCCCAAACAAGATAAATGGTCTTCCCTGAGCTTCTATCTTTCAGTTAGAGGAACATCAGTCACTAAAGAGCTTGGGTTGTATTTGTGCAATTGTGATGGGTCAAGTAGTGCTTTGAATCCTATAGTAAAGGACATACTGTAGAATGTATACACATGTAACAGACTGTAAATAATAATAACGGAGTGGTTTCTAAAAGAAACACCAATTATTGAAGAACTCACTTTCAATGTTAGCGAATCTGATGGCAAGCAATTCTGCTTTGGCCTCCTCATCTGCAAAATCAGCCGTTGTGCTCCAAACCCATGCACGGTCACTACCACAGTTAGGTCTGAGCTCCATGTGAGGCAATACTGAATCGTGAATATATGCATCATGCAACTGTATGTTAGGAAACAATGAAAGTAAGCATGAATATACAAAGTATCATATGTACACCTTGTCACTTTTACAGTTAAATCTCTGATGTGGGAAACACAAAGTAATCATGAATATAAAGTAACATGTATGGCATAGAATGTTACTAGTTACTAGTTGGTAAACTGTTCATCAATATTGGTGATATTTATTGCTTAGTTACAGGGTTGCCAATATCAATGGCTAAAGATGTATATCAATATCGCGATTTTTAGTAAAATAGCCTCAGAGATGCCCATAACCCAGAGCCTGGGGAAATAGTTTTCAACACCATGAGATTTTGAAGTAGTGAAACAGTACACAGAATGGGATACTTTCAGAGCAGTGGCAGTCTCCAAATAACGTTTAAGCAGACAAAATAACATCTAAGAGAAAGAAACTGCATGTAAAGATTAAGTATTAAAACAAGACAATTCAGCAAACTAAAAATTATGAAGCTGTAAAATTTTTTAACTCGAGAATAGCTGTCAATGGAAATATAGCAATTATGTAAAAGTACACATAATAATCAGTTGCAGCAATCCAGATCCTTACGGTTGCCGAGATATGCCTGGACAATATAATATAGGTCAAATCAAGGCAGGGTTCAAAATAAGCGCCGATCTGTCAGTCTGCAACGGACAGAAATGCTTTAGGGTTAAAAAGATTAAGACCCTGCCAATCTGTTTGTCCTAGAAGCTGTAAGATGGTTGTACATGCACATTTCGCAATTATAATTTTCATCTTTTCAATATTGTTCAACCATACCAAAGTGACCTCGTACATTTTTGTGAAGATTTATGACTTCTCCCATATTTATCATTCGTTTTGTATGGACGAATTATGGTTTGAATGTTTTGAATATTATCCATACATATAGATGTGGTAATACATGCTTATGTGTGGTGTTGGGGCAAAACCTGTGGCTCACTTGATGAAATACCATCGGTTAAAATGGGAAGTTGTAAAAGTAAAACCCTTAATGAAAAGGTGCAACAACCAAGATTCAAGTAAAAAGAAGAGATATAAGAGAGATAAAATTGTAGCAGATATCCCCGTAGAGAGATAAAATAGCACCAGAGATGCCCATACCCCACAGCCAGGAGAAATATTTTTCAACACCGTGAGATATAGAAGTAGTGAAACAGTACACAGATTGGGATACTTTCAGAGCACTGCATGTAAAGATTAAGTATTAAAACAAGACAATTCAGTATACTAAAAGTTATGAAGCTGTAAAATTTCTTAACTGGAGATAGCTGTCAATGAAAATATCAAAATTATGTATGGTCGAATTATGGTTTGAATGTTTTGAATATTACCCATACATACAGATGTGGCAATACATGCTTATTTATGGAGTTGGGGCAAAACCTGTGACTCACTTGATGCAATAACATCTGTTACAATGGGAAGTTGCAAAAGTAAAACCCTTAGTGAATTCTAATATGACTTTAACAGTGCTTAATCTACATGAAAAGACACCCAAAGGTGCAACAACCAAGACTCAAGTAAAAAGATATGAAAGATAGAAAAGAGATAATATAGTATCACATATCCCTGTAGAGAGATAAAATAGCATCAGATATTCAAGATCAAAGGTCAAATCAAGGTCACACCATGACGTTTCACAACTATAACTCCCGACCAATGTCCCTACGAAATATCAACTTCCTACACCATATGGCTTCCTAGATAGGGCTCAGACTAGGGATTATAGGTCAAGGTCACTACAGCAAGGTCAAATCAAGGTCATGCCATGACGTTGCACACCTACACCCCCTAACCAATGTCCCTACTAAGTATCAACTTCCTACACCTTATGGTTTCTGAGATATAGCCCAAACAAGATTTTATAGGTCAAGGTCACTACGGCAAGGTCAAATCAACGTCACACCATGACGCTGCACACCTACAACCCCTAACCAATGTACCTACCATGTATCAACTTCCTACACGTTACGGTTTCCGAGATATAGCCCGAACAAGTTTTCTCAAACTCAAGGTCACTACGGCAAGGTCAAATCAAGGTCACACCATGACGTTGCATACCTACACCCCCTAACCAATGTCCCTACCATGTACCAACTTCCTACACCTTACGGTTTCTGAGGCCGGACAAACTTTTCCCGCCGCCCGCCCGAACACCCATCCGGACACCATGGGTGAAAACAATACCTTGGCAGCCCTTAAGGGCTGTGGGGTAAAAACTGTGAACTTACTCTAAATATTTGAAATAAGCCTAAATCTGGGGAAATTGTATATTTTTATGTCCCGTATTTTGTAGATTTCACTGCGTATTTGATGAAAACTGCCATCTGTTGTTTTGGTAAATTTTACTTCCTGTTAGCAGGTGAGGATATGCTAGAACAAAAACGTTTTGGGTATCCCAGATTAGGTGTCTTTTGGTAGACAATATTACCCCCTGATATTGACCGATATTGAAATATTTTTCCATTCAATATCGATATCCACACAGCCTAACGATTTACCCACCAATAGTTACTCCTTGTCACTATTACAGTTAAATGTCAGATGTGAGATATTGTAACATGAAGTATAGTGTAGAATATCACTTTTTTACTGATACAGTTGGATCTCAGGTGTATGCAAGGAAATAAAGGAAGTATCATATATACAGTGTAGGATGTTACAAAGGTACAAATTGCCAATATAAAGTTTTTGCCTGAGCTGTGCTTGTCTCAGTATCAGCACTTTACTGAGATACTGTGTCAAGATTTGACAAATACAACATTTTACTGAAGGGAAACATAAATATAGTACAGATGAGACAAAGTGCTGCAATGACGTTTGTAAAAGTTCGGTTCAAAAGTCTGAAATTCGGACATTGCAAAACGTTTAGAAATTACCAAGCTCACACCACACCCCAAAAGATCCTACTTTCACCCATCTATAAAACTTGTGTTTTCTTGAAAATATGGCGAAATTTATTTAAAATATACATGGATTTTATGTTTTTACCATATTTTTAACAAAATGACAAGATTTTATATTTCTGCATTTTCACTGGTTTTGAAAATGTTGTTTCAACGATCGAACTAGATCAAAGTTCGCTGGCTTATACGGATACATCTAACCCAAAAATTTCCCTTTCGTTATCCTTCCAATACCAAACAGTAGCAATTCCAGGATAGCAAAAAAAAAAAACACTGCCTTTTAGTGTTGTCCCAATCAAATGAGCCTGTCACAGGAAGTTAATCAAAACATGCTTGTCAAAATCATAACAAAACATTAAAATGTGCAAAAACATGGGATAAACGGTTAGGAATTCTTAAGATTTGTTGCACGTTTGTGATATTTGAGGTTGAGTCCACGAACTGGAATGGTTTTACATTGGCGACCTCCTAACTTACACATTTTTTCTACTAACCCATCCTTAATTCCTAAATACTGTTTGCCTCTATTTATTATTCGCAACAAATTCAACAAAATTCCCCTCACCGTAGTGGTTGGCACATATTTTGAGTGTTTTGTCCCTCCTCATCAACACCCTACACGTGTTGTTGTGTTTGTGCTGCAAGATCTTTACCTCGCCCGTACCCCTCTCTTTCCATTCTGGAGGTTCTGGGTTTGAGATGTACCGGAAAAGCTTGGCTCTCCTAAAAACAACACAATAACTGTAAATACACTCAACAAGTCTGCACACATAATTATGAGTAATTTTACAATCACTTTGATAATTACTACCTTAGCAAGTTAGCAGCTATTGCTTTTCACAACAGATTATAAAATACAACATTTAAAATGTGAAAAAACACAATTGTCTTCATATCTTTAGCATTATTTTAAGGTATATAAACAAAACAAATCAAGTTAAAAACTTTAAAGAAACAACAGGAGAGTGCCCGTGAACGGGCACTGTGTCAGCTGACTGAGTGTTTTTGATTTGTGAAGGTGATTAGAGGACAGAATAATTAGCAGGAAAAGGGCTGTACAGAAATACAGTAAATGGTAACTGAACAGCAAGTTTGAAAGAAATTCCGAAGCTGACAGAAGAAAAGGATAAAAAAGTTGTGCCCTGTAAATGGTATTATGAAGGAAAATAACAAGGTAATTGTTTAAGTGTAAAAAATAGGTTAAAACATATTTAAAGAAATACTACAAATGCAATATCCTTGTTCGACCTTGAAGAAGGGGTCCAAGGTCAAATCTAACCACACAAATACATTCCCAGCCCATGATTTCCTATGGTTTACCATTCCAAACCTCTAGGACCAATTATAAACTAGAGGATCGCTCGCAAAAAAAAAAGATAATGTTTTTGCATAGCAAAAACAAAGCGTCCCGAAAAGGATATAAAGGTGAGTGCTAAAGTATTAAGAAAATGCTTTGTTTCTAGCCTTATACTGTTGTGGCAACCAAAGTCAGCGCAGTCTGCTCTATCTAGCACGGTTTTCAAGATATAAGCATTTTTGTGTTTTGCAAAAAATAAAAAAATTTAAAATGTCCGCTATATTTGGCGAGACAAAAATATTTTGAAAATTGGCATGGCTACTCTGCAGAGATACCCAGCAGGTCCAAAATTTTGTTGAGTTCACTCCATATAGCACGGTTTTCGAGATATAAGCATTTTTGTGTTTTGCAAAAACTTTGAAAATTCAAAATGGCCACCA
This sequence comes from Sabellastarte sp. h YS-2021, assembly GCA_964017235.1. Taxonomy (NCBI): domain Eukaryota; kingdom Metazoa; phylum Annelida; class Polychaeta; order Sabellida; family Sabellidae; genus Sabellastarte; species Sabellastarte sp. h YS-2021. The sequence continues at coordinate 90,434,000 of OZ024933.1, read as the reverse complement.
TTTTTGGGGAGACAAAAATTTTTATCAAGACCACTGCCGTGGTGTGTATCTCCCGCCGAGCATTAAAGCAGAAGAAATAGCTTTTCCGAGATAATCACAATTTTTCATTTTCGTGTGTGAAAGGTCTTCCAAAAGTAGGTGAATGAGTTATTTGAGAAAAATTGGCTATCTGCAATACTATTAAGAGATAATTCAGATTTACTCATTTTGAGTAGGTGAATAATTATCTATGGGTCTGAAACTTCACCAAGTGAAAGCTCTCCCAAAAGTAGGTGAATGAGTTATTTGAGAAAAATTGGCTATCTGCAATACTTTTAGAGATAATTCGCATTTACTCATTTTGAGTAGGTGAGTAATTAGCTATGGGTCTGAAACTTCACCATGTGAAAGCTCTCCCACAAGTAGATGAATGAGTATTTGATAAAAATTGGGTATCCGCAATACTTTTACAGATAATTAGCATTTACTCATTTTGAGTAGGTGAATAAATAGGTATGGGTCTGAAACTTCACAGAGTGAAAGCTCTCCCAAAAGTAGGTGAATGAGTTATTTGAGAAAAATTGGCTATCTGCAATACTTTTAGAGATAATTCACATTTACTCATTTTGAATAGGTGAATAACTAGCTATGGGTCTGAAACTTCACCAAGTGAAAGCTCTGCCAAAAGTAGGTGAATGAGTTATTTGAGAAAAATTGGCTATCTGCAATACTTTTAGAGATAATTCGCATTTACTCATTTTGAGTAGGTGAGTAATTAGCTATGGGTCTGAAACTTCACCAAGTGAAAGCTCTCCCAAAAGTAGGTGAATGAGTTATTTGAGAAAAATTGGCTATCTGCAATACTTTTAGAGATAATTCGCATTTACTCATTTTGAGTAGGTGAGTAATTAGCTATGGGTCTGAAACTTCACCATGTGAAAGCTCTCCCACAAGTAGATGAATGAGTATTTGATAAAAATTGGGTATCCGCAATACTTTTACAGATAATTAGCATTTACTCATTTTGAGTAGGTGAATAAATAGGTATGGGTCTGAAACTTCACAGAGTGAAAGCTCTCCCAAAAGTAGGTGAATGAGTTATTTGAGAAAAATTGGCTATCTGCAATACTTTTAGAGATAATTCACATTTACTCATTTTGAATAGGTGAATAATTAGCTATGGGTCTGAAACTTCACCAAGTGAAAGCTCTGCCAAAAGTAGGTGAATGAGTTATTTGAGAAAAATTGGCTATCTGCAATACTTTTAGAGATAATTCGCATTTACTCATTTTGAGTAGGTGAGTAATTAGCTTTGGGTCTGAAACTTCACCAAGTGAAAGCTCTTCCAAAAGTAGGTGAATGAGTTATTTGAGAAAAATTGGCCATCTGCAATACTTTCAGAGGTAATTCGCATTTACTCTTTTTGAGTAGGTGAGCAATTAGCTATGGGTCTGAAACTTCACCAAGTGAAAGCTCTTTAGGATAGCTGCTCTGCAGAGATACCCTGAAGATAAAAAATTTCATCGAAATCGCTCTATGTAGCACGGTTTTTGAAATATTAGCATTTTTGTGTTTTGCAATTTTTGCGCAAAAATTCGAAAATTCAAAATGGCCGCCATTTTTGGCAAGATAAAATTTTTTTAAAAATTGGCATGGCTACTCTGCAGAGATACCCAGTGGGTCAAAAATTTCGTCGAAATCGCTCTATCTAGCACGGTTTTCGAGATATAAGCATTTTTGTGTTTTGCAATTTTGCGAAAAATTCGAAAATTCAAAATGGCCGCCATTTTTTGCGAGAAATTTTTTGTTTGAAAATTGGCATGGCTACTCTGCAGAGATACCCTGCGGGTCAAAAATTTCGTCAAAATCGCTCTATCTAGCAGGGTTTTTGAGATATAAGCATTTTTATGTTTTGCAATTTTTGCGAAAAATTCGAAAATTCAAAATGGCCGCCATTTTTGGGGGGACAAAATTTTTTTGAAAATTGGCATGGCTACTCTGCAGATATGCCCTGTGGGTCAAAAATTTCGTCGAAATCGCTCTATCTAGCAGGGTTTTCGAGATATAAGCATTTTTATGTTTTGCAATTTTTGCGAAAAATTCGAAAATTCAAAATGGCCGCCATTTTTGGCGAGACAAAATTTTTTTCAAAATTGGGATAACTACTCTGCGGAGATGCCCTGGGGGTCAAAAATTTCGTCAAAATCGCTTTATCTAGCACGGTTTTCGAGATATAAGCATTTTTGTGTTTTGCAATTTTTGCGAAAATTTCGAAAATTCAAAATGGCCGCCATTTTTGGCGAGACAAAAATTTTTTGAAAATTGGGAAAAGTACTCCGCAGAGATATCCTGCGCGTCAAAAATTTTGTCGAAATTGCTCTATCTAGCACGGTTTTTGAGATATAAGCATTTTTGTGTTTTGCAATTTTTGCGAAAATTTCGAAAATTCAAAATGGCCGCCATTTTGGGCGAGACAAAAATTTTTTGAAAATTGGGAAAACTACTCCGCAGAGATACCCTGCGGGTCAAAAATTTTGTCGAAATCGCTCTATCTAGCACGGTTTTCGAGATATAAGCATTTTTGTGTTTTCCTTATTTGGAAAATTCGTAATGATTAATTAATCATTAATTACTCGGCCATTTCTTGACCAATCAATGCCAAAATCTAATGATTTCCAGATTTTAATAGAATGAATGTATTTGCCAAGTTTCAGGTGAATTGATAAAATTCCTTTCAAGTTATCATCCGGACAAGCTTCCCCATCGAAAAAAAGACATTTTTGGTCATGTGACCTCTCTGATTGGTTGAAATGTCACTGCAGCATATTCAAAAAAATTCCCCAAGGCTACTGCCTAAACCTGCCAAATTTGAAAAGAATCCGCCTAACAGTTACAGAGTTATAAGGAAAACAAAATGCGGAGCCGGCGGAGCCGCCGGAGCCGGCGGAGCCGGAAGCTCTCCCATACACAAACAAGCGTCCCGCAAGGGACGCTTAATGAGTTATAAGCACTTTTAAGCTTGGCTGTCCTCATTTGACCTTGAAGGAGAGGTCCAAAGGTCAAATCTGACCATACCAAAAGATTCCGAGCCAATGATTTCCTATGGGATGGTTTACCATCCCAAATCTCTGTCACCAATAATAAGCGAGTTGTAGGCACTTTCAATTTTCGCTATCCTCATTTGACCTTGAAGGAGGGTTCCAAGGTCAAATCGGACCATATCAACAGATTCACAGCCCATGATTTCCTGTCTGTTTACCATCCCAAACCTCTGGGACCAATAATAAGCGAGTTATAAGCACTTTTAAGTTTGGCTATCCTTGTTTGACCTTGAAGGAGGGGTCATTGAAGGTCAAATCTGACCACACCAAAAGATTCCCACCCCATGATTTCCTACAGGTTGGTTTATCATCCCAAACCTCTCGGATCAATAATAAGGGAGATATAAGCACTTTTCATGACTGACAAAAAACACCTGTGGCGGCCATCTTGTTTCTCAAAATGAGGCCAAAAATATTCCCAGACAACATTTTATGGTTATTAATATATACTGCAAACTTAAGAAAGCTAGCTATAATATTTTTTTTCATCAGAGCAGTAATGGTGAAATCTCTCTACACACTGCGGCTATCCAGTGGATACAATGATTTACTCAACAGTGAGAACCTGAAAGTAGCTATTGCTCAGCTATGCCATGACATAGAGGTCTGCAATTTCACTATGTTATAGCTGACCAAAAATTCTGTGAATAACATATTTAACAAATTACTCTAAATGTAATAGTTTTCAAGTTACAACAGATTTACTCAACAGTGAGAACCTCAAAGGAACTATTACTCAGCTATGCAATGAGCTACATGTCTGAAATTTTACTATGTTATAGCTAACCCAAAAGTAGGTGAACAACATATTTAAGCAAAATACTGTAAATGCAATAGTTTTCAAGCTACAACTGATTTACTCAATAGTGAGAACCTGAAAATAGCTATTGCTCCACTATGCCATGAGCTATAGGTCTGTAATTTCACTATGTTATAGCTGACCCAAAAGTAGGTGAACAATATATTTTAACAAAATACTCCAAATGTAATATTTTTCAAGTTATAGCTGATTTACTCAACAGTCAGTACCTGAGAATAGCTATTGCTCAGTTGTGCCATGAGCTATAGGTCTATAATTTCACTATGTTATAGCTGACCCAAAAGTAGCTGAATAACATATTTGCACAAATTTCTGTAAATGCAATAGTTTTCCAATTATAACTGATTTACTCAACAGTGAGAACTTCAAAGTAGCTATTACTCAGCTATGAAATGAGCCACAGGTCTGAAACTTCACTATGTTATAGCTGACCCCAAAATAGGTGAATAACATATTGAAACAAAATACTCTAAATGCAATAGTTTTCAAGTTATAAGTGATTTACTCAACAGTGATAACCTAAAAGTAGCTATTACTCAGCTATGCCATGAGCTACAGGTCTGAAATTTTACTATGTTATAGCTGGCCCAAAAGTAGCTGAATAACATATTTATACGAAATTCTCTAAATGCAATAGTTTTTAAGTTACAAGTGATTTTACTCATGATGGAAGTTACTGAAAAGCCCAAAAGTAGCTATTACTCACTTAGCTATTGAGACAGACACCCAACTTACTCACCATATTGTAGCTATGAAAAAAGTAGTTGAATAACATATTTTAACAAAATGCTCTAAATGCAACACTTTTCAAGTTATAAGTGATTTACTCAACAGTGATAACCTAAAAGTAGCTATTACTCAGCTATGCCATGAGCTACAGGTCTGAAATTTTACTATGTTATAGCTGACATTTATACGAAATTCTCTAAATCCAATAGTTTTCAAGTTATAAGCGATTTACTCAACAGTGATAACCTAAAAGTAGCTATTACTCAGCTATGCCATGAGCTACAGGTCTGAAATTTCACTATGTTATAGCTGGCCCAAAAGTAGCTGAATAACATATTTATACGAAATTCTCTAAATGCAATAGTTTTAAAGTTACAAGTGATTTTACTCATAATGGAAGTTACTGAAAAGCCCAAAAGTAGCTATTACTCACTTAGCTATTGAGACAGACACCCAACTTACTCACAATATTGTAGCTATGAAAAAAGTAGCTGAACAACATATTTTCACAAAATGCTGTAAATGCAACACTTTTGAAGTTATAAGTGATTTAGTGCATGATTTCATGAATTTTAATGCATTAAAAATTATTAAAAAAATTGATTAAAAAAAAAGTAAGACAGATCCAGGTCTCCTACTCACACAAGAGAATCTACCTCTGGCCTAGTACATATATGCAAGATATGAGAGAAATCCCTGCAATAGTCACTGAGAAAATTGTGATAAAAAGTTGAAATTTTCACACTTTTGGTGGGGGTACCTCCCTTGTAACGTCTCTAGCAAACAGACGAACAGACAGATTTGCATGCCTTGAACAATTTTTCATCCTCGATAGATAAGGTATCTTTTAAACAAGAGGAGAGTGCCCGTGAACGGGCACTGTGTCAGCTGACTGAATGTTTTTGATTTGTGATGGTGATAATGAGAGGAAAGCATAATTATCAGGGAAAGGGCTGTACAGAAATACAGTAAATGGTAACTGAACAGTATGTTCGAAAGATATTCCGAAGCTGACAGAAGAAAAGGACAAAAAAGTTGTGCCCTGCAAATGGTATTATGAAATAAAGTAACAAGGTAATTGTTTAAGTGTAAAAAGTAGGTTAAAAATATTTAAAGAAATACTATAAATGCAATATCCTCGTTCGACCATGAAGAAGGGATCCAAAGGTCAAATCTGACCATACCAAAAGATTCCCAGCCAAAGAATTTAGGATGGTTTACCATCACAAACCTGTCGGACAAATAATAAGTGAGTCATAGGCACTTTTTAAGTTTGGCTATCCTTGTTTGACCTTGACGGAGGGGTCTAAGGTCAAATCCGACCACACAAAAAAATTCCCAGCCCATGATTTCCTGTAGCTTGTTTACCATCCCAAACTTGTAGGACCAATAATAAGTGAGTTATAAGCAATTGTAAGTTTGGCTATCCTCAATTGACCTTGAAGGAGGGGTCCCAGGTCAAATCTGACCACACCAAAAGAATCCCAGCCCATGATTTCCTATATGTTGGTTTACCATCCCAAACCTCCAAGACCAATAATATGCGAGTTATAAGCACTTTAAGTTTGGCTATCTTCATTTGACCTGGAAGGAGGGGTCTAAGGTGAAATCCGACCACACCAAAAGATTCCCAGCCCATGATTTTCTATAGGTTGGTTTTCCATTCCAAACCTCTAGGACCAATAATAAGCGAGTTATAAGCACTTTTAAGTTTGGCTATCCTCATTTGACCTTGAAGGAGGGGTCCAAGGTGAAATCCGACCACACCAAAAAATTCCCAGCTCATGATTTTCTATAGGTTGGTTTTCATTCCAAACCTCTAGGACCAATAATAAGCGAGTTATAAGCACTTTTATGTTTGGCTATCCTCATTTGACCTTGAAGGAGGATTCTAGGGGTGCGACCGAGCAGTCGACACTCGACGAGCGAGGGCAATTTCACGAAAATTCGATCCCAATTCTCAAGGTCGAATACTCGTGTATATATAACAACCTACAGAACCGGTAACATTTTTTAGTTAATAAAACATAAATACCACACCTTACTTACATTAAATCGCATAATCCACCATTTTGAACATAATGTCATTGATATTATGTGCTGACAATAACTAATTCAAGCGATTCAAAGCTTTTACCTTTATATTTTTTTTGTTTACGGGAGCCGCCATATTGGATGTCGTTTCCTGTTGAGGTGGATACTAAACCTCGCGAGTGCTCAATGTCGAGTCGAGTTTTTATCTGCGAGTAATCGACCCGAATTATTTGTACTCGTCCCACCCCTAGAGGGTTCCAAGGTCAAATCGGACCATATTAACAGATTCCCAGCCCATGATTTCCTACAGGTTGGATACAATGATTTACTCAACAGTGAGAACCTGAAAGAAGTTTTGCTCAGCTATGCCATGACATAGAGGTCTGCAATTTCACTATGTTATAGCTGACCAAAACGTCTGTGAATAACATATTTAACAAAATACTCTAAATGTAATAGTTTTCAAGTTACAACTGATTTACTCAACAGTGAGAACCTCAAAGGAACTATTACTCAGCTATGCAATGAGCTACATGTCTGAATTTTTGCTCTGTTATAGCTGACCTAAAAGTAGGTGAACAACATATTTAATCAAAATACTGTAAATGCAATAGTTTTCAAGTTACAACTGATTTACTCAATAGTGAGAACCTGAAAATAGCTATTGCTCCGCTATGCCACGAGCTATAGGTCTGTAATTTCACTATGTTATAGCTAACCCAAAAGTAGGTGAACAATATATTTTAACAAAATACTCCAAATGCAATATTTTTCAAGTTATAGCCGATTTACTCAACAGTCAGTGCCTGAGAATAGCTATTGCTCAGTTGTGCCATGAGCTACAGGTCTGTAATTTCACTATGTTATAGCTGACCCAAAAGTAGCTGAATAACATATTTGCACAAATTTCTGTAAAGGCAATAGTTTTCCAATTACAACTGATTTACTCAACAGTGAGAACTTCAAAGTAGCTATTACTCAGCTATCCAATGAGCCACAGGTCTGGAACTTCACTATGTTATAGCTGACCCCAAAATAGGTGAATAACATATTGCAACAAAATACTCTAAATGCAATAGTTTGCAAGTTATAAGTGATTTACTCAACAGTGATAACCTAAAAGTAGCTATTACTCAGCTATGCCATGAGCTACAGGTCTGAAATTTTACTATGTTATAGCTGACCCAAAAGTAGCTGAATAACATATTTATACTAAATTCTCTAAATGCAATAGTTTTCAAATTATAAGTGATTTACTCAACATTGAGAACTTCAAAGTAGCTATTACTCAGCTATGCAATGAGTCACAGGTCTGGAACTTCACTATGTTATAGCTGACCCCAAAAGAGGTGAATAACATATTGAAACAAAATACTCTAAATGCAATAATTTCCAAGTTATAAGCAATTTACTCAACAGTGATAACCTCAAAGTAGCTATTACTCAGCTATGCCATGAGCTACAGGTCTGAAATTTTACTATGTTATAGCTGACCCAAAAGTAGGTGAACAACATATTTAAGCAAAATACTGTACATGCAATAGTTTTCAAGTTACAACTGATTTACTCAATAGTGATGACCTAAAAGTAGCTATTACTCAGCTATGCCATGAGCTACAGGTCTGAAATTTTACTATGTTATAGCTGACCCAAAAGTAGCTGAATAACATATTTATACTAAATTCTCTAAATGCAATAGTTTTGCAATTACAACTGATTTACTCAATAGTGAGAACCTCAAAGGAACTATTACTCAGCTATGCAATGAGCTACAGGTCTGAAATTTCACTATGTTATAGCTGACCCAAAAGTAGGTGAACAACATATTTAAGCAAAATACTGTACATGCAATAGTTTTCAAGTTACAACTGATTTACTCAATAGTGATGACCTAAAAGTAGCTATTACTCAGCTATGCCATGAGCTACAGGTCTGAAATTTTACTATGTTATAGCTGACCCAAAAGTAGCTGAATAACATATTTATACTAAATTCTCTAAATGTAATAGTTTTGCAATTACAACTGATTTACTCAATAGTGAGAACCTCAAAGTAGTTATTACTCAGCTATGCAATGAGCTACAGGTCAGAAATTTCACTATGTTATAGCTGACCCAAAAGTAGGTGAATAACATATTCAAGCAAAATACTGTAAATGCAATAGTTTTGAAGTTACAACTGATTTACTCAATAGTGATGACCTAAAAGTAGCTATTACTCAGCTATGCCATGAGCTACAGGTCTGAAATTTTACTATGTTATAGCTGACCCAAAAGTAGCTGAATAACATATTTATACGAAATTCTCTAAATGCAATAGTTTTCCAATTACAACTGATTTACTCAATAGTGAGAACTTTAAAGTAGCTATTACTCAGCTATGCCATGACCTACAGATCTGAAATTTCACTATGTTATAGCTGGCCCAAAAGTAGCTGAATAACATATTTATACGAAATTCTCTAAATGCAATAGGTTTTAAGTTACAAGTGATTTACTCAATAGTGAGAACTTCAAAGTAGCTATTACTCAGCTATGCAATGAGCCACAGATCTGAAACTTCACTATGTTATAGCTGATCCCAAAATAGGTGAATAATATATTGCAACAAAATACTGTAAATGCAATAGTTTCCAAGTTATAAGCGATTTACTCAACAGTGATAACCTAAAAGTAGCTATTACTCAGCTATGCCATGAGCTACAGGTCTGAAATTTTACTATGTTATAGCTGACCCAAAAGTAGCTGAATAACATATTTATATGAAATTCTCTAAATGCAATAGTTTTGAAGTTATAAGCGATTTACTCAATAGTGATAACCTAAAAGTAGCTATTACTCAGCTATGCCATGAGCTACAGGTCTAAAATTTTACTATGTTATAGCTGACCCAAAAGTAGCTGAATAACATATTTATACGAAATTCTGTAAATGCAATAGTTTTTAAGTTACAAGTGATTCTACTCATGATGGAAGTTACTGAAAAGCCCAAAAGTAGCTATTACTCACTTAGCTATTGAGACAGGCACCCAACTTACTCACCATATTGTAGCTATGAAAAAAGTAGCTGAATAACATATTTTAACAAAATGCTCTAAATGCAACACTTTTCAAGTTATAAATGATTTTGTGCATGATTTCATGAATTTTAATGCATTAAAAATTATTAAAAAAATTTATTAAAAAAAAAGTAAGACAGATCCAGGTCTCATACTCACACAAGAGAATCTACCTGTGGCCTAGTACATATATGCAAGATATGAGAGAAATCCCTGCAATAGTCACTGAGAAAATTGTGATTAAGTGTTGAAATTTTCACACTTTTGGTGGGGGTACCCCCCTTGTAATGTCTCTAGCAAACAGACGAACAGACAGATTTGCATGCCTTGAACAATTTTTCATCCTCGATAGATAAGGTATCTTTTAAAAAAAACAGCACGTCTCTAGGCCTTGTAGTTTTGGAGGAGAAGTAGTTCACGCGGACGCGGACGCCCACGCCGCAGAGTGACGACATGTCAGCTGACTGACAAGTTAGCTGACATAAAAAAACAGCATGTCTCTAGGCCTTGTAGTTTTGGAGAAGAAGTTGTTCACGCGGACGCGTACGCCGCAGAGTGATGACATAATGTCAGTTGACATAAAAATGAGGACTTCAACCATTTCATTTATTTTGGCTTGTGTACTGTATTCTGTGGTTAGTGTGTCAACACAAAGTTTTACTTGATTGTTAAAAAGAACACACACTTACCCAGTAATAACCGATAACAGTTTTATGGTACACAGTATGGTATTCTGTTGGCCCTTATCACTTGCATATCTTCACTGGATCATTTTATATAAACAAAATTCGAACAAGACTATTTAAAGCATACTCACTTTAACAGTTTTTGAGACAGAAGTGACTGCTCTTTTCAAAGTTGGGTTTCGTACATTTCTTAACAATTACAGACGTCTGAGGACATGCCTGCAGTGCAACATGATGTCATGAGCTGGATCTGATCAAACAACTATTGAGGGGAGAGCCAGGTAACTGAATACTAAGTATGGGTCCATAGGCCCAGTGACTCGGCATAGAGAGCATTTTAGTGGAATCCTGTGATGAGATTTTTGCAATCACCACTTTGCTTGTCAGCACATATAACGGAAGGAAAACTTAGAATATTAGGAACAAACCATAAATCTGAAGAAATGATAAGCTTTTATCCCATATCTTCCTGCATTATGCAGACGGTCAAAGGGATTACTTTGAGCAGAACTGCAATGTTTTGGTTTTAATATTTTATTACCTTAATCTCGCTTGTCAACACATACAGCTGAAGGAGAATTTAAAAACTAGAAACAAACTAGAAACCTGAAGAAACTAGAGGATCGCTCGCAAAAAAAAAAGATAATGTTTTTGCATAGCAAAAACAAAGCGTCCCGAAAAGGATATAAAGGTGAGTGCTAAAGTATTAAGAAAATGCTTCGTTTCTAGCCTTATACTGTTGTGGCAACCAAAGTCAGCGCAGTCTGCTCTATCTAGCACGGTTTTCAAGATATAAGCATTTTTGTGTTTTGCAAAAAATAAAAAAATTAAAAATGTCCGCTATATTTGGTGAGACAAAAATATTTTAAAAATTGGCATGGCTACTCTGCAGAGATACCCAGCAGGTCCAAAATTTTGTTGAGTTTACTCCATATAGCACGGTTTTCGAGATATAAGCATTTTTGTGTTTTGCAAAAACTTTGAAAATTCAAAATGGCCACCATTTTTGGGGAGACAAAAATTTTTGTCAAGACCACTGCCGTGGTGTGTATCTCCCGCCGAGCATTAAAGCAGAATAAATAGCTTTTCCGAGATATTCACAATTTTTCATTTTCGTGTGTGAAAGGTCTTCCAAAAGTAGGTGAATGAGTTATTTGAGAAAAATTGGCTATCTGCAATACTATTAAGAGATAATTCACATTTACTCATTTTGAGTAGGTGAATAATTATCTATGGGTCTGAAACTTCACCAAGTGAAAGCTCTCCCACAAGTAGGTGAATGAGTTATTTGAGAAAAATTGGCTATCTGCAATACTTTTAGAGATAATTCGCATTTACTCATTTTGAGTAGGTGAATAAATAGCTATGGGTCTGAAACTTCACAGAGTGAAAGCTCTCCCAAAAGTAGGTGAATGAGTTATTTGAGAAAAATTGGCTATCTGCAATACTTTTAGAGATAATTCACATTTACTCATTTTGAGTAGGTGAATAATTAGCTATGGGTCTGAAACTTCACCAAGTGAAAGCTCTCCCAAAAGTAGGTGAAGGATTTATTTGAGAAAAATTGGCTATCTGCAATACTTTTAGAGATAATTCGCATTTACTCATTTTGAGTAGGTGAGTAATTAGCTATGGGTCTGAAACTTCACCAAGTGAAAGCTCTCCCAAAAGTAGGTGAATGAGTTATTTGAGAAAAATTGGCTATCTGCAATACTTTTAGAGATAATTCGCATTTACTCATTTTGAGTAGACGAGTAATTAGCTATGGGTCTGAAACTTCACCAAGTGAAAGCTCTCCCAAAAGTAGGTGAATGATTAATTTGAGAAAAATTGGCTATCTGCAATACTTTTAGAGATAATTCGCATTTACTCATTTTGAGTAGACGAGTAATTAGCTATGGGTCTGAAACTTCACCAAGTGAAAGCTCTCCCAAAAGTAGGTGAATGAGTTATTTGAGAAAAATTGGCTATCTGCAATACTTTTACAGATAATTCGCATTTACTCATTTTGAGTAGGTGAGTAATTAGCTATGGGTGTGAAACTTCACCAAGTGAAAGCTCTCCCAAAAGTAGGTGAATGATTAATTTGAGAAAAATTGGCTATCTGCAATACTTTTAGAGATAATTCGCATTTACTCATTTTGAGTAGGTGAGTAATTAGCTATGGGTCTGAAACTTCACCAAGTGAAAGCTCTCCCAAAAGTAGGTGAATGAGTTATTTGAGAAAAATTGGCTATCTGCAATACTTTTAGAGATAATTCACATTTACTCATTTTGAGTAGGTGAGTAATTAGCTATGGGTCTGAAACTTCACAGAGTGAAAGCTCTGCCAAAAGTAGGTGAATGAGTTATTTGAGAAAAATTGGCTATCTGCAATACTTTTACAGATAATTCGCATTTACTCATTTTGAGTAGGTGAGTAATTAGCTATGGGTCTGAAACTTCACAGAGTGAAAGCTCTCCCAAAAGTAGGTGAATGAGTTATTTGAGAAAAATTGGCTATCTGCAATACTTTTAGAGATAATTCGCATTTACTCATTTTGAGTAGGTGAGTAATTAGCTATGGGTCTGAAACTTCACCAAGTGAAAGCTCTCCCAAAAGTAGGTGAATGATTAATTTGAGAAGAATTGGCTATCTGCAATACTTTTAGAGATAATTCACATTTACTCATTTTGAGTAGGTGAGTAATTAGCTATGGGTCTGAAACTTCACCAAGTGAAAGCTCTCTCAAAAGTAGGTGAATGAGTTATTTGAGAAAAATTGGCTATCTGCAATACTTTTAGAGATAATTCACATTTACTCATTTTGAGTAGGTGAGTAATTAGCTATGGGTCTGAAACTTCACCAAGTGAAAGCTCTCCCAAAAGTAGGTGAATGAGTTATTTGAGAAAAATTGGCTATCTGCAATACTTTTAGAGATAATTCGCATTTACTCATTTTGAGTAGGTGAGTAATTAGCTATGGGTCTGAAACTTCACCAAGTGAAAGCTCTCCCAAAAGTAGGTGAATGAGTTATTTGAGAAAAATTGGCTATCTGCAATACTTTTACAGATAATTCGCATTTACTCATTTTGAGTAGGTGAGTAATTAGCTATGGGTCTGAAACTTCACCAAGTGAAAGCTCTCCCAAAAGTAGGTGAATGAGTTATTTGAGAAAAATTGGCTATCTGCAATACTTTTAGAGATAATTCGCATTTACTCATTTTGAGTAGGTGAGTAATTAGCTATGGGTCTGAAACTTCACCATGTGAAAGCTCTCCCACAAGTAGATGAATGAGTTATTTGATAAAAATTGGGTATCCGCAATACTTTTACAGATAATTAGCATTTACTCATTTTGAGTAGGTAAATAATTAGCTATGGGTCTGAAACTTCACCATGTGAAAGCTCTCCCAAAAGTAGGTGAAAGAGTTATTTGAGAAAAATTGGCTATCTGCAATACTTTTAGAGATAATTCACATTTACTCATTTTGAGTAGGTGAGTAATTGGCTATGGGTCTGAAACTTCACCATGTGAAAGCCCTTCCAAAAGTAGGTGAATGAGTTATTTGAGAAAAATTGGCCATCTGCAATACTTTTAGAGGTAATTCGCATTTACTCTTTTTGAGTAGGTGAGCAATTAGCTATGGGTCTGAAACTTCACCAAGTGAAAGCTCTTTGGGATAGCTGCTCTGCAGAGATACCCTGAAGATAAAAAATTTTGTTGAAATCGCTCTATGTAGCACGGTTTTCGAAATATTAGCATTTTTGTGTTTTGCAATTTTTGCGCAAAAATTCGAAAATTCAAAATGGCCGCCATTTTTGGCAAGACAAAATTTTTTTGAAAATTGGCATGGATACTCTGCATAGATACCCTGCGGGTCAAAAATTTCGTCGAAATCGCTCTATCTAGCACGGTTTTCGAGATATAAGCATTTTTGTGTTTTGCAATTTTGCGAAAAATTCGAAAATTCAAAATGGCCGCCATTTTTTGCGAGAAATTTTTTGTTTGAAAATTGGCAGCTAATCTGCAGAGATACCCTGCGGGTCAAAAATTTCGTCGAAATCGCTCTATCTAGCAGGGTTTTCGAGATATAAGCATTTTTATGTTTTGCAATTTTTGCGAAAAATTCGAAAATTCAAAATGGCCGCCATTTTTGGCGAGGCAAAAATTTTTTCAAAATTGGGATAACTACTCTGCAGAGATACCCTGTGGGTCAAAAATTTCGTCGAAATCGCTCTATCTAGCACGGTTTTCGAGATATAAGCATTTTTGTGTTTTGCAATTTTTGCGAAAATTTCGAAAATTCAAAATGGCCGCCATTTTTGGCGAGACAAAAAGTTTTTGAAAATTGGGAAAAGTACTCCGCAGAGATATCCTGCGGGTCAAAAATTTTGTCGAAATTGCTCTATCTAGCACGGTTTTTGAGATATAAGCATTTTTGTGTTTTGCAATTTTTGCGAAAAATTCGAAAATTCAAAATGGCCGCCATTTTTGGCGAGACAAAAATTTTTTCAAAATTGGGATAACTACTCTACAGAGATACCCTGTGGCTCAAAAATTTCGTCGAAATCGCTCTATCTAGCACGGTTTTCGAGATATAAGCATTTTTGTGTTTTGCAATTTTTGCGAAAATTCAAAATGGCCGCCATTTTTGGCGAGACAAAATTTTTTTGAAAATTGGGAAAACTACTCCGCAGAGATATCCTGCGGGTCAAAAATTTTGTCGAAATTGCTCTATCTAGCACGGTTTTTGAGATATAAGCATTTTTGTGTTTTGCAATTTTTGCGAAAAATTCGAAAATTCAAAATGGCCGCCATTTTTGGCGAGACAAAAATTTTTTCAAAATTGGGATAACTACTCTACAGAGATACCCTGTGGCTCAAAAATTTCGTCGAAATCGCTCTATCTAGCACGGTTTTCGAGATATAAGCATTTTTGTGTTTTGCAATTTTTGCGAAAATTTCGAAAATTCAAAATGGCCGCCATTTTGGGCGAGACAAAAATTTTTTGAAAATTGGGAAAACTACTCCGCAGAGATACCCTGTGGGTCAAAAATTTCGTCGAAATCGCTCTATCTAGCACGGTTTTCGAGATATAAGCATTTTTGTGTTTTCCTTATTTGGAAAATTCGTAATAATTAATTAATCATTAATTACTCGGCCATTTCTTGACCAATCAATGCCAAAATCTAATGATTTCCAGATTTTAATAGAATGAATGTATTTGCCAAGTTTCAGGTGAATTGATAAAATTCCTTTCAAGTTATCATCCGGACAAGCTTCCCCATCGAAAAAAGACATTTTTGGTCATGTGACCTCTCTGATTGGTTGAAATGTCACTGCAGCATATTCAAAAAAATTCCCCAAGGCTACTGCCTAAACCTGCCAAATTTGAAAAGAATCCGCCTAACGGTTACAGAGTTATAAGGAAAACAAAATGCGGAGCCGGCGGAGCCGGCGGAGCCAGAAGCTCTCCCATACACAAACAAGCGTCCCTTGCGGGACGCTTAATTCTGCACAGATATCACATATTTTTTGTATTTGGGGACTTTTATTTGTCATGTCGTTAAGAGAAATGTCAATCCTTGGTTGGCATGTACTAAAACACAGAATTAGTATGGTTTTGCATTGGCAACCTCCCGATGTGTACACATTTTTGGTAACGACCAATCTCTATTGAATACAAAACCTGTTAACAACTCCACCATTGTAGCCTCTCGCAATTTAGGTGACACAGAAATATTGAAAAATATCTCTACTCACAGCTTGACTAGATCTTCCTCATCCTCCTCCAAAGTCTTGACTTCTATTTTAGGTAAGTGAACTAAAGGTTCAAAGTATGGATCATGTGTCTCCACTTCATCTCTCTCATCCTGCATTAAAAATAAAATATTACTAAGTATGAAGCAATAGTTTACATTACTTATAGTGTTTTATGACATTACAAGAAAGGATTCAAATTACACATCTTATAACTGAAGCAACAGTATTACCATAAAGCCACTGCAAAATTACATCTCAGGATTATTATCTTGGTAAATCATTCACATTATGTTAAAGATAGATGCATGACTGCATGAGTAAGTTAATCTAAGTTATGAAATACCATCTTGCTTTTATCTTTTAACTTGTTACATAGAGACTGTTTTGTCACAAATTTGAATAATTATCGATACAAGAGGAGAAAGCAAATTAAACTACACATTGTGTCTCGACGCAGTGTATCCGTGGATGGGACATGGTTGAAGCGTGAATGTGTCGGGATTGAGTCTTTTTCCTGGAGCACCAGGTCAGGATTCTCCATAGTAGGGCACAAAGAGGGCTCGACTTACTCCCCACCCCCTCCTTAAATAGGTAACCACCATGGTGTTGTCCGCAGCTATGTAGCAATAAGGTTCAAGCAGAGGTCTTGTAACTCCTTTAGGGCCAAAAGACCACCTTACTTCCAGATACTTTATGTGTAACTTGCTTCTGGAAGGGACCAGGTTCCCCATGCACTGTATTCCCCAAAGTGAGCACTCGCCCTTCTTGGTGCATCTGTAAGAATTTGCAGAGCATATTTAAGTAGGTGTAATGATTGACCTTGAAGCACATTGTCATCCTACAACCACCATTTTAGATGGGGTGGAGTGAACTGGGATCACCTTTTCTAGTGAGTCTGGTACCCTTCAGCTGTTCTTCAAGTGCCACTGTATCGGCCTCATGTGGAGGCCACCTAGGTGGACTTGCTTCTGTATGGGTGTCAGTAACCCACACTTTCGACCAGCCAGGAGGTCCTGACTGTAGGCTGGCTGACTGGTGTGGTAGGTTGAGACAGTTATGTCACCGAGACCAATGATTGGTATAAGAATTTCTCTGTAACCAATTTCCTGGGGCAGTAACTGGTTGGTCTAACACTTTCGATCAGCTAAGAGGTCCTGGCAGTAGGCTGGCTGACTGGTCTGGTAGGTTCAGACAAGTCATCTCACCAAGACCAATGACTGGTATAACAACCAATTTCCTTGGGCAGTAACTGGTTGGTCTAACACTTTCGATCAGCTAAGAGGTCCTGGCAGTAGGCTGGCTGACTGGTCTGGTAGGTTCAGACAAGCCATCTCACCAAGACCAATGACTGGTATAACAACCAATTTCCTTGGGCAGTAACTGGTTGGTTGAACACTTTCGATCAGCTAAGAGGTCCTGGCAGTAGGCTGGCTGACTGGTCTGGTAGGTTCAGACAAGTCATCTCACCAAGACCAATGACTGGTATAACAACCAATTTCCTCGGGCAGTAACTGGTTGGTCTGAGACGGCCACTTGGACCCTTAAAAGGCTACTGCTGGTCTGTTACCCAGTCCTGTGGACCTGCCCAGTACCAGGGCCCAACCGGCTATAGGTGAAGCAATGCTCTGTAGCCGGTTCCTGGTGGCTCCACAGTTCTGCGAAAACCCATAGGAGCTGGCACAACTGGGCGAATTAGACTATATCTCAGCAGGGGTAGGCTTATATGAAACAACTGCCTTCTTCCTGTCCACAACTATGGAATCAGCAGGTTTTCTCTGTAACCAGTACGTCTGGATACTGGTACTCCATGTACTCAACCTCCAAAGCCATTTTCAATAGTTTCCATGCAATATAGTCAGCAATAAGTGTGAAAATATCTCCAAAAAGGCCAAAAATGGCCTCGGTCAGGTACTTTGGCTTTCTGTGGCTAACGTTCAATGAAGAGCCTCAAGGTCAAATTTCTGCATACTTACAGAGGACATATATATGTATTATATATACCAGCCATAGGACGATCTAACTTTCTGTATATGAGAACTGGGCTAAAATCTAAAAAAATGGCCAAAATCTGACCTTTAAGAGGCCACCAGTGACCTTGAAATTGCAGGTCAAGGTCACAAAACAATAGCGTTCGTGGCATTGCAAATTGAAGGTCTAACTAAAATATTTTTTAAGTTATTGCGTCCGAACGGAAATCTCTGTGGCGGCTGCGGCAGCGTGACCGTACTGAATCATAAGTATCCCCAACTTTCGTCCGGGGATACAACAAAGTTAAACTTCCAACATTCTATTTAGGGATGGGTCTGTAGGCCCGGTATTTTAATGAAATACCATGATGAGATTTTACAACCAATCGTTTGTCAACACATATAATGAAAGGAAGAGCTAAAATATTAGAAACATACCCCAAATCTCAAGAAATAAAAAGCTTTTATCCCCAATTTTTATGCATTTGCACACTTTATACAGTACTAGAAGTTACATTGAGCAGAACTGCCAGGTTTTGGTTATGTCATTTTATAACCTCACTCTCGATTGTCAAAATATAAAATTGAAGGAAACCTTTAAAATATTGGAAATAAATTAGAAATCTGAAGAAATAGTACATATTTAACATATATTTTGTGCATTTGAGGACTTTTATTGAGATGTCGTTAAGAGGAAACATCCATGTTTGGTTGGGGTGTACTAAAACGTGAAGTCTCGGAATTGGTACGGTTTTGCATTGGCGACCTCCCGATGTACACATTTTTGATACTGACCCATCCCTAATTCTATTGCATTAGTGACAAAATAGGAAATGTAAGGAGTAAAGAATATATATCTCAAATAACCCCTACAAAAGCACATTTTAGCTAAATTTTGATGAACAGCATTATTCTGTACATATTTTCAAAGTTAGTGTAGTCTTTATTACCATTTTGCTTCGTATACCAAAAAACAATTTGCAAGGTTTCTGTTACTATTGATTCTGAATACTTTCTATAAACTGCTGCAGATCAATGCAAAAAAAGTCATTAGAGCTCACTAGCGGATCCATGGGGGGGGGGGGGGGGGGGGTCCCCCCCGCTGAAAAATAATGTAAAGGCATTCAACCCAAAGTACAAAATTATTTCTTGAAAGTAGGGACGTCATCGTCTAGAAGTTTGCTGTCTCGATACCGTGAGCAAAACAGTGGGCGATATCACGGTATTTATCGCTAAGTTAATATCTACATTTCAACTTCATATTTTTAATTCAAACCATTTTAAAACCAGTAAAATTTCATAAATAACATAGTTTTTTACTTTATCAAGGGTACAATATACAAGAATCTTAACTTGAGATCCATTTCCAGTTACGAGTTCAGGCTCATGTACACCCGCGTGTTTGATTTTCACTAACATGGTAACTAAACCCCGGAAATCGGGTTATGAAGACAGGGCTCGATATCGTGTGCGGACTTGAACCATCGGCGATATGATGATATCACGGTACACGATGACGTCCCTACTTGAAAGTGGTGTTAAATTTACAGGAAATGCACTATATTTTTACCAAAAATTAATTTTTTCCCGGGGCATGCCCCACGACCCCCCCCCCCCCCCACTTATGCTATGTCTGATATGAACCCCCACCTTACTTAAAGTCTGGATCCGCCCCTGGAGCTATAGAAAATCAGTTCGGAATGGGAAATTGTAGAGCACATAACTCCTCTCAATATATAAAATCAATTTGCCGAAGGTTCAAGTTGTCGATAATTCAGTCAAACCGATGTTTAAGGGGTGAGAATGGTTACTTGAGCCTCGATAGAAGAGACGGTTAATGGGTTTGATCAAGTGCACACTTCAGCCTCGAGTACCTGTATTCAACCACTCTGTGGTACAAATGGACTCACATGACCCAGCAGGCATAAGAGCATTACTTGAATGGAGTTTCGGAACTAAATTTTTTTCTTTTTTTGTAGTCCTTAAACTGAACTATATTGTTTTAAAAAATGAAAAATAATGTGTGAATCCATTGTAGTTTCATTCAAATATAGCATCATATGGACCTTAATGTAACATTTTTCGTCATTAGGAAATGACCATTTATTTTAATATACTAAGAATTTTCAAGGGGGTTCCTGTCTTTTGCAATATACGAACAACTGGAATAAAAATCAAATTAAACTAGACCTACGCATCGGAGAACTGATGCAAACTTGAATCCACTGGAAAGTAAGGCTGTGACTTCGTTAGGAAAACGACACCCGGTATTCGCCTCAAAAGAACCGATCTGAATTCAGGTAACCGTGTTTTAGTTGTCACCCAGTGGAAGTAGGACCGTTAAAGAGTACTCGAGTACTCGTTAAAGACTAGAAATAGGACGCCCTGTTGATAGTAGGTGCGAATAGAAACAGGATAGCATAGAAAAACACACATTATCATGTGTAATGTCCACCCATGAACCTTTTGCCCAAATTGTACAGTAGTCTTACAAGACCCTGTTTCATTTGTAAAATATATCAATGATGCTTAAATATTTGTTAGCCTTTTTGCATTAGTTGGGTCGAAAATTTTGACGAAATCACTCTATCTTGCACGGTTAAGAAGATAGAAGCAAATTCCTGTTTTTTCTATTTTTGGCAAAAATTTGAAAATTCAAAATGGCCGCCATTTTTGGGAAAAGGAAATTTTTTTGAAAATTGCCAAGAGTATATTTCTTAGATACCCTATGGGTCGAAAATTTCAACGAAATAACTCTAATCGGCTGGTGCAATAGTGCAAGACTTGATCAGTGTACATAGATCAGAACCTTTCCTTCCCAAACCACAGAATTTAATTCGCGCCACCAACCTGCACAGACAGCAACTGTGCCCAAAAGATCCAACTAGCCTGACCTTTGACCTCAATATGGATTACATGCCCACTTCTTTCTTCAAGGACATCACAGTGAATTCACGCCGGTGTAGCGCCAGATTTTACACCCCACATAAAATGCATGGGGGTGTAATATATGGCAAGTTCACTTGCCATATTTTACACCCCTTGCCATATTCTTCACCCCCCTGCCATATTTTACACCCCTTGGTGGATTTCTTTACAGTTACTATATTATGAAATAAGTGAAGATCAACAGCTATGAATATCCACAAATTAAGCATTAAAACTCAAAGACAATAATTCCTTTACTTACAAATTGTTATATGTCTAAGTATAACAAACTGAATGAAATAAAATATATTTAGTGTCAGTACAGTGGGATAAAATCCTTTCTAGTATTATCCTTTGAAGTGACAGGCCAGCCCATTGCTGTTGATTTGTATTCACTAGGCTAGTCCCTGATTGAAAATATCCCTATTGTTGTCTTAAGTCACCACAGCCCTTTTTTTGGAATCTTGCTACTAGACCTGAAACTATGTCCAAGGATTTAAGCTCCTGTGGCTTCTCACCTGGGGGTTCGTGTTTATGAACTGTTAGTGTTTTCATTTTGTTGACTTTAAAAGAAACTTACAGTAATAGGTAATACATAGGTTATTGTTCTATGATAAGTTAGTGATTAGTTAATTAGATCTATGCATTGTTTCTTTTGATTGGATTTACATCACATAATGAACAAAATGGGTTCATTGAACAACTTTTCTGTGGCTTCTCATCTAGAAACCATGAACAAGCAAAAATGACATATGCACATAAATTAAATGAATTGTAACATATTATTGATATCCATGAATACTGAAATATATTTTATGATAACTGAACACGCTGGATGTTATTGCATATCAGAGTACATGTATTTTATTAACAATGGTATTTTACAGTTTTCTATGTAATAATAATAATATAATAATAAAGTTCTTCAAGAATGATTTTTACTCTGAATATAATATAAACCATACAAGCATATATAAATGAAGAAATTTATGTTACATTACCAGGGAGAAATATCTACCTTAAAAAGAGTTTTTCAACAATACCAATGAATTCTGTGAGCTTAGCTAGTCACTTAACCACAAGTGAAACAAATAAGTTCAAAAGAATGCTAGAACAAAAGGCAAATCTAAGACTAATCCATTTACCCAGTCACATAAATAGCCAAACAAATCAACTTAAAGAGTCTTGTAACAATAGACATATCATAATCTAATCCAGTTTCTATCACACCCCAGAAGTAAAACAAATCAAGTTCTAAGCAGTGGTTAGACAATGGACAATTACAAACTCAATTGCAATCTAACCAATAAAAGGTTTGCCCTTAATCTCCAATTGATTTGCTTTGTATAGCCCAGTAGGGGGTGTAACTTTTGATGGGGGTGTAAAATATGGCAGCAATATTTTACACCCCCTAAATCCCCTATTGTTAGGGGTGTAAAATATGATTGCCATATAATGCACCCCCTAAAAGATCAAAGAGAGGGTGTAAAATATGGCAGGGGTGTAAAATATGGCGTTACACCGGCACCTGGTGTTTGCCACTGATCAGCAGATGAGACTACTCCAAAAAGCAAAGAGACTGTACCTTGATGCCACATTCAAGGTGGTGAAAGCCCCATTCACACAACTTTTCTCCATCCACTGTTTCATCCGCCACGGTGACAGCATGAAACAAGTCCCACTTGCATATTTCCTGATGTCTGGAAAGAGCAAGGAAGATTACAAGGCTGTCCTGCAAGCTGCTGTGGAGTGTGCTGGCCAGACTCAGGTGGCCGAGGTTGTTATGGACTTCGAGGCAGCTATCTGGCATGGGGTAAAAGTTGTGTTCCCAGAAATATTGTTATTGTTTAGTGGTTATCCTTGCCAAGTTGACATAACAGCGAAAACTCCCGCCATTTGCAGCGAAAACTCCCGTCATTTGCAGCGAAACCTCCCGTCATTAGTAGCGAAACCTCCCGACCGCAAAACCTCCGTAAATCAATTGGTCCACCACCACTACTGCCTTGCTACCAATTATCGCCGGCTACCAATTATCGCCACCAGAAAATAAAACGTTCATATTTCAGTAATGGTCATATATTTTGAAAGTTTTTTGTTGTGTATTTGTTCCATTCACTTTGGAAATAGTTTTACCTTATTTGCTGGACTTGGGATGCTACTTTGGTGAAGTTATATCTATTTGAATTTTGTCTGGCGATAATTGGTAGCCGGCGATAATTGGTAGCAAGGCAGTATAATCAAAAGAACAGTGAGGTGCATCAGCTAGACCGAGTTTTCTGTCCCAAAATATGCCTTTTTAAAACTGATGGATGGCATTTTGGGACAGAGTTCCTTGCTACACAAAAAACTTCAATATCTAAAAATTACTGTCCCTTTAAACTTTAAAATATGCACTTATATGTATTAACAGTATAAAGCATTTAGATGCAGGAACACAATTTTCTGTGTTTGCAGTAATATAGATACTTTTTCTGCACTTCCTGTTTGTATAAACAATGATAAAATTTGGCAAGTGAAATAAATTTTGGTAAATATAGCCATTAACTATGCAAAAAGTTTATTTATTTTAATGCGGGGCACATCCTTGACACTCAAGGTGGTAGCCTAGTACAGGTTTAATGTCAGAATGTGTGCCACTTGTTGCCCTTCAGGACGTTTATGTTTTTTGCATACTAATGCCATCTGTCTCTCGCCAATACATCCATCTTTTAAAAATTGGCTGAGAGACAGATTAATCGGTCTATGCATCAGCCGAAACACTGTTAAAACATTTGTCCAGGGGGGGGGGGGGGGAGATCCTCCGTCAATTTTCCGAGCTGCGCCTCAATCTTCCCTTGTTCCAAGTTATATCTATTTGAATTCTGTCCGGCGATAATTAGCACCAGGCGACAATTGGAAGCAAGGCGGTACACGAGTAGTATCCTCCTTTATCGCTCATGATGACAGCAAACGTTTTTAGTTCTAAATAAAATTGGGATTCATAGGAAAAACCCAAAATTTAACCTCGAAGATATGTTTACCCATTTTAAGATAAATATTAATTTCGGTAAAAGTTGACTTCTCATGAAATAGCCAAGTAGTACGCAACGTTCTTAAAACATGCTTTGGAATTAGTTAATTTTCTTTGATATTACAGCACTTAATATGAAGATATATTACAAATTATGAGTTATATTGATCATAAATGTACCCCAGACATGTTTTTCTTTTGGATTATGACGGATTCTCAAATATTTACTTCTTCTTTAAAATCGTTCTAAAATTTTTGTTGACACCGGAAGTTTACTTTCCCGCGAGTACAGTAAAATAGAAAACTAGCCATTAGGGTGTAGCCAAAAGTGCGGGAGATGTTACTTTCTGTAAGATTCTTTTATTGCATAACCCTGAGATAGTTATTGTACATTTGTTACAGGCATACTTTGTGACAAATTATTTTATTAAATCCCTGAAAAATTACGGGAATCTTGCTAAATAACTGAAATTTGGTGAATTTTAGAATACAACTTGCTTGATGTCTTTCAGATCAAGTGTCTAAGAACATTATTGCTATCAGTATTCTGGCAGTACATTTAATATTGATTGTTTCAAAGTTCCTTTATTCGAATGCTACTCACTCTACATTGCCACTTAAATATAATTTATCTTCATATTATTACATTCTCTTTTCTTATATTTAATTTAAGGAACAGTGTTTGATCTTGGTAAATTAAATGTCACAAACTTTTGTCATTTTATTGTAAGTTTGTGCACATAAATGTGCTTTTAGAATGTCATTTTCTTTCAATGGTTTTGTTGTTTTTTTTGTTTTTTTTTTTTTTTTTTGGGGGGGGGGGTTGGGGGTGGGAGTAGACAATATCTCTGAACTTAGATTTTTGACTTGCCTCATTCCAGTCCTCAGAATTATACCATCCAAGTCCGTAAAATCTGAGGGAAGGTCTATCTGCTCCCCCTCTGACTGTGTTTATTTTAACTAGGTAGAGTTCTGATAATGAATTACCACAATCCACAAATGATTTCACATCTGGGGTTTCTTGTCTAACTGTAATCCAGTATTTCAGATAGTACACCACACAAATTAGCCTTTTTATAAAGTTGTGTACAGGAGTATTTCATGTGTCATTTGACTTGATTTTTGTACAACCATGCAAGTTTGTTTGAAGCTTGATTAAACAAAGTAGTACAAACATTTGGGTCAATTTTTAATTCAAGGAATAGATTAATTGGTGCATTGTTTAAGGGGATAATATTTTCTTTACTGATTTGTTTTTTGGATGTATCTATAGATCTTAGGACGCAAACTTGAACTTAAAAAAATGTGCCCAATCAGGAAGATTATATTTTTGACTATGAAAACTTTTTGTCCTACAACCGAATTTACTTTGTGCTCATGGGAATGTATCACGTTATATACAGATATAGCAATGTTGGTCTATTTGTCACTAACATCTAGTAACGAAAATAAGAGCACTCAGAGAACACAAACCTCTACCAAGGCTTGTAATATCTAACTAGAAACTGCATTGATTTGACGCAGGGTATCAGATCAATATTAACAAAGATCTAAGTTGGACCAAGACCCACATTCAATTTTTTCATGAAGGTCCAAGGTGTACTGTTTGCATAATCCAGCAAACACACAAATAAAGGAAGAAAAAGACATCAAACAGCACACACACACAAAGTCATTAATTCAACAAATAACACACTAATAATTGAATGGGAGAATTTAGAGGGCTTTTCTGTAACATTTATTACCCTTATTTGCTGTGCTGTATGGTGACTCATTCAAACCCACATATTTTGTTTATTTGTTACATTTTCCATCAATGCAATCATTGCAATGTAATGCGATTTGGTGGAGTTTGAGCAATCCTGTGTTTTTTATACAATCCAACATGCCAAAAAGGCCTTCAACTGAGTTACAATTTGAGGAAGATTACTTTAGAATTGACTTAAGATTAATTTGCAATTCCAAAGATTGAGTTATAATTTGAAAGATTTACTTGTGATGCTTAATAAGATTAATGTCTAATCCATGCAAAAGTGTTTGATTCAACTTATGATGAATCTAATTACAAAAGATCAATTTACGATTGCAAAAGATTGGCTTCAGATCAGTTTACGATTGTAAATTCCAGGAAATGATCGCTGTCTGACACATTTATAAGCTGAGCTGCTGTAGCAAGGACCAGTATTGCTCGACAACTAAGTGAGCTAAGTGATTAAATTAGATGAACTGATGGCAATATTTTCTAAATCTTGTAATCTAGTAAAAAATAAAGAAATAATAAAAATAAAAAAAATTTAAAAAAAAAAAAAATATATTTCTAAGGTGATATAGAGCTCAAGGGAGAAGAAAGGAAAAGAGCTGCAGAAGTTTGGGTCAAAGATTGACCAGGAGAAGAGAATACAGAGGACAGTACCACAACCTCATTTCTGAACTTTACTTTTCAACCATGGTGTCCAGATGAGTGGGCAGGCAGGTGGCCAGTCGGGCAGCCGGTGGGAAAAGTTTGTCTGGGCTGTATCTCACAAACTGTAAGGTGTAGGAAGTTTGTACTTGGTAGGGACATTGGTTAGGGGTTGTAGGTGTGCAATGTCATGATGTGACCTTAATTTGCCCTTTGACCTTGGTGTAGTGGCCTTTACCTATAAAATCTTGTCTGGGCTATATCTTGGAAACCATAAGGTGTGGGAAGTTGATACTTGGTAGGGACACTGGTTAGGGGGTGTAGGTGTGCAACATCATGGTGTAACCTTGATTTAAGCTTTGACCTTACTGTAGTGACCTTGGCCTATAAAATCTTTTTTGGGCTATGTCTCAGAAACCATAAGGTGTAGCAAGTTGATACTTGGTACGGACATTGGTTGGGAGTTGCAAGTGTGCAACATCATGGTGTGATCTTGATTTGACCTTTGACCTTGTTGTATTGACCATGAGTATTAAAATCTATCTGGGCTCTTGAATTATGTAAGGTGTAGAAGGTTGACACTTAGTAGGAACATTGGTTAGGAGGCCCTACAGCAATCAGCACAGCCTCAGTCCCAGCCAGCCCCCAGGAGAAGAAGAAAGCCACCCAAACCCTGGGTCATGCCCTGGATTCTTCAAAGACAAAAAAGGGATGCTACAGCAACCTTCTGGCCAACCTCATACACACAAACATCCCAGGATACCAGAGTTTTGTCAGGATGCCACCTGCCTTTTTAGACCTCATCAAGGAACGCATACGCCACCGCATCAAGAAGTTAATCACCAATTTCAGGAAGCCATTAGAAGTTGGATTAAACTGGCAATAACCCTGAGACACCTGGCAACTGGAGAGACTTATACCTCCTTGCAGTATCACTGGTTGATTGGCCGCACCACCATCTGTAAATTCATCCCGCAGGTCTGCCGAGTCATCTTTGCTGAATCCTAGGATGAATACTTGCACTGCCCTGATACCCCTCATGAATGGAAAAAGGTGGAAAAGTTCAGAACCAGATTGAATGTTCCCCATGCTGTAGGTGCCCTAGACAGGAAGTGTATCGCCATGAAGAAGCCCAGGAAAACAGGCAGTGACAATTACAACTACAAGCTTAAGAGCTTCTTTACCCTGGTTCTCCTGGCCCTGGTTGACACAGAATACAGATTCCTGTGGATAGACTGTGGGTCTAGTAGTTCCTGCTCCAATGCACAGATTTTCAACAGAAGACATTTGAGGGGAAAAATCGAGGATAGCAGCTTCGGGCATCCAACCCCTAAACCCTGGGGTGAGGGAAGGCCAGACTTACACTACTTCTTGCTGGGTGATGACGCCTTTGCCTTGACCGCCATGGATAATGAACCCTACAGCCGAAGGCAACTGACAAGGGAAGAAAGAATAGCCAACTACAGGATCTCCAGAGGCAGGAGGGTGGTTGAAAATGCCTTTGGAATCTTAGAGAGCCACTTCAGGGTACTACTGGGCACCATGGAGCAAAGGCCAAGGGTTGTCAGAGTCATTGTGTTTATGTGTGTGGTGTTGCACAACATGTTGAGGACACACCAGGGTGGGGCAGACAGGACTGAGTCCTTTGCCTCTGATGTGCAATCTCAGAAATCCAAACTTGTCCTGTATCCAATTCTGACATTCCGTCATCTCCTTCGGGGCCTGTCCAGAATTCGATTGTGTCAGCTTTCCGAAACATGTCCTTTGCGAGTCAAACTAGGTCTTGCACACCATGAAGACAGGTTGCTACTGTTTGGCAAACTGCTCCCAGAGACACTCCTTCCTTGTTTTGTCCTTGAAATGTTCATTAATCTTGTCATACAACTCCTTGTATCCCTGCTCAAAGTCCACAATAGCCTCCTCATCAGAGTCAGTGAGATAGATGTTGGTCATGTGCCCCTTCTTGTATCATGACTTCGATGGTCCCGCCTCTCCTCCAACAGCCTCTGTTTCAGTGTTACTTTTCTCTGTTCTGAGCCTTTTTTCTGCAACTTTCTTCACATTTTATATATCCAATGTAACTGGTTTTTCACCGAATTTCTGTATGTGTTTCTGTATGCTTTTCTGTATGTTTCCAGCTTGTCCTGCTGATATGTTACTGACTCAATGATTAAAGAGTGGGATACTTCCCCTCTTGATGGGAAGTGTCCAAGTCAGGTTGGTTATGTTTGCGACAGGCCTATTGCTTTCAAGTACAGTTGGTTAGTATAGCCAGCCTGTCTGGAGGGGTAGTCCTGGAACTGAACCAGGACAGGACGGCAAGTTTTTCAAGACAAGACGGTAACAGTAGAGGACAGGAAGTGTTACCAACAGGTCGTAGAGATTCACAACAGGACAGTTTCCAGGTGGGCGAAGCCACAGTCCGGATACAGGGTCGTGGAGAGTCAGTGAAATATCAAACATGTTTGATTTTTTGCTGACCCACCACAACAAACCGGGAAACTACAAGCGATCCTAACCAACTCTGTAAACATTGCTCCTGACCCTTGAAAAATACCTAGTTACCGACAAGTCGGCTCCAGTGAAACACCCCCATAAGGTATCTTTTAAAAGTAACAGCATGTCTCTGGGCCTTGTACTTTTGGAGAAGTTATTCACGTGGACACAGACATGTATGCCACAGCTCGATGCCATAATTTCAGCTGACTGACAAGTTAGCTGACATAAAAAACAAGGCTAAAAAGGTTCACTAATAAGTAATTGAAAAAAAATCTGTATTATTATTATTAGTTTGCACCCAGACAGTGATTAGATCAGTCATAATTTAATGGGATCGAAGTCAGACCATGACCCAGCTTATGACATTTTAAATTGAGATGCAAGCAGTAGTATTTGTGTAATCTTGCTGACAAACAGTTATGAAAACAATACCTCCTTGGTGGAGATAATAAATGTGTGTACCAATAAAATACAACTCTTTCTTTACATTCTAGTGAATGAAAAAGATAGAAACACCATACATGCTTCTTTTTACAAGCATATATTCAACAACTAAATGTGGTTTGGCTTTGATAAGTATACTTGCTTTCTTCCAGTACTTACTTACTTAATTGATATTAAAACCTCAGAGCAGATGGGCTCTGGGTCAATCTTTGGCCAGGTCTTAGAGACTGTACCCTTGGACAAGGTGCTTTGCATTTATGTATCCCTTTTCACCCAGGAGTACAAATGGATACTGTTGCTAGTTGAGGAGGTAAACCTGTGACAGGCAAACATCATGTTCAGGGGAATACATATACTCATGCCAATATATGCTACAAAAACCAGAAACAAGTAACAGCCATATGGGCCATCAGGACATGTACAGAAGAATGACTTTTCCATTTTACTAGGACCTCAGTAAAGTTATAAATTACTGATTTTGAAGTTTGAACCCAATATTTTTACTCCCATGAAGCTTTGAACACAGTTAAATTGGAATTTTAAAAATGGTGCCAAGCTGTATAATAGTGCTTGTTTAAATGCTCTTGGTGGTATGATGGATGGAAATAAACACATTTGAAACATATTTCTAAAATGGGACAATATTAATTTCATATGCATGGGTATGTCTCTGCTGGAATATGCTCCAATGTGGTGATCTTAGTTGTGTTCTTGATCTTACTTAGAAACTCTTGTGGTGGCATGTGCTGTGTGATGGTGATGACTTGAATTTTAATTGACCTTCAGAAGTGAAACAAGATCTCTGTAACAAGTGATGCAATATTTCTGCATAACTGCTGCTTCTGCTCTCTCAATTCTTGGGACCTCACTTTTTGACCATCTTACAACTTCCAGCCTTGCGTTTTTCTATATATTTTAGAACAAAGGTACATTAATCCTAATGCAAGAGCTCTTTAAATGGCCAGGCGCACGCAATATTATGTTACAGGAAATATAGCCAAAAACCAACAAAGAGATAGATCAATATTTATTGAAAATGTTGAAATGCATACACAGACATCCTTGATCTGCTGCTGGGAAAGAAACTTTGCATTCAAGGCCTTAAAATTCCTGACCTCTTACTTATGTATGCTACAGGCAATCTGTGCAACCAGGCATTATGCATAATGTAAAAGTGAGAATGAACACAGTTTTCCATAATTTGATGTTTGATTTTTAAAATCATCTCATTGTTATATAGTTTATATGCTATTTGCTAGGCTTATTTTCATGAGCAACAACAATGAAAATGTCATTATGATAAAAACTATCTATTATCACATTTATTGAAATTATTTAGTTATCACCAATTTAGATAATTTAATTGACCGCAATACACACTTTCAGCTTATTACTGTGCAGAAGCCAAATGAAGGGCGGGACATGAAAGTTTGAATTTTAAATATACTTATTGGAGTTATTTTCAATTATTTTACATATCATAAAACAAAAAATAGGTTTTTACTTTAAATAGATAACATTTTATTCCAAGTACACTTTTGAAAATCTAGCTACTTAATATTATACTGAAAGCTCAAGGTCGTGATTTTATAACACAGAAACCTGTTTGATTGGTGTGTTATAATTATACATACACCGTAATGAGTGAGTTGAGATGGGAGAATTGAGCTGTCAATCAAGTTTAAAGATCTGGGAAGGAAGAAACTAAAGATCCTGCTTGGAACAGATGTCTTATATGATTAAAAATTTAAAGATAGCGTTATTATAGGCATTTTACGGTACCTGCCAAGGTAGGTACTGTCACGTGATACGCAATTCATAAATTAGGTCAGCAAAAAGAAGAAAAGGGTGGCAAATGTTTAATATTTTTGCCTTAAAATTAAGCATACTTAGTGGTGTGAATAATCAGACTTGTGGAATTGTTCATTTCTTCCTGAAATATCTGTATTTTGGGTAGGTCACGTAATGACACTTTGTGGATATTATTTTCTAGCACATTTTCTGTGACCAATTTGCACTTGTGTCATAGTAAACATTGCATTAGTCTGTACTACAGCCTACCGAGTACAGTACATCTGTGCATGGTGCCAATACACTGAACCATCTGTATACATTACACAAGTATTTTGATGCCAATTGTGGATGTGTGGTGAGTATGAAATTCTGAAAGTAAAGAGATAGTGCACTAAAGCAATCATATTAATTAGTACTCATTATAGTATGGTTATCTTGTATCAGAAAGATCTTTGGCTAATTAGTAGCATACTCTGTACACTGCAGCACTATGAACTGAGTAGTGGTGGTGGACCAATTCACGCCCGGGTACCAATTCACGCCCACCCCTAAATTTATCCAAAATAATCACAGTTAAACAATAAATTACAAATGTAAATGATCCATTTGATAATTATCTATGATTTGGTAAACATCTTCTCTATGAAAAATTATAAATTTATTTTTATTTATTTCATTTCTGTACATGCATACAATATTATACTTTTTTACAATATGAATATGACTTTGGCACTTTAGTATATGACAGAAGTTTGTGAAAAGGGAACAGCAGAAGCTAAAGCTTATCTTGGCTGATCCCACTACAACCAGTAAAATTACATTAAATTGCTTATTAGATACATCTCTGAGTAGTTATTAAAAGGTAATACTTTAAATGTCAAAATTAAGAATAATCCTGGACAACAGCAACAATTTTTATCTCAACAATAAGCACTTTCATCCTGAGATTTAAGTGTGACCTAACTTCCATATACTTCTAGTATTTTTCAAGGTAATTTGACTTCAACCTTTTTTTGAAACTTAATGCAGTATTTGAGATTTTGAGTTTATCATCTTAAAGAAAATTGAGGGTGGGCCTGAATTGGTACCCGGGCGTGAACTGGTCCACCACCACTATATGGTATTTGATTATATTGGAATTTGATTAAGACCTTAATGAATCTTTTGCATTTGATAATTTTATAATTAGCATTCATTAATATGTCAAGTTGTAATTGGGGTAAGTATACTGGTTTAATGTACCTGAGACATAGCTGTATGTGTGTATGTTGCCACAGAATGTAAAATCTGACAGAATTTCAAATCCTAGTATCCTTGATATGTTTTTGTTTTTATGACTTGTGCAGCCCTTGTTATTTTTCACTGAACAATCAAACTCTATATGATTGTCAATAAGATACTTAGATTTGTGTTAGTGGCATTCTATCAGTAAATGCCAGCCTACCAGTGAATGCACACCGTCTATTTCTTTATTAGAGCATAAAAACAGACGGTAAATGAGATATATTGTCACTTTCAAAGAAATGATGTACAGCATAAAACATATATTCATTGCATGTCAACTGATCATTTGGTTGAAGAAGAATATAAACTTAACTTGCTATATATATGGTGGTGGACCAGTTCACGCCCGTGTACCTATTCATGCCCGCCCCTAAATATCTCCAAGACAATCACAGTTGCACAATAAATTACCAATGAATATAAACAATTTGATAATTATCTGTGATATAGTAAACATATTTTCTATGAAAAATTGTAAATCTTTCAGAAAATTGAGGGTGGCCGTGAATAGGTACACGGGCGTGAATTGGTCCACCACCACTAATATAACTTTTTAATATTTTCTTAAGCATGTGCGTTTACTGGTAGAATGCCATGATACATTTAACAATGGTCATATTTTCTCTGTAGATACCTTTCCTCTTCAATAAAAGTTATGTAGATTTTTTTGTATGATTTTAGTTACAGTACCAAAGATAATAAGATTGAATTGATGAACAGGAAGGAAGAGTGCAAAAAGATACGCTGAGACTTCCATTTAATTATACTGGAATGCTTAGATAGAAACATCTCTGAAAACAACTAAGTGAAATGGATGATTGGAAATTAGATCTAACTCGGCAGCAATTGGACTCAATTGCTGAGGTAAGATTAATATTCATGCCACAAACAACTTAGTCCATATAGAAAGTATCTTAAAATAACAAGTGTTGGGATTAAGATGGAAGAGGATCATTCTATTTCTTCAAAAAAAAAATAAATAAACAAGGCCACTGCCGCAGCGGTTATCTCCCGCCTAAGAATCAGTAATAATGGAGAACTAAAGGAGATATAAGGCCTTTGTAGTAAGATAACCCCCACTTGACATTGAAGAAGGGGTCAAACTTTCCTACCCATATATATTTTGTGCACATTTTATGAACCTAGCTGCAATATTTCAAGTTTTAGAGCATCTTAATAATTTTTAAATAATTGGCTATGGCGGCCATTTTGTTTTTCAAAATGAGGCCAAAATTTTGCAGAGACAGGTTTTCGTAGCCATAAACATTCCCTGCAATTTGATGAAGATAACTTTATAAATGAATGAGATGTTAAGGTTTATGTTAAAACCTGACAAACGGACGCACGGATGGATGCACAAACAGACACACGTATGGAAGGCATTTACAATCTCTCGACCACAACCTATGCTTTTCATGGTCTGTCTTTACAATCTGAAGCCATAGCACCAATAATAAGGGAGAAATAAGGACGTTTTAATGTGATGACCTCATTTAACCTTGAAGCAGGGGTCAAAGGTCAAATTCAATACCTGGAAAAGATCCCCAGGCCATGACTTCGTACAAGTTGTTTTCACATTCCGAACCTCTAGGAGTAATATTTGAGGAGATATAAGGCCTTTTTAATAGGAAAACCCTGTTTGACATTAAACATGTGATATGGTGGCCATTTTGTTTTTTGAACTAGGCCAAAATTACTATCAGGCTAGCTTTTCTAGCCATATAGCTTTTGTGCAAATTTGATGAAGCTAGCTGGAATATTTCAAGATTTAGAGCACCTTTACGATTTTCAAACAAATAGCTATGGCGGCCATTTTGTTTTTCAAAATGAGGCTAAAATTTTTCAGATACAGGTTTTCATAGCCATAAACATTCCCTGCAAATTTGAAGATATCTTCATAAATGAATGAGATATTAAGGTTTATGCAAAACGTGACGAAAGCACGGACGAACGTACGGACGGAAGGCGTTTTATAATCTCCCGACCATGGCCTTTGGCCGCAGGCAGGAGATAAAAAAACAAATATATATAATATATTATTATACCTCAAGTAAGTTTCAGCCAATCAGATTGCAGTATATGCTGGTAATATGATGTATTATTGCCCTTTTGCAATGAAAGATATCACTCCAATGCCCATTTTGTCTTGGTATTGTCAATGTACATGTGCTGTGTTTGCAAACATTGCAAACAGTAACATTGTTTACCCCACTGCCCTTAAGGGCTGTCAGGGTATTGTTTTCATCTATGGTTTCCGGATGGGCGGGCGGCGGGAAAATGTTTGTCCAGGCTGTATCTCAGAAACCATAAGGTGCAGGTTAATACTTGGTAGAGACATTGGTTAGGAGTTGTAGTTGTGCAACGTCATGGTGTGACCTTGATTTGACCTTGCTGTAGTGACCTTGATCTATAAAATCTTGTCTGGGCTATATCTTGGAAACCGTAAGGTGTACGAAGTTGATACTTGATTGTCACATTGGTTAGGGATGTAAGTGTGCAACGTCATGGTGTGACCTTGATTTGGGCTCTGACCTGGCTGTTGTGACCTTGACGTATAAAATCTTGTTATCTATATCTCAGAAACCATAAGGTGTAGGAAGTTAATGCTTGGTAGGGACATTGCTTAGGGGGCCTAGGTACGCAATGTCATGGTGTGACCTTGACTTGACTTTTTATCTTGCCGTAGTGACCATGACCTTAAAAATATTGTCAGGGCAATATCGCTGGAAGCGTATAGTGTAGCAAATTGATACGTGGTAGGGACATTGGTTGGGGGTCGTAGGTCATGGTGTGATCTTGATATGACCTTTTATCTGCCACTGTGGCCTAGCGGGTAACACACTTGTCTAGGAACTCAGAGGATGTGGGTTCAAACCCAGGTACAGGTAGATTCATAGTGGCTCGGATGACCACTTAAAATGGCGGTCCTCTGTCATTGGGTCCTATCCCCAGTGGCAGGCTAAAGAACCTCAAGTACGTTGATAAATGGTCATCCTTGAGCCTCTATCTTCCAGTTAGGGAAATGCCAGTTACTTGTGAGTTGGGGCTGTACCTGTGCAGTCAGATGGGTTAAATAGCGCTTTAAGTCCTGTGGTATGTGGAGATATTGGGCTGAGTATAAATACAATTACAATTTTCTCATAGTGACCATGAGTTTTCAAATCTTGTCCGGGCAATGTCTCTGAAAATGTAAACGGTAGGCAGTTGATACTTGGTATTGACATTGGTTAGGGGTTGTAGGTGTGCCACATAGAATAGAATAGAATAGAAACATTTATATAGGGCAAAATTGATGCAACATCCTCTAATGCGCTTGAAATCAAAAAGGGAAAGTCGAGGGACGTTCGAGGTCATGATCCAAGGTTAGCGCCCGCCAGGGAGATGTACTATGGTGGAGGATATGCTAATCTAAACAAGTAGGTCTTTAGCTGGCTACGGAAACCTGTTATTGTTTGTTGTGATCGTACTGATTGTGGGAGTCTGTTCCATTCTATGGGGGAAGCCACTGCAAAACCTCTCCTACCGATGGCCTTTTTGTGAGAGGCTGAGGAAAGAGAAAGACGATTTCCACGTGTTAGACAACTGGTTTTGATCAAGGATGATAGGTATATGGGTTGAGAGAAATTTATAGCCTTGAAAGTAATTAGATTGTACTTAAACAAGATACGGTAAGTGATAGGAAGCCAGTGTAGTTTTTGAAGGAAAGGAGTGACATGGCTAGTTCTATTAAGTCTAAAAACAATTCTACAAAGGGCATTTTGTATCTTTTGGAGTTTAGCAACATTGTACTTACTGATGCCATAGAGTAGGGAATTGCAGTAGTCAAGTCGACTACTGATCATTGAGTCTGCAAGCAAGGCTGCAGTTTCCACACTGAGGAATTTACGGATACGTCTTAGGTCCTTAAGGTGGTAGTAGCAGGCTCGACACATATTAGTTATGTGGTTGGAAAAGGTGTTTCCAGAGTCAAAAATTACACCCAGGTTCTTGACTGTATCGGTAGGGGAAATAGAATTTCCGAGAAGTTGAGTAGGGAATTTATTTATGAGGGACTCTCTGGCTTGTCTATCACCTATTATAATAAATTCAGTTTTCTCGGGATGGAGTTTCAATTTCACGCCAGCCATCCAGTTTTGGATACAGGAGAGACACTCTGTAAGCTCAGCGAAACTGGAATCAAAATTCCTGTTGTCCAATGCTAGATATATTTGGGTGTCATCAGCATATAGATGGTGGGTGACATTGAAATTGGAAATGATATTACTGAGAGGGGTTGTGTAAAGGGTAAAAAGGAGGGGGCCCAGGACAGAACCCTGAGGCACACCATACGGAAGTGAGAACACATCTGAAAAGCTATTTCCTAATTTAACCTTCTGTTTCCGGTTTGAGAGATAGGATCTGATCCACCTCAACACAGTGCCATCAACCCCAAACCAATCTCTTAGGGAATTAAAAAGAATGTCATGGTCGATAGTGTCGAATGCCGCTGAGAGGTCCAGCAATGTGAGTGCAACAGCCTTACCAGAGTCCAACGAAGCAGCAATGTCATTCTGGATTTTCAACAGCGCTGATTCTGTGGAATGGAGTCTCCTGTAAGCGGATTGGTTGACATCATGCTGTGATCTTGATTTGACCTTTGACCTGCCATATTTGAGACATGTTTCTCACATAACAAAGATATATAGATTGCTGCTACTGATTATTACATTTACTTTTACATAATTGTGCTATTTCCATTGACAGCTATTCTCCAGTTAATAAATTTTACAATGTCATAATTTTTTTTTTACTGATTAATGCTGTCATTTTGCTATTGAATTGTCATGTTTTAATACTTTATTTTTGCAATTATTTTCTTTCTCTTAGACGTTATTTTCTTTACTTAAACATTATTTGGACCTTTATATAACTAACACTGCTCTGAAAGTATCCTAATCTTTGTACTGTTTTGTTACTTCTATATTTTCATGGTGTTGAAAACTATTTCCCCAGGCTGTGGGGTACAGGCATCTCTGATGCTATTTTTTATTAAATATGGTAGACAGAAATGTAGAAAATACAAGCAAATGGTTGCAAGAAATAAAAGTGTTGTTATATATTTTTAAAATAATGTAACCATAAAATGCTTCAAATGGATACTTTTGTAGGTTAAGAGTCGCAATATTAACAACTCTGATGATCACATCAACAACCAAGTCATTTGATCAACAAGCAGTGGATATGTTGATTTTCTTCTCTGTTTCTAGTAGAACTGGGTAGTGATTGACATAAATGAAATTGGCTTGTGACATCACATTTCATTATATTTAAGGGACTTATCACAAAAATTCTACTCTCTTCTCTTTTATGGCGCCTAATCTGTGCCAAGGCAGATTCTTGCACTTTTGTATATAATTACTGCCAAATAAGGAAGATGAAAATAACTACTTTCGGTATAATAAACTGAATAAAACACTTCCTTCTGGACAATTTTCTTCTGGAAAGCAAGTGTCTTATTCTATAAACATATAAATTCTGTTGAAATGTGTAATGTTATATTGTGATCGTTTTTGTCATCAGAGGTACATATTTTTGATGCATATCTTTCTCATTGTGTATCAGTCAATAACCACTTACTCAGTGTCAAGTTATGGTTAATGTATTGTAGTTCCAAAGTATTCGTCATCCACTCATGAATCAGTGAAATGCTTTGGTTAGAGTTTTACATTTGATGCACCTTCAGTATGGAATGAGTTGCCTGATGAGATTTATGTCTTCTTCTCTCTTCAGAAAGAAACTTAAGTCTTACTATATTTCTTTAAGCTATTTCTCAGCCTCTTTATTAAACCTGCTTCTCCTTGCGGCTAAGAGTTTCTTAGAATCTTTTTTGGCATTAATGTGTTTGGCTATGCATTAATTAGAACCAGGTGAAGCTAATTTTTTGTTGAAGTATGAAATTTTTAAGAACTGTATTTTTAGAAGGCAAAAGTAAAAGTCAAGTGTAAATATGCGCTATGTACAAGTTTAAAACTTAAAGCTGTTGTAGATTTTTGAGCATTTCTCCAAGATATCAATTTTCAATACAGAATTTCATTCAGTTGAAATAATTTGTGTGGACATTTCTTTGTGTCACTAAATGACTTTGTTTAAGCATTTAGCAGTTAGCATCTCCATTCAGATTCAAGGTCAAGGTACAGTTAGTCATTATGAACTTTGAAGATTATCACAGTAACTGTGGATAAAATATTGTTTGAATTTCAGCTTCGGGCAAATGTTCAGGATGTTATTGATGTTGAGAAACATGATGATTTCTACCTCTATCGTTATTTAAAAGGTATGTTAACTGAAGTATTAAAATTTTTCTTAAAGCTCATGGAATCTTAAATTAAAAAAATGGTTGGCTCTTCATTTGGCAATTTATAGTTATTGTGCATTTATGAGCAAGGGTTGGCTCCTCGTGTCACAATTTGTAATTATTGTGCATTTATGAGCAGGTGGAGAGTTTCAAATTTGTAGTTTTCTTATGAATCTAGAAGTACATATAATAGCTTTTATGCTTTGGCCCTGATGCTAATTTCTAACAGAATATACACTATATGAAAACAAATTCTTAGACCTTTGTACTTATCAGGAACAATATCAACTCATGTTGTGTATTTATAGCCTACTTTTGGATCAGTGCAAATATATGTTGTAACTGTGAAGTTTGATGCTTCACATTAAAATCACAACAGTCTTCTGAATAAATACAGGTGGCTACAGTGGTATCAGACCCACTTCCCATCTCTCCCAGGTAATCCGCTGAGACACCACTATATTCATTTAGTAAATTATTACTTCCACCAACTAGGTTATGTGTTTGGCAGCATAGGTATTGTTTGTGTGCTTGAAATATACCTTGAAAAGTTACGGATGGATTTTGATGAAACTTTCAGGAAATGTTGACAGTGGCACCTGGAAGGATCTTTTATCATTGCTAGATATGGTCATTCTCAGTGTAATCCTCGCAAAATTCTGGATACTTTGATCCAGAACAGGAAATTATAGGGGTGTCACTAAGCTGCTTTGCAGAGGCTTGTACTCTCTGAGTGCTTTTCTAGTTACTAGAATAAATTGGATTCTGGTGTAATCTAAAGACTATTTTTTGCTTCCAAAATATCTAACATGGTGTATTTAAGATACTTTTAAATGTATCCCTCCCTACCTATTTAACTTTTTTTATTTCAGCAAGAAAATTTGACCTGAAAAAGGCAGAACAGATGTTCAGATCAGTAAGTAATTCTGGCTTTTTTACCCACAGCCCTTAAAGGCTGTCAGGGTATTGTTTTCACCCATGGTGTTTGAATGGGCGGGCGGCGGGAAAAAGTTTGTCCGGGCTGTATCTCAGAAACCGTAAGGTGTAGGAAGTTGATACGTGGTAGAGACATGGGTTAGGGGGTGTAGGTGTGCAACGCCATGGTGTGACCTTGATTTGACCTTGCCGTAGTGACCTTGACCTATAAAATCTTGTCCGGGCTATATCTCGGAAACTGTAAGGTGTAGGAAGTTGATACTTGGTAGGGACATTGGTTAGGGTGTGTAGGTGTGCAACGTTGTGGTGTGACCTTGATTTGACCTTTGACCTTGCTGTAGTGACCTTAACCTATAAAATCTTGTCCGGACTATATCTCGAAAACTGTAAGGTGTAGGAAGTTGATACTTGGTAGGGATATTGGTTAAAGGGTTTAGGTGTGCAACGTCATGGTGTGACCTTGATTTGACCTTTGACCTTGCCGCAGTGACCTTGACCTATAAAATCATGTCCGGGCTATATTTCAGAAAAAGTAAGGTGTAGGAAGTTGATACTTGGTAGGGACATTGGTTAAAGGGTTTAGGTGTGCAACATCATGGTGTGACCTTGATTTGACCTTTGACCTTGCCACAGTGACCTTGACCTATAAAGTCATGTCCGGGCTATATTTCAGAAAAAGTAAGGTGTAGGAAGTTGATACTTGGTAGGGACATTGGTTGGGGGTTATAGGTGTGCAACGTCATGATGTGACCTTGATTTGACCTTGCCTTAGTGACCTTGATCTATAAAATCATGTCCGGGCTATATCTCGGAAACCGCAAGGTGTAGGAAGTTGATACTTGGTAGGGACATTGGTTATGGGGTGTAGGTGTGCAACGTCGTGGTGTGAACTTGATTTGACCTTTGACCTTGCTGTAGTGACCTTCACCTTTAAAATTTTTCCAGGCAATATCTCGGAAGCTGTAAAGTGTAGGAAGTTGATAGTTGGTAGGGGCATTGCTTAGGGGTTGTAGGTGTGCATCATATTTTTTAGTTTACTGATTAATGCTGTCATCTTGCTATTGAAGTGTCTTGTTTTAATACTTTATCTTTACATACATTTTCTTTCTCTTAGATGTTATTTTCTCTACTTAAACATCATTTTGACCTTAATATAACTGACACTGCTCTGAAAGTATCCCGATCTTTGTACTGTTTCACTACTTCTATATCTCATGGTGTTGAAAACTATTTCCCCAGGCTGTGGGGTACGGGCATCTCTGATGCTATTTTTGAATCTGATCATGTTTTTGCACCATACTCACAAAATGGATCAGCCAGAGACCAACTGATCACTTTTGTGAATTTTTCATCCAGAGTGTGTTGAACTGTCACAGTATCCCTAATGCTCTCTTTGTGATATAAACAAGTAGCCATCTGAGCTTCAGTTTTAAGCAAAATGCTGTTTTGTATTGACTACTTATTGTTGGGCATGTACCAGTAATTGAATTGCAACTGCATGTACTTAAATCCTGTGTTGATGTGTCTACAATTGGAGATTTTGAAAGCCTTCCATGCATGTGTGTGTGCATGCATATGTGCGTTTGTCACATTTTTACCTCAATATTTATATCTCATTAATGTATGAAGATATCTTCACCAAATTTGCAGATAATGTTTATGGCTGTGAAAACAATGTCTGTAGAACATTTTGTACTCATTTTACAAAACAACATGGCCGCCATAGCCAATTGTTCGAAAATCATTGTTATGTTCTAAAATTTAAAATATTGCAGCTATGTCAGTTTTGCACAAAATGTAAAAGGCCAGGAAAGTTTACCTGAGAGTAATTCTGGCCTTCTTTTGAAAACAAAATAGCCACCATATCACATCTTTAATGTCAAATGGGAGGGACCATATCAAAAAGCCCTAATATCTCCCCTATCATTGATCCTAGGGGTTTGGAATAAGAAAACAACTTATTGGAAATCTTGGTCTGCGACTATTTTGCAAGTGTCAAATTTAACCTATTGACCCCTGCTTCAAGGTCATGTATGGTCATCATGCTAATAGGGCCTTATATGTTCCTTGTAATTGGTTCGAGGGCTTCTAAGTATGAAAACAACTTGTAAGAAATCATCTGTATAATTCTTACATCTGAAGTTGTCCCTAAGATTTTCCCAAATCTCAATGTTGTTGCCCATTGAGTAGTACCTTGCCTGCCGTGGCTGGCTATTTTTATCCTATGGCTGCATTAAATTTATTATCTCCCTCCTGCCAGCCAAAGGCTGGGGTCAGGATGTTATAAAACACCTTCTGCGTGTGTGTCTGTTTCTCATGTTTTACATAAACCTTTGTATCTTATTCATTTATGAAGACATCTTCATCAACTGTGCAGAGATTGTTTATGTCTATGAGTATGTGTCTGCAAAAAAAATTTGGGCCTCACTTTGAAGGACAGAGTGGCCGCCATAATCGATTGTTTGACAATCGTTATGATGCAATAAAGATTAATATATTGCAGCTAACTTAATCAGATTGGTACAAAATGTATATGGCTAGGATAACTTGCATGATAATAATTTTTAAAAACACAAAATGCCTTCCATATCACATTTTTAAGGTTAAATGGGGCCATCCTATCAGAAATGCCTTTATCTCCCTTACCATTGCTCCTAGGGATTTGGAATATTAAAACAACTTATAGAAAATCATGGCATGTCAATATTTTCCCAAGTATTGAATTTGACCTTTGACCCTCTTCAGGGTCAGGTTGGGTCATCATCAGGCCTGGGGCGAATACTTTCAAAAGTATTCGAATATGAATATGAATACTTTTCATTTCCATGAATATGAATACGAATATATTAGTTTCAAAAGTATTTGAATACGAATACTTTTTGAGAAGTATTTGAATACATTTATGAATACATTTTAACTAAACCCCAATTCATACAATCATTTTGAATTAATCTTAATAATTTTACCTTTCTGAATAAAAGATACAAACATGAAAGCACAATTCAGTAAATGATGGTTCAGATTTACATCATATTTGACAACAATTCATTTTTGCTCCAAGATCTGAATATTCAATCTGATAAACATGAGCTACTCAAAAGAGAAGAAGTTATACTCCTAACTATTTTGTTCCAACATGATACTATCATTGTTATTTTATACAACATTTAGTGACTAAAAGTATTTATTAAATATGTCTTGTTAGTTTTCCTAGGCACATAATGATAGACAGCCAAATTTCATAGTTGTATCTAAAACTTGACAGTACAGGGTGAAAAAAAATCAACAAAAAGTGAAAAATATTAAATGTATTCATAAAAGTATTTATGAATATACTTTTGAAATGTATTCGAATACGAATACTTTGCATTTTTCACAAAAGTATTCGAATACGAATACTTTTTAAAATGTATTCGAATACTTATGAATACAAATACATTTTGCCCAGGCCTGGTCATCATGCCAAAAAGCCTTATATCTCCCTACATTAGTCCTTGGGGTTTAGAATGTCAAAACAGCTTGTAGGAAGTCGTGGCCTGTGAATTTGTTAAAATGTGGACTTTGACCCGTGTTTCAAAGTCAAGTGGGTCGTCGTACCAAAAGTGCCTTATATTTCTATTATTATTTAGTTTTAGGAGAGAGCATATCCACTGCAACAATAGCCTTCTTCTGTTATTAAACTGTGCAAGGTATTGTCAGCTAGGGGCCATATTTACCAAAGGTCTTAGCCAAGTCTTAGGCTTAACTTTTGCATACAAATGCAGCCAAGTTAAGCCTGAGATGTTGGCTGAGACCTTTGGTGAATACCACCCCTGTACTTTCCAGTCTATTTTTAAAACCGACTGGTGTTTTATGCTTTCTTCAAATAGGAGTATATTCCAAACTTTCGAACCAAGTGCTTCTTCATGTAAAAGTGTGCTTGGGTGGCCAATTATGGATGGGTGTCATTTTCATGTGATAACTCAGTCAACTAAAGAATGTTATGATGATACAAGAAAGAATCCAGGGTACATCATCCAGGGTATCTTTCTTTTGAAAAATGTTGAAGGTCTAATTGGGGCATAAATAAAGGGCTCTCTTTTAAATATTATTAACCTTTAAGATTTGTGTTGCAATTGGAGTATCTTGTGAAGGCTTAATAGTAAGATATGATAAATGTAAATACACAACCCAGATGATTATTGAAAATTATTTGATCGTATTGTGCATTTCAGTTTTAGAAATATAATCTTAATGGTAGTTTTAAGTCTCACATTGAAAAATTACAGTTAATGTCATTGTGACACTCTCGATCATTAACTGGTGAAAATTGCTGTATATTTACTCTCATTATTTACTTGTCCAGGCTAATCCAGGTTAGTTGTCCAATATCTAGATGACTAAGTAACTTTGTATCATTCATTTGTCTCCTTGGTTGTTTTATCAAGTTTTCTTTTCTATGCCTCAGTGCTGAAAATAATAAAAGAATAGAATGGAAGCATTTTACAGTGCAAGATTGATGTAAATCCTCTAATGCATTAATT
This sequence comes from Sabellastarte sp. h YS-2021, assembly GCA_964017235.1. NCBI lineage: Eukaryota > Metazoa > Annelida > Polychaeta > Sabellida > Sabellidae > Sabellastarte > Sabellastarte sp. h YS-2021. Next base: position 90,389,726 of record OZ024933.1, on the reverse strand, counting down.
AGACTTAATAGACATGTAATTATTACTAATTACTATCATTGAAATTAATGTAACCTTAGAATTTGGTGACTTTAATTTATTTTGCTGAGCAGTGATGGAGGTTTAGGTCTGCAGGGATCAGGTTTACTAAAATCCCAAATTGAGTTTTGTCTCCAAATTTGAGATGTTTTTCTCAGCTGAGATTGTATTTGAGTTACGACTCTCAAAAGACATCTTAGCTATGATAAAAATACAGCTGGGAGCCTGGGATGAGACATGGATGGCATCTGGTAATTACACGTAATGATGAGAATTGACTGTCTCGTAGAGTACTCAGAGTCCTTCTTTAACACAAGAACCCTACACAAGAATGAGCCACACTTTTCAAACAAGTCCCTTATCTTTTCCCTCCCTGATAGCCTGTTCTGTTCTTGCTCCCATTAAACGTTGTTGAAGGGCCATCAGACCTAAGCTTGACCTTTTCCATTTCTCTTCAATTCAGAGTTTGCAGTGGAGAGCTAGCTATGGCACTGACAATCTATATGATGAGTGGGAACCTCCAGAGGTCATGAGGAAGTACTGGCCTGGTGGTGTGTTTGGCCACGATAAAGAGGGTCACCCCATCCTGTGGCAACTCTCAAAGGGATTCGATGCCAAGTGTAAGTAACCAGAGTTTGTGGTGAAGGCTTTGGCATATCGTGCAGACAACAAGTTTTATATTTGGGGCTGATGAGGTTGTTTCTGAAATCCTAAAGGCTTGCAATGGCAGAGACTCACAAATTTATAAGAGGTTGGACCTGCCATCCACATTCAAACAAATGATTCCAAATACTGTATTTTAGATTTTGAATTTGCTGGTTCGATGCTGTGTTAGAAATCTAAGAGACATTACGGTTTCTGAGAGTGATAGTTTTTTGATTGAAACCATGTTTCACGAGAGAGAGTGGTTAAAATCTTAAAAGTTATGAATACTTTGTCAATTTTTCTTTCACAATTTTGCATATCCTGTTCAGTTGTATACCTACACAAACGTAGAGTTTCATACAGTCATGTGTTACACAGCCCTCAGACTAATTGTAGCCAACTTGGTATTCCCAAATTGCAACAGTTTCTCATATATTAGCTATATACTTCTTCTAACCTACACATGGAGAAATTTACCCCAGCAGTTGAAATTTGCAACAGTACAGAAATTTGTTAAATGAGCAAGCCCTCTTGTATTTGCATGACTTGTGGTAAATTCTATACACATTTCTGGTTTTTGTGAGGTAAAGTTATCCTGTGACAAATGTATTGGCATAAAAAGGAAGGTAAAGTTATCCTCTAATGAATATGTTGACACAAAAAGGAAGCTTAAGTGGTCATGTAACAACTCTCATAGGGATATGATGGCAAGGGTATTGATATAGAAAGGAAGGTAAAATCATCATATGACTGGTGTAAAGAAATATATATGCAAATAAGTTATCCTGTGATAAATGTTTTGACATAAAAAGGAGGGGTAAAGTTATCCTCTGACAAATGTATTGACAGAAAAAATGAAGATTTTGTTATACTCTGAATGTATTGGGATACAAAGGAAGGTAAAGTTATCCTGTGATGAATGTATTGACATAAAATGGAAGGTAAAGTTAGCCTATGACAATTTTTTGACATAGAAAGTGAACTCATCCTTTGACAACTCCACCACAGGGGTCTGATGCCAAGTGTAAGCGGTTGCTATACCTTTGCAAGTTAAAGCTTTGAGATGATCTTGTTTTGGGTATGTTATAAGCTAAATGTAGCTCATTGTAAATATAATTGAAATAGCTTTTTGTGTTTTCTAGTAAAATAAGTTACAAGATTTGGATAAAATTAGTATTGGCTATTGATTATTTTGGAGAAAAAATTATAGGAGATATAAGAGGACTCCAGATTTCCCAGCCAGGGTTTCTGATGAGTGACAATATACCATATTTGTAACAACTGTAGAAGTAGAATTTTAGTTAGAAGGGAATTTCCCTAATTCTTCACTTTTAAAAAATTCATTAGAACTAATTTTAATCCAGTAGTTTCTACTTAGATATTAATGCAGATTTAAAATTTCAATCGGAATTAATTTTACTATCCAAACAGATTAGCTAAAATAGCTAAAATTAATGCCCAGTGAAAATTTCAACTTGTACAGTGTATTCCTTTTTGTAGCTATGGTGAAGTGCATTAAGAAACCAGACATTGTGAAGTATCATGTGTGGAGGATGGAGAAAGTGATGAGAGAGTGTGAAATACAGACACAGAAAGTAAGCATTCCTTCTAGTAATATAGGGAGGTTCTACTTTTATATAGTCCACTGTTATAACAGTTTGTGAATAAATTTCTAACAAATAAAATGCTACATGTAAGATATTTTATTGTTTCTCCTTATGAATGGGGGGGGGGGGGGGGCTGTGGCACTTGCCTCCCACCTCTGAGGTCGGCGGTTCAAATCCTCAACCCTCTGTGGGAAAGTTTGTGGGTTTTTTTACCGATGGTTGGCAGTTTACACTTCAATACATTGATCAACTGTATGTAGTGGTTTCCTCTGCCCATAAAACTGCCCATCATGATATGACCTATGCAGTGTTGAATGTGACGTTAAAACCCAAATAAACTGTAACTTAAACCTTACGAATGCAGTACTATATGGATGTGACTTTCATCCTGGTCATTTATTTTTTTTTTTTTTTGGCGGGGGGGGGGGGGGGGGGGGGGATTTCTGTTAACCACAAACACATATGGAAGTCTGTAGATTTAAATTTAAATTTGTTGCTATATTTCAAATGTCTTTCACTCTTTGTGCAGAGAAACAGAAGAATCCACAGTTCAATGCACATATCAGATCTGGATGGTTTTAACCTGGGTATGGTCTTCCTGCCAGGTGTGTATATGTTCTATGTTATGGATACAGGTACATATGTAGATAGATATTAGACATACCGTAAATGACCTATTTAGCGCATCTGCCCTTGTAACCACACCCTATCTCTTTTTTTCCAATGACAGTCCACAATATCCACATATTTTTTGTATATTATACATATTTTTTCTTAATAAATTGACATTTTTGCCATGCATTTCGCATTTGTTTATATCTACTGCCATATTTACAGGAAGTGGGTATCTTTAGTTGATTCTAAATGTCGGAACACCGTTATTCTTACTGGATTGACCTATACTTCATCCCAGAAAGTATTTCATGATGGGTGCGCTAAAAGGGGAATTTTTTCGCAACAAATATTGAATAAGAATAGTCTTTCCTTAGCGGACTGTGTGCTAAATAGGTCATTTATGGTAGATATATTATTGTGTAGGTATGTATGTCAGAATATAGCTTTCTTTACTGTTGTACCACTTTGAGTAGGTGAACAGTTGTATTTATAATCCTGAGTTTGTGTGCAGGTGACATTAGAAATAAACCATGTGAATTGTGGAAAGTTAGTACATCAAGATACCCACATCCAGTCAATGCACAAATAATGACACATTGAAAATATGTGAAAGAAATAATTGTGAAAAAATTTAATTCTGATTACACTGTTCATCTAAAAATAAGATTTGAATTCTCAGTTTGAAAATTGCCTTGCATATAAGTCCCATCTATCTATTCGTGAATGTTTGAAATGTGACAATGTGGCCAATAACCTGATTTCTAAATATAATTAATGTAGATTTTAAAGTTGAACTACAAGTTGAACTGATGGCAAGTAAAGCTGCCCCATAGTTTGTCAAATCTGTTTCAAATTCATAATGGGGGGACCACGGTGGCAGAGTGGTAACGCTCTCGCCTCCCACCTCTGAGCTCCGGGTTCAGTTACCGGTCTGGCCTCAGGTGGGAAAGCTGGTAGTTGCTTGCCATTGGTCGGCAGTTTACAGTACAGAACCTTGACCAACTGTATGTACTGGTTTCCTCTGCCCTTCAACTACTCGTCCTTATATGAACTGTACAGTGGTGAAAGCGACGTAAAACCCCAAATAAATAAATAAACAAATTCATTGTTGTATTTGACCTCTTGTAGTGTAAGGAATCTAAAATTCACCATATATCTTAAACTTGGCACATGTGGATATACTAATAAAAATAGTGAATTGAGGGGAGATTTGTTGAATGTTTATTAAATCAAGGCTTTTTAAACTGAAATATACTAAGTTTATGAGAAAGCATCATTTTCTTCATAGAATTAACTAGCTTTTAGAGGTGGCAAATTTTAGATTTCTGGTGAATTTTAGATTTCTTACTCGTACATAATTTTAAACTATTCTTGTGACAAAATTCAAATACTATAGCGATTTTGATATTTCTAACTCCATACATTTGTAGGTGGTATACAGGATGCCATGAAACAAGCCTTTGCTATATTTGAAGCAAATTACCCTGAGAATCTTCATTCATCTTACGTTATAAATGGTGAGTAGGCGGGATTATCTGAAAGTGTGCCATTACGTTACATTCTTAGTAAATGTAGCAAGTAGTAAATGACAGCATTTCACTATTCATGTTATTATTCATAGAAAGCCGCCATTTAAAATCAGAAAACTGGAACAATTTTTCTTGTCAGTATTTCTCAACATTATTGTATTTTGACTGAATAAAAAGGAAATACTATTACTGGGTTCACAGTTTTAATCATCAGTCCTTACGAATTTAAAACACTAGTTATAATAGTAACCCCCAAAAAGTGGTTCAGATTATTGCTTCAAAAATACACTAAATGATCAAAATTTGTGGGCAGTTTTGTGTCAGATTAGATCAAATGCCCAGTGAACTGTCAGAAGTCACAAATGTGTCAGGAATTTCCCTGTATACGTGGAAACAGAAGGGGGTTTCCTCCCTTGTTAAGTTCACAAACTGCTTTGACCCATATTTCTCACTGTCCATATTTGATAACAAGAAGGCCTCCACTCCATAGAATTTTATTTAATGGGGTATTGTATGTTATTTGTACTATTTACAGTTTTAGTGCTATTGTGCCAAAGAGTCCCTTTATAAAGGGGAGATTAAGTGCTATAAAAGTTTTAGTTATTATTTCTTTTTTTACCAGCACCTGCTGTGTTCCCGGCCATATTCAACATACTCAAGCCATTCCTTAGTGAGGAGACCAAGAGAAAAGTGCACATACTGGGAAGTGAGTACAGTAGAATTGTACAAGTTGAATCTGTGTATATATAACTAGGGATTGGTCAGTGTTGCAGTTATCTCAGTATCGAGAGGATTTTACTGAAATACCGAGATGACATTTTGAAGCCGCCATCTTGTTTGTCAACATATAGTTGAAGAAAAACTTAAAACTATATGAAACACAAAATAAATCTGAGGAAATTACACATATTTATCCCACATTATTCCGATTTTGTTGACAGGAAAGTACCATTTATTGGTTTTATGAGTTTCACTTCCTGTCGGTGGTTTATTTGATTGGGGGTGTACTAAAACACATCTTTTTTTCGGAATCTTCCATAGATCTGACGAGTTTTCCATTGACAGCCGCTAAGTGGAAATTAGGTCATAACTAGAACCAAAACCCTGTGGATACTGGAGCATTTAAAACAGTCCACTATATACTGTATATTGTTTTAAAACTAAGGGTATTACCCAGGGCAAGAAGTGCTTTCATCCCACCTCTGAGATGGGAGTTCGAATCCTGGCAAGACCTCTAGTGGGAAAGCTGGTAGTTGTTTCCTGTTGGTTGGAGGTTTACAGTAGAAAACCATGGGCAACTATATGTATTGGTTTCCTCCACTTTTCCAGCTAACCATTACAATATAGCCAATACAAAGGTACTGTGCATGACGTTAAACGCTAAATCATTAAATAAATAAAATAAGGGCCAAAAATGGGGCCAGGTATCTGTATTGCGACAACTGAAACTAATTCCGATAAATATTGTTCAGAAGTACAGATGAAGCAAATCTTGCTATTGGAATAAATAAACTGATCAAAAATAAAATGTTAAGTATCAGAGGAAATAGGAAAAACGACTCACTTTTGGGTATTGCAAAGAAATTTTTTTTTAAAAATTTAGATTGTCCACATGGATCTCTGCTGGGATCGTGGATCATGAACAACTTTGAGGAAGACTAAGCCATGGGTCGACTGATCTAATGTGGACTTTTATAGCGCTTAATCTCCATCATTTGACAGACTCTAAAGCCCAACTGAACAAAAACAATGTGAATAATCATAGCATAGCCAGATACAGTAGCATGAAATATGGTCCAGATCTGATGTAAAATATTTTAGTTATGTACACGGACCGGTAGACAAACAGACTTGATTACAATAGCCATGCCCCGTCCCTTCAGTGGGGTGAGGGTAATTTAGTGAAAAAGTAGTGAATCTTGGGTTTTAATAGATAAACAAGTACCTGATTGGCTTCTTTGTACTTGGTGAGTGGGGGGGGGGGGGGGGGGGGTTCACGCTTAGCATCTCTGATACAACAAGGTGGATGACATCGGGGTCAAAAACCTGAAATCACTAGTGTATATACATAATAAAAACATTTGTATATAATCGAAGAGAGGACAGTTTGTGGATGATTGTGTAAAATATTTTCTCTAATTGTGTCTCAGTTAAACTGAACATTATCCAAAGTCCTAAATTAAGTGTAGTAAAGTAAGTAGAATGAGTGATACCCCATGAATTTGTAAAAATGTGGCATTGCCAGATAAGAATGGGGCAAAAGTTCGTTATTTTACTGTACCTTTTTAAAAGTTGAAAATCCTACAGTAGATATGTCAAGAATGGGGACATACCTTACCCCAATTATCTATGTTAAAGCGATTGCCAAAGTAGACTTACACTCAATTTGGTAGTAATCAGACGTGAACCACAACATATGACAAGTACAACACAGCCTTTATTATTTTAACATATTTGAGAGATTATAGCTTTGTTCTGATAATAGAAGATTCATAAAATAGAAGATGTAGTGTAAAACAGCAGGATGAAGTATACCCAGGAAAGGAGAATTGTGCTTTTTAAAATCAAATGGCATATTTTCTGCAATAAACACCCGCAGACAAAATATTTTTCTTTTTCAAAAGTTGGGTGTTTATGACAGAAAAAGGCAGAGATACAGGTCTAAGATTTTTCACATTATTTAAATAACAACCTTAAGCAGTTCAATTTATTCTCCCTCTCTTGTACTTTTGGACTTAATTTTTGTGGCAATAAGAGATAACAAAGATAATAAAAAATAATCAGAGGTATTTTAGTGATGATGTACATTCAGCCACTTCTCTCTACTCATTCAGAAAGAAGTTAAAAGCTTACCATACCCAGCATACCCACCCTAGTTTCTGGCTTTTTTCCAGTCTTTCCCCATGGCGCTGACCTCTGCTGTGTCTCTGGTTGTATGATTATGGGTTTCTGCTTTTCTGTATTATGTGCCTAGAGTCTATCTTTCAGATATAGATTAGGCACTATAAAAGTACTATTAGAATTAGAATTACTGAATATTTTTAATTGTATACAACTACTGTAAAAAGGCAAGAAAATCTCTGAATGAACTTTTCACTACAGAGTGCGTTTGGTGCAATATCTGATCGCTTTCTCTCCAAAAATTGTTATCAAAAGTGTTAAGGGTGGGAGCATAATTTAAGAAAGGCTATTTATTACGGAAATTATGGTACTCTATAAGGTGAAAGTTTCACTAGGTATTACTGCTTTAGCTAATGAGCTTGCATATTGAAAGTAAATTCCCAGTAAAATTTTAAATCTCTATTAATTACTCGAGAAGAAACTAGCCAGTAGTGAAATTTAATTCTAGCCAATTTCTCCAAAATGAAGAATTTGTGAAATGTTTATTCTAGATAAAAATTTCGGCTTATACAGTACATGATAACAGAAGTTTGGAAGATAAAGGTCTGTTGTATATAACATTTCTCCCATCATAAAATAATTTACACATATTTATTAAAATTCTTTATCTTAGAAATTAGAATATACTTATTCTAAGAATGTTGTTGGGAAAATACAGAATTTGAATCAATGAAAAACAATTTTGAGAATAATAACTTTAAATTTTGCAATGAAAGTGTCTTTTCTATGCAGTTTTCCTCAAACAATACCTTCGTCCCAGTCAATAACAAAAACGCTGATATCTGAACTGACTGGTATTATATCCAGTTTGTCGTTATCATTAAAATCCTAAAAAAAAATTTAGATTATAGAAATTTTTACTCACCGAATAAGGATACTTATTCTTCTTTTTAGAATTTTTCTATGAAAATATCTTCTTTCTTGGCAAATTCTGGGACTAAAAATATTCTAAGAGTAAGAATGTTTTGTGAATATTGGCCCATATAACAATGAAAACTTTATAAAATATTCAACACCACCACTGTATGGCTAGTACGGCCGAGAACAGTCATCTCGTTAATTTTGAATAACATGCTTATTTTGTAGCTACAGGTTGAATTGGTGTGACAATTTTTCAGAAATCAAATCTGCATTAGTATAAATAGTAACAATGCTTCAACATTCTATGTTGTTTTAACGCTCTTTGTTTGAATAATGTATAAGATATCTTTACCTAAGATTTGTAACAAAGAATCAAGTGACAAGGAGTTCGGTTTTAAACAGACTGCATTGTAGATATCATATTTATTTTGTTATATAAGAATACAATATCATATTTCTTTTGTTATGTTGTGGTCACACCTCTCTTTACAGTCATTTCTTCCATACCTCTCCAGTGTTTATATTTTGTACAGCTCCTGTGAGGGTGTAAAAGCTATTCAAAAGCTTTTTTTAAGTCATCCCAAATGTCTATTAGTATCCGAGTTCTGCCGAATTGCCCTGAACACATTAGCTAATCAAGTGTGAAAGTCACAGAACTGCATCAGATATGTCCTACCGAAATAGGAGATGGACCAAGCCACAAGACGAGGTAGACATGCCTATTCGGTTGTAGCTCATTACCCCAGCATTTAAAGGTGTGACTTAGGTATTCAATAAGAATTTATTATCCACCGCAAGCCGTATTTGACCCGTACAGGGGGGGGATATACAGAGTGGGATATATTGTTTGTATGGCCTCCATACTATGGATAATAATTGTCAATAGCTTTCGGTTTCTCGGAAAATATGTCAGCTACAAATATGTATAATTATATCATCAGAAAGGGCTTTTTACAGCGCTTCTGCTGGTTTTTGTTGCATAAAAATCTATGTAGAAAAAATTCAGATATCGCAAGTTAAAGATTGAAGTTTTTGTATTCACTGGTCATTAGACATCCATCATTAGACATATACAGAAAAAATATATCACTCACAAAGATTAACAAAATAATACTCCTGCTATGCACTGGTATAATATTGTTATCTTCATTTGTGATATATTTTCTCTGTATATATCATTTGGGAATATTTTTCCTATTTTATTTGTCAGGAAAACACTGTAATTTCTGTAAAAAAAATGCCCAGTGGCAATGTATATTTATGTAAAGGGGGCATTTATGCCAACAAAAAGTACTGGTTGAAGGTTTTTCATGTAAATTAAACAGCCTTAAAATGCTTCAGTTAGTTCTCTGTCTTTTGTATTTCTCAGACATACTTCCTATAGGTGTAACCGATAACAAACATAGTTGACAAATAAGTAATGCAAGTTATTTTACAATATACTGTTTATTATGTACATCTATAACAAAGAATAAGTGGTAAAAAGTATGGCTGTTTTATTAAGATTTCGCTACATTTAGTAGTAAGATCCAGACTGAGACATTTAAAAATGTAGAGTAAGAAATCTAAAATTCGCCAGGAATCTAAAATTCGCCACCTCTAAAACCTTAGTTAATTTTATGAAGAAAATGCTGTTTTTGTCTAATAATTGGCATTTTTCAGTTCAAAAAGCCTTAATTTACTAAACGTTCAACAAATCTCACCACAATTCATATATTTTATTCGTATTTTCACATGTGGCGAATTTCAGATATGTGGCGAATTTTAGATTTCTTACTCTACCTATTGTAACTTGGTCTTCACTGATGATGACTGTACAATGAAATTTTTTAACCCTTGACCATTGAGGGGGGGGGAGCTATAATTAGAGTGGGGGTGGTTATTGCATAGATTACGGTAACAGATGAGGCTTAATGAAAACAGTAATTGCACTGACTGGAAGAAAATATCTGTGACATTGTCACTGTTCCATTGTTGATTTGTACTGTATTGTGTTGCATTTTGAAACAAGCTCAGTGAAATATTAACATCCTTACCACAACACTACACCAACAGTATAAAAACAGTCTGCTTTCTCTTGATAAGGTAGACGCAGGTTCAAACTAGTGCTAGAAACATTGCAGGTTATTGTGTAGAAGCATTCGTGTGTAAAACGCTTAATCAGCTATGCAAAAAGTACATAGTTTTATGAGAGCATTATAAACTATGCATGTGCAGTTTCAACTGTGTGCCAGTTTTGCACCAGATCAAATATTTCTGAAATATTTTGTTCGAGTTAAAATTAATACTTTACAAAAACATCTGGTGCACAAGTATAAATGTATTGCACACAGTATCCTGATATTTAGCATTCAGGGCCCATAGACATCACCTCAGTGGCCAAGTAGGTTAGCAAGTATCACATCTTATCATAATCTGTCATGTCTGTGTTGGTCAACTCACACAAGCAGGAATTTCCATGAGCCTTGCTGTTTAATGGACATAAAACCCAAACTTTGACTTTTGTTAAAACCCATGGTGAAAGAGCAAAAAAGTGTTCAGAGTCAGTCTTTTCACCTTATGAAGTTTGATACTTAATTACACCTTGTATGAGAAGTGCTGCATAATTAACATTTTATTATTTTAATAATTTAATCAAAATAGTAATTCCACTGTGGATATATAGATTTGTAGAAAATTTACTTTAAACAGATGGTATATGCCATACTTTAGCAACCTGTTCAGTTTGTTAAATCTTGTGGATGTCAAAATCCACTGAAAGTTTAATTCGAATTTCCTCCCAGCACAAAAGTTCTGCCTTTTGTAAACAATCACTTCAATGTGATTGGTGGATTTCTCATTATTCTTTATTTGTCTTCAGTCCTGTTCATTTTTCGACAACAACCTGATGTTCAAAGTTATAGCTGCTCCTTGCTTATTTTTAACTTCGCCATGACTGTTCATCACCATAGCCTAGCATATTTTTTTATCTCGTAGCTCCGCCATAGGCAATCATCAGCCAGTCATACTGCTTTCTTGGTCACAGTAATTTTGTCAGACATTCTTCCTTATTTTTACCTGATTTTTTCCTTTGTGATAGAAGATTCTTCACAGATGGCAATCATTCTCCTCCAGCTAATTCATGGGTAATTGCAGAAAAATAGCAAGATATCTTTACCGGTTCATAGGGTATTCTCTGTGTAATCTGCTGCAGTGTAATCTCAGGACAGTCAAAATATAAAGTTTGGGTTTTTACCCCACAGCGCTTAAGGGCTGTCAGGGTATTGTTTTCACCCATGGTGTCCGGATAGGTGGGTGGGCGGTGGGAAAAAGTTTGTCCAGCCTGTATCTCAGAAACTGTAAGGTGTAGGAAGTTGATACTTGGTAGGGATATTGGTTAGGAGGTGTAGGTGTGCAATGTCATGGTTTGACCTTGTTTTGACCTTTGACCTTACCATAGTGTTGAGTTTGAAAATCTTGTCCGGGGTATATCTCAGAAACTATAAGGTGTAGGAAGTTGATACTTAGTAGGGACATTAGTTAGGGGGTGTAGGTGTGCAACGTCATGGTGTGACCTTGATTTGACCTTTGACCTTGCCGTAGTGACCTTGACCTATAAAATCTTGTCCGGGCTATATCTCGGCAACCGTAAGGTGTAGGAAGTTGATACTTGGTAGGGACATTGGTTAGGGGTTGTGGGTGTGCAACGTCATGGTGTGACCTTGTTTTGACCTTTGACCTTGCCATAGTGTTGAGTTGTCCGGGGTATATCTCAGAAACTGTAAGGTGTAGGAAGTTGATACTTAGTAGGGACATTAGTTAGGGGGTGTAGGTGTGCAACATCATGGTGTAACCTTGATTTGACCTTTGACCTTGCCGTAGTGACCTTGACCTATAAAATCTTGTCCGGGCTATATCTCGGCAACCGTAAGGTGTAGGAAGTTGATACTTGGTAGGGACATTGGTTAGGGGTTGTAGGTGTGCAACATCATGGAGTGACCTTGTTTTGACCTTGCCATAGTGTTGAGTTTGAAAATCTTGTCCGGGGTATATCTCACTGTAAGGTGTAGGAAGTTGATATTTAGTAGGGACATTAGTTAGGAGGTGTAGATGTGCAACGTCATGGTGTGACCTTGATTTGACCTTGCCGTAGTGACCTTGACCTATAAAATCTTCTCCGGGCTATATCTCGGCAACCGTAAGGTGTAGGAAGTTGATACTTGGTAGGGACATTGGTTAGGGGTTGTGGGTGTGCAACGTCATGGTATGACCTTGTTTTGACCTTTGACCTTGCCATAGTGTTGAGTTTGAAAATCTTGTCCGGGGTATATCTCAGAAACTGTAAGGTGTAGGAAGTTGATACTTGGTAGGGACATTAGTTAAGGGGTGTAGGTGTGTAACATCATGGTGTAACCTTGATTTGACCTTTGACCTTGCCGTAGCGACCTTGACCTATAAAATCTTGTCCGGGCTATATCTCGGCAACCGTAAGGTGTAGGAAGTTGATACTTGGTAGGGACATTGGTTAGGGGTTGTAGGTGTGCAACGTCATGGTGTGACCTTGTTTTGACCTTTGACCTTGCCATAGTGTTGAGTTTGAAAATCTTGTCCGGGGTATATCTCAGAAACTGTAAGGTGTAGGAAGTTGATATTTAGTAGGGACATTAGTTAGGGGTGTAGGTGTGCAACGTCATGGCGTGACCTTGATTTGACCTTTGACCTTGCCGTAGTGACCTTGACCTATAAAATCCTGTCCGGGCTATATCTCGGCAACCATAAGGTGTAGGAAGTTGATACTTGGTAGGGACATTGGCTAGGCAGTGTAGGTATCCAACATTATGGCATGACCTTGATTTGACCTTTGACCTTGCCGTAGTGACCTTGACCTATAAAATCTTGTCCGGGCTATATCACAGATACCGTAAGGTGTAGGAAGTTGATACTTGGTAGGGACATTGGCTAGGGTGTGTAGATGTAAAATGTCATGGTGTAACCTTAATTTGACCTTGCCGTAGTGACATTGACCAATAATGCCTTGTCCAGGCTATGTTTTGGAAACCATAAGGTGCATGAAGTTGATATTTGGTAGGGACATTGGTCGGGGGTTATAGGTGTGCAACAAACGTCATGGTGTGACCTGGATTTGACCTTTGATCTTGGATATCTGATGCTATTTTATCTCTCTGCAGGGATATGTGATACTATTTTATCTCTCTTATATCTCTCATATCTTTTTACTTGAATCTTGGTTGTTGCACCTTTGTGTGTCTTTTGATGTAGATCAAGTACTGTAAAAGTCATATTAGAATTTATGAAGTGTTTTACTTTTGCAACTTCCCATTGTAACAGATGGTATTGCATCAAGTGAGTCACAGGTTTTGCCCCAACTCCATATATAAGCATGTATTGCCACATCTGTATGTATGGGTAATATTCAAAACATTCAAACCATAATTCGACCATACATAATTATGATATTTTCATTGACAGCTATCTCCAGTTAAGAAATTTTACTGCTTCATAACTTTTAGTTTACTAAATTGTCTTGTTTTAATACTTAATCTTTACATGCAGTGCTCTGAAAGTATCCCAATCTGTGTATTGTTTCACTACTTCTATATCTCATGGTGTAAATATTTCCCCTGCCTGTACTTTAGTTTGAACCCATGTCCTCTGTTTTCCTGGGCTGCTGTGTTACCCACTAAATGAAACATTGGCTCTATGGGCTTGTATCATATTGTTTTGGTGTGTATAGACATGTAATACCAATTTCAACTGTATAATTGGATTGTATTAAACACATTTCATATTCTTGTTGTTGCACATGAGCCTTAAGTTGAGAATTTAGTCAGAAGAGAATACTCTTTTTCTAACTCTCAATTTTTATGTCAGCTGACTTGTCAGTCAGCTGACATTATGGCATCACTCTGCGGCGTCCGCGTCTGTGTATGCGTCCGCGTCTGCGTGACAAACTTCTTCTCCAAAACTACAAGACCCAGAGACATGCTGTTTTTTTAAAAGATACCTTAACTATCGAGGATGATAAATCGTAAAATTCATGCAGATCTGTCTGTTCGCCTGTTTGCCAGAGCCATTACAAGTGAGGTACCCCCACCCAAAGTGTGAAAATTTCAACACTTAATCACAATTTTCTCATTCACTATTGCAGGGATTTTTCTCATATCTTGCATAGATGTAATAGGCCACTAGTAGAGTACCTTGTATGAATATAAGACCTGGATCTGTCATAATTTTTTTTAAATTAATTTTTAAAATAATTTTTAATGTAATAAAATTCATGAAATAATGCACTAAATCAATTATAACTTGAAAAGTATTGCATTTAGAGCATTTTATTAAAATATGTTATTCAGCTACTTTTTCCATAGCTACAACATGGTCAGTAACTTGGGTGTCTATCTCAATAGCTAAGTGAGTAATAGCTACTTTTGGACTTTTCAGTAACTTCCATCATGAGGAAAATCACTTGTAACTTGAAAACTATTGCATTTAGAAAATTTTGTGTAAATATGTTATTCAGCTACTTTTGGGTCAGCTATAACATAGTAAAATTTCAGACCTGTAGCTCATGGCATAGCTGAGTAATAGCTACTTTTAGGTTATCACTGTTGCGTAAATCACTTATAACTTGAAAAGTATTGTATTTAGAGTATTTACTTTCGTATGTTATTCACCTACTTTTGGGTCAGCTATAACATAGTAAAATTTCAGACCTGTAGCTCATGGCATAGCTGAGTAATAGCTACTTTCAGGTTATCACTGTTGAGTAAATCACTTATAACTTGAAAACTATTGCATTTACAGTAATTTGTTTGTATATATGTTATTCAGCTACTTTTGGGTCAGCTATAACATAGTAAAATTTCGGACCTGTAGTTCATGGCATAGCTGAGTAATAGCTACTTTCAGGTTATCACTGTTGAGTAAATCACTTATAACTTGAAAACTATTGCATTTACAGTAATTTGTTTGTATATGTTATTCAGCTACTTTTGAGTCAGCTATAACATAGTAAAATTTCAGACCTGTAGCTCATGGCATAGCTGAGTAATAGCTACTTTCAGGTTATCACTGTTGAGTAAATCACTTATAACTTGAAAACTATTGCATTCACAGTAATTTGTTTGTATATATGTTATTCAGCTACTTTTGGGTCAGCTATAACATAGTAAAATTTCAGACCTGTAGCTCATGGCATAGCTGAGTAATAGCTACTTTTAGGTTATCACTGTTGAGTAAATCACTTATAATTTGAAAAGTATTGTATTTAGAGAATTTAATTTCATATGTTATTCACCTATTTTGGGATAAGCTATACCATGGTAAAATTCCAGATCAATGGCTCATTGCTTAGCTGAGTAATAGCTACTTTGAGGTTCGTACTCAACACTAAATCATTTATAACTTGAAAAGTATTGCATTTAGAGCATTTTCTTTAAATATGTTATTCAGCTACTTTTTCCATAGCTACAACATGGTGAGTAACTTGGGTGTCTATCTCAATAGCTAAGCGAGTAATAGCTACTTTTGGACTTTTCAGTAACTTACATCATGAGTAACATCACTTGTAACTTGAAAACTATTGCAGTTAGAGAATTTTGTGTAAATATGTTATTCAGCTACTTTTGGGTCAGCTATAACATAGTAAAATTTCAGACCTGTAGCTCATGGCATAGCTGAGTAATAGCTACTTTTAGGTTATCACTG
The DNA here is from genome assembly GCA_964017235.1 of Sabellastarte sp. h YS-2021. Taxonomy (NCBI): domain Eukaryota; kingdom Metazoa; phylum Annelida; class Polychaeta; order Sabellida; family Sabellidae; genus Sabellastarte; species Sabellastarte sp. h YS-2021. The sequence continues at coordinate 90,373,843 of OZ024933.1, read as the reverse complement.
TTGAGTAAATCACTTATAACTTGAAAAGTATTGCATTTAGAGTATTTACTTTCATATGTTATTCACCTATTTTGGGGTCAGCTATAACATAGTAAAATTCCAGACCAGTGGCTCATTGCATAGCTGAGTAATAGCTACTTTGAGGTTTTTACTCAACACTAAATCATCTATAACTTGAAAAGTATTGTATTTAGAGCATTTTGTGTAAATATGTTATTCAGCTACTTTTGGGTCAGCTATAACATAGTAAAATTTCAGACCTGTAGCTCATGGCATAGCTGAGTAATAGCTACTTTCAGGTTATCACTGTTGAGTAAATCACTTATAACTTGAAAACTATTGCATTTACAGTAATTTGTTTGTATATGTTATTCAGCTACTTTTGGGTAAGCTATAACATAGTAAAATTTCAGACATGTAGCTCATGGCATAGCTGAGTAATAGCTACTTTCAGGTTATCACTGTTGAGTAAATCACTTATAACTTGAAAACTATTGCATTTACAGTAATTTGTTTGTATATGTTATTCAGCTACTTTTGGGTCAGCTATAACATAGTAAAATTTCAGACCTGTAGCTCATGGCATAGCTGAGTAATAGCTACTTTCAGGTTATCACTGTTGAGTAAATCACATATAACTTGAAAACTATTGCATTTACAATAATTTGTTTGTATATGTTATTCAGCTACTTTTGGGTCAGCTATAACATAGTAAAATTTTAGACCTGTAGCTCATGGCATAGCTGAGTAATAGCTACTTTTAGATTATCGCTGTTGAGTAAATCACTTATAACTTCAAAAGTATTGCATTTGGAGTATTTAGTTGTATCCACCGGACAGCAGGATATGTTCCTCATTATAAAATCTTGACTGGAAATATTTGGGTCCTCATTTTGAAAAAAAAAAAACATGGCCGCCACAGGCGTTTCTTTATCAGTCATGAAAAGTGCTTTTAAGTCACTTATTATTGGTTCTAGAAGTTTGGGATGGTAAACCAACCTATAGGAAATCATGGGCCTGGATTCTTTTGGTGTGGTTGGATTTGACCTTGGACCCCTCTTTCAAGGTCAAACAAAAATAGCCAAACTTAAAAGTGGTTATAACTTGCTTATTATTGGTCCTAGAGATTTGGGATGGTAAACCAACCTATAGGAAATCATGGGCCTGGATTCTTTTGGTGTAGTCGGATTTGACCGTGGACCCCTCTTTCAAGGTCAAAAGAGGGTAGCCAAACTTAAAAGTGCTTATAGCTCGCTTATTATTGGTCCTAGAGATTTGGTATGGTAAACCAACCTATAGGAAATCATGGGCCTGGATTCTTTTGGTGTGGTCGGATTTGACCTTGGACCCCTCCTTCAAGGTCAAACAAAAATAGCCAAACTTAAAAGTGCTTATAACTTGCTTATTATTGGTTCTAGAGGTTTGGGATGGAAAACCAACCTCTAGGAAATCATGGGCTGGGAATCTTTTGGTGTGGTCGGATTTCACCTTGAAACCCTCCTTCAAGGTGAAACGAGGATAGCCAAACTTAAAAGTACTTATAGCTCGCTTATTATTGGTTCTAGAGGTTTGGAATGGAAAACCAACCTATAGGAAATAATAGGATTTGACCTTTGGCCTCTCTTTGAAGGTCAAATGAGGAAAGCCAAAATTAACAATGCTTATATCTCGCTTATTTGTGTTCCTAGAGGTTTGCAATGTCACACCAACCCATAGGAATCATGGGCTAAGAATCTTTTGACATGGTCAGATTTCACCTTGAGCTCCAAGGTTAAGCATGTTTTAATGGCTTTTGTGAGTTTTCTGGTGGATACAATTTGCATCAGTTCTCCAATGCTATAGGTCTAGTTTCAGTGTGTTATTCACATATTTTGGGGTCAGCTATAACATAGTAAAATTAAAACTATTGCATTTGCAATATTTTCTTTAAATATGTTTTTAACTTACTTTTTACACCTTAACAGTTACCTTCTTAGTTTTCTTCAAAACACCATTTCCAGGGCACAACTTTTGTGTTTTTTTCTTCTGTCACTTCTACTCTGAAACTCAAAACACACAGTCAGCTGACACAGAGCCCGTTCACGGGCACTGATTGCTTGTTAAGAAATTAATTTTAACTAATTTCACATAGTGGTTACTTTTGACCTAAGAGATTCTTACAGATTTAAAATTCTGCTACGAATTAATTTTTACAATCCAAGCTCATTAAGTATATATCCTAAAATCAATGGCCAATGAAATTTCCCACTTGTACAGTATTTATGAGCTGATGTCTGTGAAAATGAAAAAAAATTTGGTTGTTATCAGTACAGGAAAACACACATATATAGAATATAACCAGTGATAAAATCAGTCTGGGACATCAGGTGTGTAGACATATCCACTGAAGGCTTCCTTTTTGTGACAGCTGTGAGAAGGTACGACTGACAAACAGTCTGAGAAATGTCCAATTGTGTGCGAGTGCAGATACTGTCAGGGCACCTTGTCCAGGCACTCTCTTGACCATTGTGGTACTGTAATAGTTAAGATGAAGGCTTAATGGCAAATCCAGAATTTTTTATTTGGTCACAAGCACCAGCAGTACTATTTCAGTGTCATTATGTCCACCCCCCTGGGGGGTGGATATATTATTTTTGCTTTTTCCGCCGTCCGATGTCCGGCGTCCGATGTCCGGCATCACGCATGGTTTCCGCTCATTTAAAGGAAAAGTATTAGAGCTATTGTCACCAAATTTGGTATGCAGGCTTATTGGGTCAGTAGCTTGCTTGGGATTGCTTTTGGCTGTTGTACCTCTTTTGCTTACTGAGTAATACTTAAGTACAGCTATTTTCAGTACCCATTGGTTTCCGTGCATTTAAGCCAAAATAATTAAAGATATTTTACTACAATTTTGAATACAAGATTGTTATGTCCATAGCTCGCTTGGTATTGCATTTGGGACTGATAGCTTTGTCAGTACATGAGTAATAGCCATTTAGGTACTTCATTGTATATTTTCAGTACTACTTTTGAGTAATTTGCTAATATCTCAGAAACCGTAAGAGATAGAGCGATTTCGACAGAATTTTTGACCCACAGGGTATCTAAGGAATGCAATCTATGCAATTTTCCAAAAATTTTCCCCTCCCCAAAAATGGCGGCCATTTTGAATTTTCGAATTTTTGCCAAAAATGGCAAAACAGAAATTTGCTTCTATCTCCTTAACCGTGCGAGATAGAGCGATTTCGTCGAAATTTTCGACCCACAGGGTATCTGAGAATTCTACTCTTGCCAATTTTTAAAAAGTTTTCCCCTCCCCAAAAATGGCGGCCATTTTGAATTTTCGAATTTTTGCCAAAAATGGCAAAACACAAATTTGCTTCTATCTCCTTAACTGTGTGAGATAGAGCGATTTTGTCGAAATTTTCAACCCACAGGGTATCTAAGGAGTGTACTCTTTGCAATTTTCCAAAAATTTTCCCCTCCCCAAAAATGGCGGCCATTTTAAATTTTCGAATTTTTGCCAAAAATGGCAAAACAAAAATTTCCTTCTATCTCCTTAACTGTGCGAGATAGAGCGATTTCGTCGAAATTTTCGACCCACAAGGTATCTGAGGAATGTAATCTTTGCAATTTTGAAAAAAAATTTCCCCTCCCCAAAAATGGCAGCCATTTTGAATTTTCAAATTTTTACCAACAATGGCAAAACACAAATTTGCTTCTATCTCCTTAACCGTGCGAGATAGAGCGATTTCGTCGAAATTTTCGATCCAAGGGGTATCTAAGAAATGTACTCTTTGCAATTTTCAAAAAATTTTCCCCTCCCCACATATGGCGGCCATTTTGAATTTTCGAATTTTTGCCCAAAATGGAAAAACACAAACTGGCCTTAACCGTGCAAAATAGAGTTATTTCATTGAAATTTTCAACCCATAGGGTATCTGAGAAATGTACTCTTGGCAATTTTCAAAAAAATTTCCTTTTCCCAAAAATGGCGGCCATTTTGAATTTTCAAATTTTTGCCAAAAATAGAAAAACAGGAATTTGCTTCTATCTTCTTAACCGTGCAAGATAGAGTGATTTTGTCAAAATTTTCAACCCAACCAATGCAAAAAGGCATGAAGCTGAAATCATTTACATCTACACTAATAAATATTTAAGCATCATTGATATATTTTACAAATGAAACAGGGTCTTGTAAGACTACTGTACAATTTGGGCAAGGTTCATGGGGTGGACATTACATATGATAATGTGTGTTCTTCTATGCTATCCTGTTTCTATTCGCATCTACTATCAACAGGGCGTCCTATTTCTAGTTTTAAAAGCATAAGTATTTGGTAATTTTAAATTCAACATATATACATAACAGGTGTCTTTTGTGAGAATAATAATACCAATTAAATAAATAAAAATACCAATTTTATTGCACTACAATAGCTTACCATCTCAATACTTATCTTGGATGGCCGCGCCTGAACTGGCCAACTCTTGAAAAAAGACTTAAAATGACCAGCCGAGTTTTAGTTATACCCCAGCTATTCGGTGACTCGGATAGTGAGTATGCACAGTACTTCTTTTATTCTTGTTGGCCCATTTACAATGTTTCATGTGGTCATATCAACATACATGTAAATTTTGTTTCATGATCTTGTCGTTATTGTTGTGTAAATGGAGCTCTTATATGGGTAAGAGTCGCCTCGTAAAGCGACCTCCCTTCCCCGTTAACTCTCCGGTGTGTACATCGTAGATAAGCTGGGGAGAAGCTTTCAAACATTTCTTAAAAGTTATGGATTATTTACAGAAATGGTCATGTTTTGTCTCTGAAAACTTCAGATCGTGCTGTCTTATCCACATTCTACTGTTGACCCAGTCAAGTCAATCTGTAGTGACCAATCGCTGTAATTAAGCGTCCGGCAAGGGACGCTTGTTTGTGTATGGGAGACGTTCAGGCTCCGCCGGCTCCGCATTTTGTTTTCCTTATAACTCTGTAACCGTTAGGCGGATTCTTTTCAAATTTGGCAGGTTTAGGCAGTAGCCTTGGGGAATTTTTATGTCAGCTGACTTATCAGTCAGCTGACATTATGTCATCACTCTGCGGCGTGGGCGTCCGCGTCCGCGTGAACAACTTCTTCTCCAAAACTACAAGGCCTAGAGACATGCTGTTTTTTTTTTAAAGATACCTTATCTATCGAGGATGAAAAATTGTTCAAGGCATGCAAATCTGTCTGTTCGTCTGTTTGCTAGAGACATTACAAGGGAGGTACCCCCACCAAAAGTGTGAAAATTTCAACTTTTTATCACAATTTTCTCAGTGACTATTGCAGGGATTTCTCTCATATCTTGCATATATGTACTAGGCCAGAGGTAGATTCTCTTGGTGAGTATGAGACCTGGATCTGTCTTACTTTTTTTTAATAAATTTTTTTAATAATTTTTAATGCATTAAAATTCATGAAATCATGCACTAAATCACTTATAACTTGAAAAGTGTTGCATTTACAGCATTTTGTGAAAATATGTTGTTCAGCTACTTTTTTCATAGCTACAATATGGTGAGTAAGTTGGGTCTCAATAGCTAAGTGAGTAATAGCTACTTTTGGGCTTTTCAGTAACTTCCATTATGAGTAAAATCACTTGTAACTTAAAAACTATTGCATTTAGAGAATTTCGTATAAATATGTTATTCAGCTACTTTTGGGCCAGCTATAACATAGTGAAATTTCAGACCTGTAGCTCATGGCATAGCTGAGTAATAGCTACTTTTAGGTTATCACTGTTGAGTAAATCACTTATAACTTGAAAACTATTGCATTTAGAGAATTTCGTATAAATATGTTATTCAGCTACTTTTGGGTCAGCTATAACATAGTAAAATTTCAGACCTGTAGCTCATGGCATAGCTGAGTAATAGCTACTTTTAGGTTATCACTGTTGAGTAAATCACTTATAACTTGAAAAGTGTTGCATTTAGAGCATTTTGTTAAAATATGTTATTCAGCTACTTTTTTCATAGCTACAATATGGTGAGTAAGTTGGGTGTCTGTCTCAATAGCTAAGTGAGTAATAGCTACTTTTGGGCTTTTCAGTAACTTCCATCATGAGTAAAATCACTTGTAACTTAAAAACTATTGCATTTAGAGAATTTCGTATAAATATGTTATTCAGCTACTTTTGGGCCAGCTATAACATAGTAAAATTTCAGACCTGTAGCTCATGGCATAGCTGAGTAATAGCTACTTTGAAGTTCTCACTGTTGAGTAAATCAGTTATAATTGGAAAACTATTGCATTTACAGAAATTTGTGCAAATATGTTATTCAGCTACTTTTGGGTCAGCTATAACATAGTGAAATTATAGACCTATAGCTCATGGCACAACTGAGCAATAGCTATTCTCAGGTACTGACTGTTGAGTAAATCAGCTATAACTCGAAAAATATTGCATTTGGAGTATTTTGTTAAAATATATTGTTCACCTACTTTTGGGTCAGCTATAACATAGTGAAATTACAGACCTATAGCTCATGGCATAGCGGAGCAATAGCTATTTTCAGGTTCTCACTATTGAGTAAATCAGTTGTAGCTTGAAAACTATTGCATTTACAGTAGTTTGCTTAAATATGTTTTTCACCTACTTTGGGGTTAGCTATAACATAGTAAAATTTCAGACATGTAGCTCATTGCATAGCTGAGTAATAGTTCCTTTGAGGTTCTCACTGTTGATTAAATCAGTTGTAACTTGAAAACTATTACATTTAGAGTAATTTGTTAAATATGTTATTCACAGAATGTTTGGTCAGCTATAACATAGTGAAATTGCAGACCTCTATGTCATGGCATAGCTGAGCAATAGCTACTTTCAGGTTCTCACTGTTGAGTAAATCATTGTATCCACTGGATAGCCGCAGTGTGTAGAGAGAGATTTCACCATTACTGCTCTGATGAAAAAAAATATTATAGCTAGCTTTCTTAAGTTTGCAGTATATATTAATAACCATAAAATGTTGTCTGGGAATATTTTTGGCCTCATTTTGAGAAACAAGATGGCCGCCACAGGTGTTTTTTGTCAGTCATGAAAAGTGCTTATATTTCCCTTATTATTGATCCTAGAGGTTTGGGATGATAAACCAACCTGTAGGAAATCATGGGGTGGGAATCTTTTGGTGTGGTCAGATTTGACCTTCAGTGACCCCTCCTTCAAGGTCAAACAAGGATAGCCAAACTTAAAAGCGCTTATAACTCGCTTATTATTGGTCCCAGAGGTTTGGGATGGTAAACAGACAGGAAATCATGGGCTGTGAATCTGTTGATATGGTCCGATTTGACCTTGGAACCCTCCTTCAAGGTCAAATGAGGATAGCGAAAATTGAAAGTGCCTACAACTCGCTTATAATTGGTGACAGAGATTTGGGATGGTAAACCATCCCATAGGAAATCATTGGCTCGGAATCTTTTGGTATGGTCAGATTTGACCTTTGGACCCCTCCTTCAAGGTCAAATGAGGACAGCCAAGCTTAATAGTGCTTATAACTCATTTATAATTGGTCCTAGAGGTTTGGAATGGTAAACCATAGGAAATCATGGGCTGGGAATGTATTTGTGTGGTTAGATTTGACCTTGGACCCCTTCTTCAAGGTCGAACGAGGATATTACATTTGTAGTATTTCTTTAAATATGTTTTAACCTATTTTTTACACTTAAACAATTACCTTGTTATTTTCCTTCATAATACCATTTACAGGGCACAACTTTTTTATCCTTTTCTTCTGTCAGCTTCGGAATTTCTTTCGAACTTGCTGTTCAGTTACCATTTACTGTATTTCTGTACAGCCCTTTTCCTGATAATTATTCTGTCCTCTAATCACCTTCACAAATCAAAAACACTCAGTCAGCTGACACAGTGCCCGTTCACGGGCACTCTCCTCTTGTTTTGAATATGCTGCAGTGACATTTCAACCAATCAGAGAGGTCACATGACCAAAAATGTCTTTTTTCCATGGGGAAGCTTGTCCGGATGATAACTTGAAAGGGATTTTATCAATTCACCTGAAACTTGGCAAATACATTCATTCTATTAAAATCTGGAAATCATTAGATTTTGGCATTGATTGGTTAAGAAATGGCCAAGTAATTAATGACTAATTAATCATAATGAATTTTCCAAATAAGGAAAACACAAAAATGCTAATATCTCGAAAATCGTGCTACATAGAGCGATTTCGATGAAATTTTTGGTCTTCAAGGTATCTCTGCAGAGCAGCTATCCCAACTTTTCAAAAATTTTTGTCTCACGAAAAATGGCGGCCATTTTGAATTTTTTGCATAAATTGCAAAACATAAAAATGCTTATATCTCGAAAACCGTGCTAGATAGAGCGTTTTCGACGAAATTTTTGGGCCCACAGGGTATCTCTGCAGAGTAGCCATGCCAATTTTCAAAAAAATTTATCTTGCTGGGGTTTATGTCTAAATTAGGCCTGTGGTAGACAAAAATGTCTAAAATGTGGAAAATTGCTTGTTAGCGACCTACAGTCCACATTTCTTTCCAGATTTCTTTCATATTTGGCAGATGGCTTGGTATGCTACAGGACTCACCACCCTATCTTTTTGGTAGGGTTTATGTCTGAATTAGGCCTGTGGTAGACAAAAATGTCTAAAATGTGGAATATTACTTGTTAGCGACCTACAGTCCACATTTCTTTCCACATTTCTTTCATATTTGGCAGGTGGCTTATCTCTTAAAAGTATTGCAGATAGCCAATTTTTCTCAAATAATTCATTCACCTACTTTTGGAAGAGCTTTCACATGGTGAAGTTTCAGACCCATAGCTAATTACTCACCTACTCAAAATGAGTAAATGCGAATTATCTCTAAAAGTATTGCAGATAGCCAATTTTTCTCAAATAACTCATTCACCTACTTTTGGGAGAGCTTTCACTCGGTGAAGTTTCAGACCTGTAGCTAATTACTCACCTACTCAAAATGAGTAAATGCTAATTATCTCTTAAAAGTATTGCAGATAGCCAATTTTTATCAAATAATTCATTCATCTACTTGTGGGAGAGCTTTCACATGGTGAAGTTTCAGACCCATAGCTAATTATCCAGCTACTCAAAATTAGTAAATGCTAATTATCTCTAAAACTATTGCGGATACCCAATTTTTGTCAAATAACTCATTCATCTACTTTTGGGAGAGCTTTCACATGGTGAAGTTTCAGACCCATAGCTAATTACTCACCTACTCAAAATGAGTAAATGCGAATTACCTCTAAAAGTATTGCAGATAGCCAATTTTTCTCAAATAACTCATTCACCTACTTTTGGGAGAGCTTTCACTCGGTGAAGTTTCAGACCCGTATCTAATTATTCACCTACTCAAAATGAGTAAATGCTAATTATCTGTAATAGTATTGTGGATACCCAATTTTTATCAAATAATTCATTCATCTACTTGTGGGAGAGCTTTCACATGGTGAAGTTTCAGACCCATAGATAATTACTCACGTACTCAAAATGAGTAAATGCGAATTATCTCTAAAAGTATCGCGGATACCCAATTTTTCTCAAATAACTCGTTCACCTACTTTTGGGAGAGTTTTCACTTGGTGAAGTTTCAGACCTGTAGCTAATTATTCACCTACTCAAAATGAGTAAATGCTAATTATCTGTAAAAGTATTGCTGATACCCAATTTTTATCAAATAACTCATTCATCTACTTTTGGGAGAGCTTTCACATGGTGAAGTTCCTGACTCCTAGGTAATTACTCACCTACGCAAAAGGGGTAAATGCGAATTATCTCTTAATAGTATCGCAGATAGCCAATTTTTCTCAAATAACTCATTCACCTACTTTTGGAAGAGCTTTCACACACGAAAATGAAAAATTGTGAATATCTCAGAAAAGCTATTACTTCTCCTTTAATGCTCGGCAGGAGATACACACCGTGGCAGTGGTCTTGTTTTCAAAAATTTTTGTCTCACCAAAAATGGTGGCCATTTTGAATTTTCAAAGTTTTTGCAAAACACAAAAATGCTTATATCTCAAAAATCGTGCTAGATGGAGCGAACTCAACAAAATTTTTGACCTGCTGGGTATCTCTGTAGAGTAGCCATGCCAATTTTCAAAATATTTTTGTCTCGCCAAATATAGCGGACATTTTGAATTTTCAAATTTTTTGCAAAAATTGCAAAACACAAAAATGCTTATATCTTGAAAACCGTGCTAGATAGAGCAGACTGCGCTGACTTTGGTTGCTACAACAATATAAGGCTAGAAACAAAGCATTTTCTTAATACTTTAGCACTCACCTTTATATCCTTTTCGGGACGCTTTGTTTTTGCTATGCAAAAACATTATCTTTTTTTTTGCGAGCGATCCTCTAGTTCTAATTGTATTTTCTCCCCCCAACTTTTTGTTAACATTTTGAATCTGACAGATTAAATATTTTTCAAGATTTATTTTTACATATTTAATGGATATATCATAATCAGCTTATGAAACTTTCATGAACTTACCAGTCAAAACGAGATAACACTTGACAGATAAGGCATAGAGAGCTCATTAATCAGTCCAACCTTTTATAAACACTCAAAATATGGGCCAATTTGTATATATTTGTGAGACCTAGCCTGACTGGGTGGTTATAAAGGTTGGTAATTGGCTCTGACCACTGATGTCATAGGTTTGAATTGAACTAATAACATATCTATGGGATCATTCAGAGAACCTGTCCCAATATCAGAGTTGGGTCAAGTACATTGTAAAGTACTTGAGTTGGAATAATTGATAAAATATCATTTGATATTAAACAAAACCGAAACCTAAATTGGATCTTGCAATACAAGATCTTCTTTTTAGAATATTTACTGATGACAAATATAGTAAAACCAGGATTTGACTGTTAGAGGAAGGAAATCTACCTTTTTATATGTTCTTATTCTAATAAAAACCGGTACATTTATACATAATGTGTATAAGTTAAGAGGAGCAGTTATTGCATTTTTTCATACACATGTTGTACTATTTTGGTCTGAAGGAACACTGTGTTAAAGCTGAATAATATACAATGATCAAAAACTTAATGTGAATAACCAGTGAACATCCTTTGGGCCACTACTGGGCTCCATTGTTACAAGACATAAATTGAGGTTACCTCAATTTTCCACAGCATATAACAGTGTGGTCTGAATATATTGTAAAGCTGAATGCTACAGTGAAATAGTCACGGGAAGACGCAGTAAAAGTTCCTTTGTCCAAAGTATTTTTGGAAGCACTTCCTGGCATCTTTTCAGGGTATTTTTCTCCCCAATTACTGCAGACTGGATATAAGTGTAGGTTGTTACCACTGTTACAACTAGTGCAGAAAGGTCTGTAAGTGATTACAGTTTTCAGGTGTGTGAACTCGTCACTGCATTGGCCGCTGTATAATTAAGCCCATTATTCAACCAGGTGTGTTGAAAACACAGTGAAACCTTTTTTTTGTAAGTTAAATCGCAATTGATCAGAAAATGGTACTTTTACTTTAAAGAAAATTCCAGATAACGATGTAAAATTTGATGGGGGCAGTGTATGAAGCTTACAGAGAAACTTACAAGGCTTACTCTGAGGACCTGCAGCTTTAACATGTTACAGGTAACAGGTCTGTAGCAAAAGTTGCCTTCTGTATTTCAGTGTAGGTTAAATCAATATTGAGCAATATTAAAATTAATGAAGTCATTTCATTGAAGTGACAAATGCGGATGAATAAGTGGTTTAATGTTATTTTTTATAATGGCAAGAAGGTAACTGTAAACATCTTCTCAATTTTGCTGATAAAAAATGAATATGAACAGTTTTCTGAAGTTACAGTATCTCTTTAAAGATCCTGATCCTTGAAAATAGTTACTATTCTCGGACTAAACTTTCTTTAAGTCCTTTTGTCTTAAATATTATATGAGTACTGAATGACTTTTTTCATCAAAATATGGGGCTGACAAAGCAAAGAGAAGCTTTTCACTCATCAATTTAATTCATAATAATTCCATGTATGTCAAATTTGGTGGAATGAGAAATACAAAGACTTGGACCAAGTCTAGTCTCGGACAGGGTTTGGTGTTATTTTTGTACAATAGAATGAATGAATGGATTGGGGGATAGAGGCTGAAATCTTTCAAGCACCTGTATTTCAATTTAACAAAATTCTAATTGACAGAGCACCAGAGAAAGGGAGTGAGGCCTGGAATTATAGTTAATAACACACTTGCTTCCCATCTGTCAAGCCTTGGGTTCTATACCCGGTCTGACATGAAGGTGGAGTTTTGGAAGTTACTTGGCAATACTCAAAAAAAACTTGCCATTTTCATTGAAGTAACTCAACTAATATGCACAGATTTTCTCCATGAGGCACCATCCTCTCCTCTACCTCCTATTATATGACCTATACAGTGTGTTGGAAACTGGAAGTGATGTCAAACCAATTGATCCTGTTAGAGGAGTTTGATGGACTCTTACCATGTATTCTTATTCTTCAAATCAATTCTCTTCAATTTTTTTTAATCAAGTCTCTACTAAATTGAATTCATTGTTCAGTAGATCGGTAGATCAGACTCCACCAGCTTGTGTGTAAGTAGTCTTGCTTTGGTTATCAGTTTCGTTATAATTGGAACATATATCTTAGGTTTGTGCAGTATTTTTTTATATATACTGGATTTGTATCAACATATACTGCTAAGATGGTGTGACACGCTAATTTGTAAAAGTTAGTACAATGCTTTATGAATACTGAGCTTTTAGGTATAATTCTTTGAAAACATTTTTGGTTCAAATTTGAGCCAAAACAAGACTAGACTCCGAGCTATATCAGTCTCATTATTTTTGTGAACACTTTTCTTCGTGCAAAAAATACAAGACGACAATAGGGCATGTGGTAGTTATCTGTTGTGTGGATTTCTTCTGTTCTTTTTTCTCATCAGTGAGAAAATTACATGTGAAGAATGTCAATTTGCTTGTGGAGAGAGTAGCTTTAATGCTCATCTTTTGAAGTGTACCCTTTTGTATTTATATTCTCTTCTCTATGGCATTATTTGACATTTGTGAACAGAAGGTGTATCCTCCATAAGGTCACACAGTGAAGAAGGAAGTATGAAAGTGATAGTGAAAAAAGTGAGAGTGAAGACAATCCATAAGTCTGCAATGTTCCATGACAGAGGAGCGAGAATTTGGTGAAATTTTGCATAGTCATGTGCTCAAAATTCATATTTCTACTCATGACACTGTGAGAGTAGGACTTGGCAAATAGCATTCCACACAGTTAGAGGAAATGGCATATGAGAAAGAAAGAAAAAAAAAAAGACCTGCTAGTGAATATAAAATGATTTATAGGCCTATTCCATTATTACAATCATCTCCCCAACTGGAATACGATCCCTCCTTTTTGCCATTTAGAAGGTCCATCGTTTCAGTTAGAACCATGTAAGCTAAGAATTTTCTTATTCTTAGAATAAAATCCTATTCACAAAATAATTCTTAGGTAAGAATAATTCTGAGCATAGAAGTGAAAAGAAATGTATGCAATTCTTAGAATTTTTCTTAGGTTAAGTCTATGTCTAAGAAAAATTCTCAGAATCTTTGAAAATACTAGGCCTGTATACACAAAGATTCTTATAATTGTATCCACCGGAGGCATCCGGTGGATACTTTGGTTTAGTGTTCGCCGACACCTTGCTTAGAGAGATTTTCGGCGTTAACGCTCTAAGAGGAAAACTACACCAGCTAGGTTCACCAAATTTGCAGGATATCTTCATTGGGGGGTAAGCTTCTCTGAGACTGAAAATAGCCTCATTCTGAAAAACAAAATGGCCGCCGAGGGCATTTCTTTGAAAATAATCTACATTTTTATACTGGCTGTTTGTCATAGGTCGAAGGTTGAATGTCTTCTTAGGTGATATGTATAACAGATGTACATGTCCTCTACAACCTTGCACACATTTGACCTTGAAGCTCTTAATTCAAGGTCATCTACGGAGTGCCGAAGTAACCCACATAGCGGGCTTTAAAAGTGCCTATATCTGCCCTATTATTGGACCTAGAGGTTTGCAATGTGAAACCAACCTATAGGAAATCATGTGCTTTGAATCTTCTGATGTTGTCAGATTTGACCTTGGATCCCTCCTTCAAGGTCAAACGAGGATAGCCAAACTTAAAAGTGCTTATAACTCACTTATTATTGGTCCTAGAGGTTTGGGATGATAAAACAACATATGGGAAATCATGGGCTGGGAATCTTCTTGTATGGTCGGATTTGACCTTGGGCCCCTCCTTCAAGGTCAAACAAGGATAGCCAAACTTAAAAGTGCTTATAACTCACTTATTATTGGTCCTAGAGGTTTGGGATGGTAAACCAACCTATAGGAAATCATGGACTGGGAATCTTTTGGTGTGGTCGGATTTGACCGAAGACCCCTCATTCAAAGTCAAACGAGGATAGCCAAACTTAAAAGTGCTTATAACTCATTTATTTTTGGTCCTAGAGGTTTGGGATGGTAAACCAACATATTGGAAATCATTGGCTGGGAATCTTCTGGTGTGTTCAGATTTGACCTTGGGCCCCTCCTTCAGGGTCAAACGAGGATAGCCAAAGTTAAAAGTGTTTATAACTCGCTTATTATTGATCCTAGAGATTTGGGATGATAAGCCAACTCATAGGAAATCATGAGCTGGGAATCTTTTGGTGTGGTCAGATTTGACCTTGGGCCCCTTGTTCAAGGTCAAATGACGATAGCCAAGCTTAAAAGTGCTTATAACAGGCTTATTATTGGTCCTAGAGGTTTAGGATGGTAAACCAACCTATAGGAAATCATGGGCTGGGAATCTTTTGGTGTGATCGGATTTGACCTAGGGCCCTCCTTCAAGGTCAAATGAGGATAGCCATACTTAAAAGTGCTTATAACTCGCTTATTATTGATCCTAGAGCTTAACAATGCGAAACCAACTCATACAAAATCTTGGGCTAGGAATCTTCTGATGTTAGATTTGACCTTTGGCCCCTCCTTCAAGGTCAAACAATGGTTCAGTGGCTTCGGTGAGTTGTCTTTCCGGTGGATACAAATTTGCATCGGTTGTTCGATGCGTAGGTCTAGTTTTTCTTAGAATTACACTTAAGTCTAAGAAAAATTCTAAGCTAAGAATTTTCTTATTCTTAGAATAAAAACCTATTCATGAAAACATTCTTAGCTAAGATTAATTCTAAGAATAGAAGTAAAAAAGAAATGTATGCAATTCTTAGAATTTTTCTTAGACTAAGTGTAATTCTAAGAAAAATTCAAAGAATCTTTGTGAATACATACCTTGGCATATGTGAACAGAAAGTTAGAAATTTTTGAAATAATATAAAGAGGCTACATTTCAGTACAGTACACACAATGGACAACTTAATATATAACACTCTGTTCTGGATGTCAATTTGCAATCAGTTGCTGCAATGTAATCACCAAAGCAACTTTTTTTTCTTAAGTTAAGCATGCTATGTGCCAGTTTTAAATTTAAAATAAATTCTTAGAATATTCTAAGAATTATTATTATTCGTAGAAAAATTCTACGAATAAAAAGCGTTCTTAGAAAAATTCTAAGAATAAGTGTGATTCTAAGAGTAAGAATCTTTGTGTACAAGAAAATTCTTATTCTTAGAATTTTTCCAAGAAAAGTGACAATTCTAAGAAAAATCTAAGAATAAGACTAATTCTAAGAATAAGAATCTTTGTGAACACAGGCCCAGGACAGTAGAGCAGCCATGATTAACCAAGAGATCACCACAAACCTCTAGGAATTTATTGTTTACAACTAGTCACCTTTAAACTAGTGCTCTCGTGACAACTCGCCAACTCGAGTTTCATATAATTTTGTTCAACTCGTGAACGTGAGTTTGTCTTATTGCAAACTCAAGTTCCTTTAAAACACTGCAAAAGTATATAAATAAACCACTTGCCAGGGTACAAAAATAAAATAAAAGCACAATTTGACTTGTTTACTTAATATTTTCCTTCATATTTATCTATTACGACATAAAGCCAATGATATCTCTCCATATACCTTACCTGGAAAAACAACCAATCAAAATGTCCGTTTTATTTCTCATCATGGCGAGAATGTTGATCCTTATTTTGCAGGTAAAATATGACAAATTTTGTTGGAATATGGTTAAACATAGATTTCATTATGAAAGGAATCGTATTAGTGCACATATATTTAAGGTTTGGATGTTTTCAAATATTGTTATTGACTCGAGTTCAACTCGAGTTGACTCGTCGGTGATTGATGAAACTCGAGTCGGTACTTTGACGACTCGCGGAAGCACTACTTTAAACAGTACCACTGTGTCGCGTGGTCATTACTGATCCCTAACACTTTGCCCCATCAGTATGTCAAGCCTCTATTACATCCCAACGTACATGCACATGTGTGCTGACCATGGCCAAAAGTGGTCTAACCTTGGTTACACCTAGGGGTGCGACCGAGCAGTCGACACTCGCCAAGCGAGACAAATTTCACGAAAATTCGATCACAATTCTTGGGGTCGAGCGCTCGTGTATATATAACAACCTATAGAACCGGTTACGTTTTTTAGTTAATAAAACATAAATAACATACCTTACTTTCATCAAATCGCATAATCCACCATTTGTAACATAATATTATTGATATTATATGCTGACAACAGCTAATTCAAGCGATTCAAAGCTTTTATCTTTGTATTTTTTTCGTTTACAGGAGCCGCCATATGGGATGTTGTTTCCTGTTATGGTGGATACTAAATGTTGCGAGGGCTCGATGTCTAGTCGAGTTTTTATCTGCGAGTAATCGACCCGAATTATTTGTACTCGTCCCACCCCTAGTTACACCCAAATGGCACCTATGTGAAATGCATGTAAAACATAGATCTTCTATGGGTGTTTATATAACACAAATACCATGGCCATAGAAAAGAGAAATTGGAATGCAAATTATTCACTGCATGGGTGTAGAAACAGGCCACAAGATTCATTTGCTTTATGAGTAAGGTGTTCCTGCACATATTACATCTCCCACAAACTGGCCATGGCAGTAAATTCCAGAAAGAAAATCATACGGTGCTACTTGTTTTTACATATATGGCAGGATGTATTAAGAGTACCTTTAGTCTACAAAGCATTTTGGTCTCAGCTTTGGATATGATGCTCCAAAGATTTGGAATGATCTGCATGACAAAGTCTATTCAACTGCTTCCCTTCTTTTCGTTCAGAAAGAAGCTAAAACCATATCTCTTGAAAAGCTTATCCACCCTAGATTTTTTGTGTTTTCCTGGTCTCTTTCTCCGTGACGCTGACCCCTGCTGTGTCTCTGGTCAGTGGATTTGATCTGTGCTTTTCTGTATGATGCACCTTAGAATCTGTCGTTAGATAGAAATTAAGCGATATACAAGTACAGTTAAAAATAGAATCAGTTTAAGATGTACAGGCTTTAAATGTGTAATACTTTGAATACACATTCTGATCTCTGTAGCATTATTTACCATTTTTGAACCCCTTGGCTTTATAATCAATGGAACACAACTTAAACATAATTATATCCCCAGACGAAAGTCGGGGATATATTGGATTCAGGTCCGTCGCGCCGCCGCCGCCGCCGCCGCCGTAGAAATTTCCTTGTGGACGCGATAACTCAAAAACAAATTAATATTTTTTTTTCAAACTTGGTACACATGTTAAGGGTGCCCAAAGGAAGATCCCTATTTTAAGGTGACCTTAAACTCCCAGTAAAAAAGAACTTATGGCCACCTTAAGGTCAGAAATTGCACTTTTGGCCACTTAGAGCCCTGTAGGTCACAAACTATGATGCTCAGCTGGCTGAAATTTTACCTGACAACACATTAATATGTTCTTAGTACATGTGCCGAAAATCATGACTTTAAGTTGAGGAGAAAATTGTGTTTGAGGCCCATAAATACCCCCACTTAGGGATTTTTTGCTATACTTTACACATATTTTGCCCTATAATTTGGAAGTGATAATTCTGATGAGTCTCAAACTGCGCTAGGTATAACTTTGATATGTAATCCTTGTCTGTAGAAAATTTTAGGGCTGTAGGTTTACCCAAAGGGGTCGACTTAAGGTCTCAAAAGTGCCCACAGAGACCCAATTTATGCACTTTTTGCCACTTTCAAGCACTGTAGCTTTCAAACTATGTCTCTCATCTAAGTTAAATATCATCTGGGAATATATCTATGTGTTTTCTTATATGTGCCCCAACATTTAGGCCTTTAATAGACAGTTAACCTGTGTATCAGGACCATAAACACCCACCAGAGTGACCCTTATAAGACATTTTTCATATCTTTTTCCCTGTAACTTGGAAATGGTAAGTCTGAGAAGTTTCAAACTGTATTAGATATATATTCTGTGTGTAATCTTAGTATGTAACAGATTTTAAGTCTGAAGCTTTAATTTTGAAGGTCAAATTGAGGTCTCTAAAAGGCTCCCAAAGACCCAATATTTGGACTTTTTGCTACTTTTAAGCCCTGTGACTGTCAAACTATGTGACTGATAGAGCTCAAATCCTATCTGAGAAGATATTAGTATGTTATTTTTATATGTGCCAAAAATTAAGGCTTTAAGAAGACATTTAACCTGTGTATGAGGACCATAAATCCCCACCCGAGTGACCATTTTTAGACATTTTTCACATATTTTTCCCTGTAACTTGGAAATGGTAAGTCTAAGAAGTTTCAAACTGTATTAGATGCATATTCTATGTGTAATCTTAGTATGTGACAAATTTTAAGTCTGAAGCTTTAATTTGAAGGCCACATTTAGGTCTCTAGAAGGCCCCATAAAGACCCAGTATTTGGACTTTTTGCCAATTTTAAGGCCTGTGACTGTTAAACTATGTGACTGATAGAGCTGAAATCTCATCTGGGAATACATTATTATGTTCTTTTTACATGTGCCAAAAATCAAGGCTTCAAGTAGACATTTAACCTGTGTATGAGGACCTTAAACACCCACCTGAGTGACCCTTTTAAGACATTTTTCACATATTTTGCTCTGTAACTTGGAAATGGTAAGTCTGAGAAGTTTCAAACTTTATTAGATACATATTCTATGTGTAATCTTAGTATGTAACAAATTTTAAGTCTGAAGCTTTAATTTGAAAGCCACATCGAGATCTCTAAAAGGCCCACAATGACCCAATATTTGGACTTTTTACCACCTTTAAGCCCTGTGACTGTTAAACTATGTGATTGATGGAGCTGAAATCCCATCTGGGAATGCATTATTATGTCCTTTTTACATATGCCGAAAATCAAGGTTTTTAGTAGACATTTAACCTGTGTATGAGGGCCATAGACACTCACCCAAGTGCCTTTTTATGTCAGCTGACTTGTCAGTCAGCTGACATTATGTCGTCACTCTGCGGCGTGGGCGTACGCGTCCGCGTACGCGTCCGCGTACGCGTCCGCGTGAACAACTTCTCCTCCAAAACTACAAGGCCTAGAGACGTGCTGTTTTTTTTAAAAGATACCTTATCTATCGAGGATGAAAAATTGTTCAAGGCATGCAAATCTGTCTGTTCGTCTGTTTGCTAGAGACATTACAAGGGGGGTACCCCCACCAAAAGTGTGAAAATTTCAACACTTAATCACAATTTTCTCAGTGACTATTGCAGGGATTTCTCTCATATCTTGCATATATGTACTAGGCCAGAGGTAGATTCTCTTGTGTGAGTATGAGACCTGGATCTGTCTTACTTTTTTTTTAATAAATTTTTTTAATAATTTTTAATGCATTAAAATTCATGAAATCATGCACAAAATCATTTATAACTTGAAAAGTGTTGCATTTAGAGCATTTTGTTAAAATATGTTATTCAGCTACTTTTTTCATAGCTACAATATGGTGAGTAAGTTGGGTGCCTGTCTCAATAGCTAAGTGAGTAATAGCTACTTTTGGGCTTTTCAGTAACTTCCATCATGAGTAAAATCACTTGTAACTTAAAAACTATTGCATTTAGAGAATTTCGTATAAATATGTTATTCAGCTACTTTTGGGTCAGCTATAACATAGTAAAATTTCAGACCTGTAGCTCATGGCATAGCTGAGTAATAGCTACTTTTAGGTTATCACTGTTGAGTAAATCGCTTATAACTTCAAAACTATTGCATTTAGAGAATTTCGTATAAATATGTTATTCAGCTACTTTTGGGTCAGCTATAACATAGTAAAATTTCAGACCTGTAGCTCATGGCATAGCTGAGTAATAGCTACTTTTAGGTTATCACTGTTGAGTAAATCGCTTATAACTTGGAAACTATTGCATTTACAGTATTTTGTTTCAATATGTTATTCACCTATTTTGGGATCAGCTATAACATAGTGAAGTTTCAGATCTGTGGCTCATTGCATAGCTGAGTAATAGCTACTTTGAAGTTCTCACTATTGAGTAAATCACTTGTAACTTAAAACCTATTGCATTTAGAGAATTTCGTATAAACATGTTATTCAGCTACTTTTGGGCCAGCTATAACATAGTGAAATTTCAGATCTGTAGGTCATGGCATAGCTGAGTAATAGCTACTTTAAAGTTCTCACTATTGAGTAAATCAGTTGTAATTGGAAAACTATTGCATTTAGAGTATTTCGTATAAATATGTTATTCAGCTACTTTTGGGTCAGCTATAACATAGTAAAATTTCAGACCTGTAGCTCATGGCATAGCTGAGTAATAGCTACTTTTAGGTCATCACTATTGAGTAAATCAGTTGTAACTTGAAAACTATTGCATTTACAGTATTTTGCTTAAATATGTTGTTCACCTACTTTTGGGTCAGCTATAACATAGTAAAATTTCAGACCTGTAGCTCATTGCATAGCTGAGTAATAACTACTTTGAGGTTCTCACTATTGAGTAAATCAGTTGTAATTGCAAAACTATTGCATTTAGAGAATTTCGTATAAATATGTTATTCAGCTACTTTTGGGCCAGCTATAACATAGTGAAATTTCAGATCTGTAGGTCATGGCACAGCTGAGTAATAGCTACTTTGAAGTTCTCACTATTGAGTAAATCAGTTGTAATTGGAAAACTATTGCATTTACAGAATTTCGTATAAATATGTTATTCAGCTACTTTTGGGTCAGCTATAACATAGTAAAATTTCAGACCTGTAGCTCATAGCATAGCTAAGTAATAGCTACTTTTAGGTTATCACTGTTGAGTAAATCGCTTATAACTTGGAAACTATTGCATTTACAGTATTTTGTTTCAATATGTTATTCACCTATTTTGGGATCAGCTATAACATAGTGAAGTTTCAGATCTGTGGCTCATTGCATAGCTGAGTAATAGCTACTTTGAAGTTCTCACTATTGAGTAAATCACTTGTAACTTAAAACCTATTGCATTTAGAGAATTTCGTATAAACATGTTATTCAGCTACTTTTGGGCCAGCTATAACATAGTGAAATTTCAGATCTGTAGGTCATGGCATAGCTGAGTAATAGCTACTTTAAAGTTCTCACTATTGAGTAAATCAGTTGTAATTGGAAAACTATTGCATTTAGAGTATTTCGTATAAATATGTTATTCAGCTACTTTTGGGTCAGCTATAACATAGTAAAATTTCAGACCTGTAGCTCATGGCATAGCTGAGTAATAGCTACTTTTAGGTCATCACTATTGAGTAAATCAGTTTTAACTTGAAAACTATTGCATTTACAGTATTTTGCTTAAATATGTTGTTCACCTACTTTTGGGTCAGCTATAACATAGTAAAATTTCAGACCTGTAGCTCATTGCATAGCTGAGTAATAACTACTTTGAGGTTCTCACTATTGAGTAAATCAGTTGTAATTGCAAAACTATTGCATTTAGAGAATTTCGTATAAATATGTTATTCAGCTACTTTTGGGCCAGCTATAACATAGTGAAATTTCAGATCTGTAGGTCATGGCACAGCTGAGTAATAGCTACTTTGAAGTTCTCACTATTGAGTAAATCAGTTGTAATTGGAAAACTATTGCATTTACAGAATTTCGTATAAATATGTTATTCAGCTACTTTTGGGTCAGCTATAACATAGTAAAATTTCAGACCTGTAGCTCATAGCATAGCTAAGTAATAGCTACTTTTAGGTTATCACTGTTGAGTAAATCGCTTATAACTTGGAAACTATTGCATTTACAGTATTTTGTTTCAATATGTTATTCACCTATTTTGGGATCAGCTATAACATAGTGAAGTTTCAGATCTGTGGCTCATTGCATAGCTGAGTAATAGCTACTTTGAAGTTCTCACTATTGAGTAAATCACTTGTAACTTAAAACCTATTGCATTTAGAGAATTTCGTATAAACATGTTATTCAGCTACTTTTGGGCCAGCTATAACATAGTGAAATTTCAGATCTGTAGGTCATGGCATAGCTGAGTAATAGCTACTTTAAAGTTCTCACTATTGAGTAAATCAGTTGTAATTGGAAAACTATTGCATTTAGAGTATTTCGTATAAATATGTTATTCAGCTACTTTTGGGTCAGCTATAACATAGTAAAATTTCAGACCTGTAGCTCATGGCATAGCTGAGTAATAGCTACTTTTAGGTCATCACTATTGAGTAAATCAGTTTTAACTTGAAAACTATTGCATTTACAGTATTTTGCTTAAATATGTTGTTCACCTACTTTTGGGTCAGCTATAACATAGTAAAATTTCAGACCTGTAGCTCATTGCATAGCTGAGTAATAACTACTTTGAGGTTCTCACTATTGAGTAAATCAGTTGTAATTGCAAAACTATTGCATTTAGAGAATTTCGTATAAATATGTTATTCAGCTACTTTTGGGCCAGCTATAACATAGTGAAATTTCAGATCTGTAGGTCATGGCACAGCTGAGTAATAGCTACTTTGAAGTTCTCACTATTGAGTAAATCAGTTGTAATTGGAAAACTATTGCATTTACAGAATTTCGTATAAATATGTTATTCAGCTACTTTTGGGTCAGCTATAACATAGTAAAATTTCAGACCTGTAGCTCATAGCATAGCTAAGTAATAGCTACTTTTAGGTTATCACTGTTGAGTAAATCGCTTATAACTTGGAAACTATTGCATTTACAGTATTTTGTTTCAATATGTTATTCACCTATTTTGGGATCAGCTATAACATAGTGAAGTTTCAGATCTGTGGCTCATTGCATAGCTGAGTAATAGCTACTTTGAAGTTCTCACTATTGAGTAAATCACTTGTAACTTAAAACCTATTGCATTTAGAGAATTTCGTATAAACATGTTATTCAGCTACTTTTGGGCCAGCTATAACATAGTGAAATTTCAGATCTGTAGGTCATGGCATAGCTGAGTAATAGCTACTTTAAAGTTCTCACTATTGAGTAAATCAGTTGTAATTGGAAAACTATTGCATTTAGAGTATTTCGTATAAATATGTTATTCAGCTACTTTTGGGTCAGCTATAACATAGTAAAATTTCAGACCTGTAGCTCATGGCATAGCTGAGTAATAGCTACTTTTAGGTCATCACTATTGAGTAAATCAGTTTTAACTTGAAAACTATTGCATTTACAGTATTTTGCTTAAATATGTTGTTCACCTACTTTTGGGTCAGCTATAACATAGTAAAATTTCAGACCTGTAGCTCATTGCATAGCTGAGTAATAACTACTTTGAGGTTCTCACTATTGAGTAAATCAGTTGTAATTGCAAAACTATTGCATTTAGAGAATTTCGTATAAATATGTTATTCAGCTACTTTTGGGCCAGCTATAACATAGTGAAATTTCAGATCTGTAGGTCATGGCACAGCTGAGTAATAGCTACTTTGAAGTTCTCACTATTGAGTAAATCAGTTGTAATTGGAAAACTATTGCATTTAGAGAATTTCGTATAAATATGTTATTCAGCTACTTTTGGGTCAGCTATAACATAGTAAAATTTCAGACCTGTAGCTCATTGCATAGCTGAGTAATGACTACTTTGAGGTTCTCACTATTGATTAAATCAGTTGTAATTGCAAAACTATTGCATTTAGAGAATTTAGTATAAATATGTTATTCAGCTACTTTTGGGTCAGCTATAAAATAGTAAAATTTCAGACCTGTAGCTCATGGCATAGCTGAGTAATAGCTACTTTTAGGTCATCACTATTGAGTAAATCAGTTGTAACTTGAAAACTATTGCATGTACAGTATTTTGCTTAAATATGTTGTTCACCTACTTTTGGGTCAGCTATAACATAGTAAAATTTCAGACCTGTAGCTCATGGCATAGCTGAGTAATAGCTACTTTGAGGTTATCACTGTTGAGTAAATCGCTTATAACTTGGAAATTATTGCATTTAGAGTATTTTGTTTCAATATGTTATTCACCTATTTTGGGGTTAGCTATAACATAGTGAAGTTCCAGACCTGTGACACATTGCATAGCTCAGTAATAGCTACTTTAAAGTTCTCAATGTTGAGCAAATCACTTATAATTTGAAAACTATTGCATTTAGAGAATTTAGTATAAATATGTTATTCAGCTACTTTTGGGTCAGCTATAACATAGTAAAATTTCAGACCTGTAGCTCATGGCATAGCTGAGTAATAGCTACTTTTAGGTTATCACTGTTGAGTAAATCACTTATAACTTGGAAACTATTGCATTTACAGTATTTTGTTGCAATATGTTATTCACCTATTTTGGGGTCAGCTATAACATGGTGAAGTTCCAGACCTGTGGCTCATTGCATAGCTGAGTAATAGCTACTTTGAAGTTCTCACTGTTGAGTAAATCAGTTGTAATTGGAAAACTATTGCCTTTACAGAAATTTGTGCAAATATGTTATTCAGCTACTTTTGGGTCAGCTATAATTACAGACCTGTAGCTCATGGCACAACTGAGCAATAGCTATTCTCAGGCACTGACTGTTGAGTAAATTGGCTATAACTTGAAAAATATTGCATTTGGAGTATTTTGTTAAAATATATTGTTCACCTACTTTTGGGTTAGCTATAACATAGTGAAATTACAGACCTATAGCTCATGGCATAGCAGAGCAATAGCTATTTTCAGGTTCTCACTATTGAGTAAATCAGTTGTAACTTGAAAACTATTGCATTTACAGTATTTTGCTTAAATATGTTGTTCACCTACTTTTAGGTCAGCTATAACAGAGCAAAAATTCAGACATGTAGCTCATTGCATAGCTGAGTAATAGTTACTTTGAGGTTCTCACTCTTGAGTAAATCAGTAGTAACTTGAAAACTATTACATTTAGAGTATTTTGTTAAATATGTTATTCACAGACGTTTTGGTCAGCTATAACATAGTGAAATTGCAGACCTCTATGTCATGGCATAGCTGATCAATAGCTTCTTTCAGGTTCTCACTGTTGAGTAAATCATTGTATCCAACCTGTAGGAAATCATGGGCTGGGAATCTGTTAATATGGTCCGATTTGACCTTGGAACCCTCCTTCAAGGTCAAATGAGGATAGCCAAACATAAAAGTGCTTATAACTCGCTTATTATTGGTCCTAGAGGTTTGGAATGAAAACCAACCTATAGAAAATCATGACCTGGGAATTTTTTGGTGTGGTCGGATTTGACCTTGGACCCTCCTTCAAGGTCAAATGAGGATAGCCAAACTTAAAAGTGCTTATAACTCGCTTATTATTGGTCCTAGAGGTTTGGAATGGAAAACCAACCTATAGAAAATCATGGGCTGGGAATCTTTTGGTGTGGTCAGATTTCACCTTAGACCCCTCCTTCCAGGTCAAACGAAGATAGCCAAACTTAAAGTGCTTATAACTCGCGTATTATTGGTCTTGGAGGTTTGGGATGGTAAACCAACATATAGGAAATCATGGGCTGGGATTCTTTTGGTGTGGTCAGATTTGACCTGGGACCCCTCCTTCAAGGTCAATTGAGGATAGCCAAACTTACAATTGCTTAGAACTCGCTTATTATTGGTCCTACAGGTTTGGGATGGTAAACAAGCTACAGGAAATCATGGGCTGGGAATTTTTTTGTGTGGTCGGATTTGACCTTGGACCCCTCCATCAAGGTCAAACAAGGATAGCCAAACTTAAAAAGTGCCTATGACTCACTTATTATTGGTCCGAGAGGTTTGGGATGGTAAACCATCCTAAATTCTTTGGCTGGGAATCTTTTGGTATGGTCAGATTTGACCTTTGGACCCCTTCTTCATGGTCGAACGAGGATATTGCATTTATAGTATTTCTTTAAATATTTTTAACCTACTTTTTACACTTAAACAATTACCTTGTTACTTTATTTCATAATACCATTTGCAGGGCACAACTTTTTTGTCCTTTTTTTCTGTCAGCTTCGGAATATCTTTCGAACATGCTGTTCAGTTACCATTTACTGTATTTCTGTACAGCCCTTTCCCTGATAATTATGCTTTCCTCTCATTATCACCATCACAAATCAAAAACATTCAGTCAGCTGACACAGTGCCCGTTCACGGGCACTCTCCTCTTGTTTGACATTTTTTCCGTATTTTGCCCTGTTATTTGGAAATGCTTAGTGTGACAAGTCTTAAACTGTATTATATATGATTTTTGTTTGTTATGTATGTCCCCCCAAAAAGTTTCAGATCTGTAGTTTAATTGCTAAGGTCTCTTTAATAATTGTAAAATGCCCACAGAAACCCAATTTATGGATATTATGCCACTTTAAAGCCCAGTAACTGTCAAACTATGTGGGTTATAGAGCTGAAATCTTTGAATTTTTAAAAGGAAATGCCTGTCTATTTAAATTTTGAATATTAATAATGTTATGGCTATCTTAGTCTTTTAAGAACTTATTTTTGTGTGTTATACCTCTGCTTGCTGAGTTTTTCACTTTTTAAAATGAAACTGGTGAAACATATTGAAGTAGACAAAATGGACACTTTAAGTGAGCTTTAAGTCCCAATATTAATGAAATTATATCCTTATGTAATAAAACTAGGGGATTTTTAACCCTCAACTAGCCCAGTTTTATTCAACTTGCCTCAGTTAATTTTGGCACAGCTCCTACAGTTATGAACTCATTTCAGTTGATAATCACATACTTAAAATTCTCAATTCTTTTTGTATTTGAGTACCCCTTTTATATAGATTGTTTGTTTACCATTTATGCTCAACCCACATCCCCCACCCGGATTCCCCCCACCCACCTCTGGGACCTCCAGCTATATTGAGTGACACTAAATAAACAAAGGTATTTAATGATATCAGATGAGAAACAAAGAACTCAATGGGGTTGCAGATCTTGTGTAATAGTGAGAGAGGTGTGGAGAAGGGGAGAGGGGTGGGGGTGGGAGGTGGTGGGCTTCATTACATATAACACAAAGGGGAGTCAGAACTGAGATTGTGTCACATATTTAGGTTGCATATATATGGACCACATATATAGGTATAGAGGAAATGAATAACTGAAAACAATTTGCAAATTCTAAAAATAATATAATAAAATAATAATATAAATAATTTTTTTTAAAATAATATTTTATTTGTGAACAAATATAGAAACAGATATGCGCTTTTGGGATTATGAATTTTAGAATGGACATTGAATCATCAATCATTTAAATACTTTGAAGGAAGATTGAAAAATATGATGAGTTGAGTTAAAAATAATATTTTATTTGTCAACAAATATAGAAACAGATATGCTCTTTTGGGATTATTATTTTTGGAATGGACATTCAATCATCAATCATTTAAATACTTTGAAAATAGGTTTAGAGTTATCATTGCAGGAAGATTGAAAATATAATTTGAGTTATGTATTCGGTAGTGCTGGGACGATGTTTGCAAACTTCGGTATTATCGCTCGCTGGCTCATTGCCGATCAATGACCGGTAAACTTTAAGTACAACCGATATTTGCTAAACTGATTTCTTTGTAGCCTTTTGGTCACAATAAAACACTAACCGGAATAATATTTTGTAAAAATTTGAAATATTTATCACTTAAAATGTCAAAAGTAGCTGTGAATGCAATAAAAATAACGTAAATAGAAACACTTTAGGGTTTTCCCACTGTTGTCAAGGTAATCATAAGATGAGCCAATCACAAGTGAAGATACATCCAGCATGGTCTGTTAGTGAGGGAGACGTCTGTGAATGGCTTTTAGGTTATATTTTTGTTATATTTGTGATAATTTGTGTGTATTTTGCTTGTTGTTATTTAATATTTGATTTTTCTGTCTGGTTTACACTTTTGACTCCATAATCGGAAATGTTCGAAGTTTGTTCACGAATTTCCGATACGAACATCGACACGTAATATCATGGCGATCTCCCAGCACTAGTATTCGGCGTCTGGGGATACACCATCTTCCTTGGGGAGATATAAACAGAGTAGATTGATGTGCTGAAGTTCATATAATAATGGGTAATTATGTTTTAAAAAATTCCCGATCAAAACCTGTGGCGTGAGTGATGACCTGTCTGGGGATATGTTGGCGCCGAGTTGGCCCAATCTAGTTCCTTATTTGTAGTTGTTGAATTTAGTGTCAGTATGATTTGGACATTCATATTGACATAAATGCAGCTTACCGAATTTTTAGGGTCTACAAGAAATAATCACCACCCTTTACAGTGCCTGTAAGGGGAAAAAGAACTATTACCACCAGTAATTGTCACAAACTGAAAATGCCATCACAACACATTAATTACAACCTTTTAATAATGGAACGAGAGTCTCAACTTGTGGAAACTCTGATCAGCATCTCTACCAGTAAAATCACAGATTCCTCCTGAATCAGAGTCTCCACTGTAAGATGTACTTTTCAGTTTGTATTAACATTTATAAGCAATATTTTGAATTCCTTACGCAGGTAGTCATTGATTTATGTGTTTCTATTTTTAGTAATGACGCATAAAGTTCACCTTATTTGAACAGATACACTTGGTAAAATTTGAGTCCTTGATATATAATTTATATCAGGGAGAAATATACCGTACATTCAAACATTATAATTGATCAGTTTACATTTCAGCCTCTATAAGTAAAACTCTGTTAATTAGAAATGGTCTTTCTTAAATATATATAGATGTCAGATCTTTGGAAGATCTCTTATTCCCTTTGACCCGTTTTTCTTGAATTCCTAGCTAAAAAGTAGGATTTTCCTTTTTCCCGCTTGAGATTTGACTTAATAGCTTTAAACTCTGTTTTGTAGACTGTGGTAAAAATAATTATTTCATCTGTTCTCATTTGTTTACATTTGCCTGCCAATGTCAGTTATATACAATTCTAAAATGGTATGCTGTGCAGTGCATGTGGACACATCTTTTGTGCAATTCTGATATCGCAAATACAGAATGGTAAATAAAGTAATGCTGTTGAATTCTGCGTTCATTGTCCCTTTGCCTACAAATATAAAACAACAAGTTTCAGTAAAATAAAATGCACATTATATACAGAAAGTATGAGGTTTTATAATTAAGCGTCCCTGAAAGGGCGCTTCTCTGTTTTCACCTCAGTTTCCTCGCCGCCGCCGCATTATGGTCTCCCTTGAATATCTCCCTTATTATTAGAAGGTTTCAAACCATATTTGGCAGTTATATACCTTAGGCGTGGGAAAATTTCTCTGCATGCTTAAATTTGACCTTTGACCTTTACGAAGGTCACATGACCAAAAACAATTTTTTTAAGTGCACCCCCCACCCCCGCGTCATCGCAGTTCAGGAAAAACTACTTGCTATACAGCCTTATAATTTGGCACACCTGTTCATACTATCGAAAACGTGAGCTGATTAGATTTTGGGAGCAATCCCTTGAAAAATGTCTCATTTATGGGTGATTTTCTCACACCTTCCAATCTGAGAGCCTTAAATTTAGGTCAACCCCCCTATTATCTTCTTAAGTATTGCATTTAGAGCCATAAAATGTATTGGGAGGTAATAGGAAACCATATGTGGAGAGTCTAAATAGCCGGTCAGTTTTACCCCACGGCCCCCCTTATGGGTCAAACTGGGGTCATAAAATAGCTGATTTTGAGTTTTTGCCTTATATCTCCTTTATTGTTGCTTTTATAGCTTCAGAATGTATTAAGAGGTATTGGGAAAGCATATGTGGAGAGTCTAAATAGCCGGTCAGTTTTACCCCCCGACCCCCCCTTATGGGTCAAACTGGGGTCATAAAATAGCTGATTTTGAGTTTTTGCCTTATATCTCCTTTATTGTTGCTTTTATAGCTTCGGAATGTATTAAGAGGTATTGGGAAAGCATATGTGGAGAGTCTAAATGGCCGGTCAGTTTTACCCCCCGACCCCCCCTTATGGGTCAAACTGGGGTCATAGTATAGTTGCTTTGGAGTTTTGCCTTATATCTCCTTTATTGTTGCTTTTACAGCTTCAGAATGTATTAAGAGGTATTGGGAAAGCATATGTGGAGAGTCTAAATAGCCGGTCAGTTTTACCCCTGACCCCCCCTTATGGGTCAAACTGGGGTCGTAAAATAGCTGATTTCGAGTTTTTGCCTTATATCTCCTTTAATGTTGCTTTTATAGATTGAGAATGTATTAAGAGGTATTGGGAAAGCATATGTGGAGAGTCTAAGTAGCTGGTCAGTTTTATCCCCTGACCCCCCCCCCTTATGGGTCAAACTGGGGTAAAAAATAGCTGTTGTGGAGTTTTTACCCGATATCTCCTTCATTGTTGCTTTTATAGCTTCGGAATGTATTAAGAGGTATTGGGAAACCATATCTGGACAGTCTAAATAGCCGGTTAGTTTCACCTCCTGACCCCCATATATGGGTCAAACTGGGGTCATGAAATAGCTTTTGCCTTTATTGTTGCTTTTATGCTTTCACAATGTATTAAAACCTATTGCAAAACCCTCTGGACAATCTAAATAGCAATACATACTTGCACACATGATTATATATGAAGTTATCAATACTCGTGACTGAAATGCCTTGTAGCATTTACACAAAATTTACTAAAGTTACATCCAATGTACATCCAATGTACAACACTTTCTCCAGCTTGTCTATGTCTACAACGCTTGTTTATGTTAATTAAAGAAGACCTTTGTAGGATTTTCCCTGTCATGATATCACTAAGGGGGTTGGTTTATGTAACAGTACTGTGCAGCTTTGTGCATTCTTAGCTTTACAGCATGCTTATTAAGACCACAAGGCATTTTAAACTCTCACGGACGCTTCGCTTTTGTTAGCAAAAACATTCATCTAGTTCTATTGGCTTTCCTATCAATATGTTGTTTGAAGATCAAAGTTCATTGACAACTCATTAATATTCATGAGGTCATGGAAACCCCAACATATAAAAAGGCTGCTTCAAATACTTCAAATTCGCTGACCCTGCACACCCATCACTATGTATGTTTGAATCGTGGAACATCCAGAATGGCCCTGGATTTGTTTTGAATTTTGTGCATGATTACATCTCATTTTGACCAAAATATGAATGTAACCTTTCTAGAATATTAATATCGTCCACAATCATCACCAGTCTGTAACAGAGGAAGGGGTGTTTGAGTGATTTAATTTTCCAGAGACTTTTCTTGGTAGCAAGTGAATAGAAATTAATGAAAATTAATAAGTTAAAAAAGAAACTTAAAAATGACTATCTGGTCACAAATACATGTATTATACTGAATACTTTTTGTGTTTTTTTCTGCAGTCTGTGTATTTTCTGCACTATTTTTTTCCAGGGGACTGGCAGATGTTATCTGTTTTTTTTTCTATTAACTTTTCTGCTGTATATTGTTCTTATATTCCTTACACTAGTTGACATCTCCCCCCTCCCCCCATGAAGGGGGTGGGTGGGTGGGTGGGTGGGGGGGTGACAAATTTTGTTCTGTGTTGTGTAAATTGTTTCATTAGTTTATACATTTTCTGCCCTGTCTGCATTGTGTATAGGAGACTGGCAACAGGAGATCTTTGCTGTGGTGGACAGGGATCAGATACCAGTGTATTGGGGAGGCACAGCCATGGCACCAGATGACAGGTGTTCAGACCATGTATGTAATAACATCATTGTGTGTGATTCAAAAACAATATTCTAACATGACACGGATGTGTCCGTGAATTTGATTGGCCAAACAACAAAATACTTCAAGGCTAAAATACAGCACAACCTTTGCAGCTCCCTGTTATCGCTCATTATTGCTGTCTCGACAGTAATCCATTCTTGTCATAAAAATGTAAATGATAAATGATATTTATAAAATTTAAACACTGATCATGTTAGAATAGGAATACCATGGTTTACCATGGTTTGAGGCAATTAAAACCCCTCAGGCTTTGCCTCTTTGGAGGGGATTATTCCTATATTATTCTATAAATGATTACCCTCAACCCCAAAAGGATCCAGATCATTATTTCAGAATTGTTTTAGGGATTTTTCAACAATATCTGCTCCATAACTCAAAAACTATTTGCCTTGGGTTCTTATTTGTACACAAAGTGTCGCCAATACCTGGTTTGATATTTCTTAAAGGTCATCTGGATCGGCAGTGTACAGAACATTTTTATGGATTCTTTTCCAATATCATGTTTAAGGATATCCAGACAAGGATCTGTGGCAGTGCTTGTTTGAGACTTTGAAACAATATATGACATTTTCTTCACTTGATGGTTTAAAAACATTGCCTGAAAATTACTTTTTGACACCGTTGCTATTATTTAAGATATTGTTTAAAGGTAATACTGAAAGTTTATTTTTTCATCAAATGAAAATTGGGCATATATTGGTTTTGTGGTAGTCATACCATGTCTGCAGAGATTTCCTTTCAGAAGCAGCAATGCAAAAAGTATCTCACAGATTTCAAATTTTGTGTTTTTGTTTACATCAGGAAGGGCAAGAAGCTTTCAGGTGGTGACCTTGACATTCAATGTCAGGGTCAATGGTAGCGTGCGGAAACTCTATTCTGGGCCATTTTTCCAAAATGCTTTATGTATATGTCATGGTACAAAATCCAATCTGGTAGAATTTCAAATTCTACTGGTAGATAGTCAAATTGGAGTTTCTACCAGTAGAAAGTTCAATCCAGGAGAATTTGGTATTGCCCTGAGGTCTGAAATCTAATAAACTTGATCCAGTCTCAGAGATTTAGGTATTGCTCTGTGTACCAGAATGTAATACCGAAATCTTCCGTCCAACGGCTCATGAGTCACGTAACCGCCCATCCCTAAAATTCGCGAATATCCATTTTTTCAGTCATTTTTGTTTAAAACTCACCAAGACTAACAGTATTTTTAGTTAAAATGATCTTTTTTGTTGATTAAACAGGCATTCTTGGCCGTTTTTGCTCAGTAATTACCGTACGTTTACCCTGAGGTATTGATCTAAAAGAGAAATCGATAAATTAACCGGAAATAACAAAAAATTTCGTCATACTTTTTGTGGCGTCTGTACTTGGCGTCTGTTTGTCTCTTCAGAGTTGCCTAATATTTTTGTGAAAAAAATGCCTAAACAAAATTCCTATACAGTTAAACATAAGCTAGAAGCTGTGCAATGGTACAGGGATAATGGTAATTCTATCAGGAAAATAGCTGGATATTTTAAAGTTGATAGGAAAAGGATAAGGGAATGGATAAACAAAGAAGATGAGTTGAGGGCCCATAGTTATGGATCTGATGCAAAAAAACGAAGAATTAACTGTGGTGGGGAGATTATCAGTAGGGATGTGGAAGAAGGGGTGCTAGAATTTTTGATTGACCAAAGGGCTAGAGGTATGGCTGTTTCAAATATAAATCTCAAGGAAAAAGCGCTAGAGATTGCCAAAGACATGGTTGACATTGACGGCAAGCTTGCTAATTTCAAAGCTAGTGATGGTTGGTTAAAACGCTGGAAAAAAAGGAATAACGTAGCCATATTGAGGGGGACCAGTGAGGCACAGAAAATACCTGCAGACTATGGGCAGAAGATAAAAGAATTTTTGGAACTGATCAAGGCCAAACGAAGGCAAAATGATTACACTTTATACAACATTGGAAATATGGACCAAACAATGTGTCGTTTTGATATGGCCCCGACAGCAACCAATAGCCTGAAAAATGAAAGATCTGTCAGGATTGCCACTACCGGTGGATCAAAGAGAGGTTTTACAGTGGCACTTTGTGGCTTGGCAACAGGGGACAAGAAACCAGCATATATATGTTTCAAGGAAAGAAATGGCACTATTCCTCCAAGGGTTTTTGCCAATCTCCGTATTCCTGATAATGTAATGGTTACAGCTAGCCTGAATGGGTGGATGACCGGAGACAAAATGAAACATTGGGTTAACAGAGTTTGGGGCCAGAATGTGGATGATGTCAGGCGCCTGATTATATTAGACAGGGCTAGAATACACACCATGCTTGCTACCGTGGAGGAATTGTCACAGAGAGACACAGATGTTGTGTTTGTGCCTGGCGGATGTACCCCAATAGCCCAACCTGCAGATGTTGCTTGGAACCTGCCATTCAAGACTGCCCTGCGAAAAGAATGGAAGGCTTGGAGAGAACAGGACATTAGGACTCCCCAAAATAATTTAAAAATGGCTACACGTCAAGATGTCATTAACTGGGTGTCAAAAGCTTGGAGAGCAGTTAAGGAGGAAACTGTAAAGAAATCCTTCAAGTATTGCGGTATCAGTAACAAGTTGGATGGGACAGAGGATGTGTTGTTGTCTGACAACATGATGGACGCCATTGATGAAGCAGGCAGACTGGAAGAGCTACGAGATGAGGCAGCCCAACTGCTATTCATGTCTGACTCGGACACAGATAGTGAATTCTCGGGCTTTTCTGAGTCAGATCTTACTGATAATTGACTTTTAAAATAAATTTTGAAATAATTAAGATGGATATCATTTTCACAAAAAAATTACTTCTTAAGATAATCACAATGACTTTGGGACATTTGGGACTTTGTTTGATGTTTGTTTTTCTGTTGTTGTTCACAAGCTTGGAAGTTGATGTAAAATAAAGTGAAAAATATAATTATTAAGCTGGTACAATCTTTAAATGTTCCCTCTTAAAATGCTTATTTCATGGTATTTCAGTGAGAAAGCATGCTTTAAGAAACCGGGTCTGACTGCACCACTTTCATCAAGGATAAAATTTAGGGTACCAGTCTACTATATTACAGGTGAAAAAATGCCGGTTAAATTATTGAAGGTAAATAGTTGCAGGTACACCAAAATGGAAACAAGTCTAAATAAACGGAATAAAGCCTGGTAAAGTGTACTAAATACATGGATTATCTCAGGTATGTTGCTTAAACACATTCTATAATTACGACGTAATCGCGTAACCGCCCATCCCCAACTTTTGAAGAATTTCTCGTATTATCGCCCATGTGCAGTTACGCGGAAGATTTCGGTATTTGTAGAAACTCAATATAAGCTTGAAGACAAAAAAGTGAGTCTTCTGTACATATAAATCTGTCACTTAAGCAAGGTGCAGTTTCGTAAATGAAGAAAATATTTTGCTCTAACACACCATTTTTCAAGGGAAATCTGTAATATGGACTTTATTAACTGATGTAAGATTTAAGTGTCCTATAACAAGTGTTATACAAAGTACAGTTTTAGTCTAAACTTTGACAGCAGTGACTTCCTACATGGCATTTAGTTGACCAATTAACACCTATGCTTCTAGTAGCATTTGTTTGTCACAACTGTCCAGTTGGTCTCAGCATGTAAAGCTTGTAGTACTGTCACCTCATCCAGAGTTTCAACATCTAGATTGGGATATCATCCAAGTTTTAGAATTCGGACCCCAGGGCAATACCCAAATCTCCTGGATTGGACTTTCTACTGGTAGAAACTCCAATTGGACTTTCTATCAAGTTTATGTTGGTAGTAAGTCAAATTGGACTTTCTACAGATTGGACTTTCTATCATGACATATATATAGATATATCTCCTCTATAAATGTGTAGCCATTGAACTTGAATCATTAAAAGTCATCTAGAGCCCAAAAGTCCATACTGAGGTATATTTGCACATGTTCACCTCAAAATACTCATATTTCCTAATTTTGGTCCTAGAGGCCTCAGGCATGTAATGTCAAAACAATTTGTAAGAAGTCATGAGTTGTAAAGTTTTAGGTGATGTCAGATTTGACCTGTGACAGCTGCTTTAAGGTCAAATGCTGTCGAGGAAAGATTGAGTGGATTGGCGTTAAGGCCTTATAATTATATCCCCAGACGAAAGTCGGGGATATATTGGATTTAGGTCCGTCGTGCCGCCGCCGTAGAAATTTCCTTGTGTACGCGATAACTCAAAAACGGATTAATATTTTTTTTCAAACTTGGTACACATGTTAAGGATGCCCAAAGGAAGATCCCTATTTTAAGGTGACCTTAAACTCCCAATAATAAAGAACTTATGGCCACCTTAAGGTCAGAAATTGCACTTTTGGCCACTTAGAGCCCTCTAGGTCACAAACTATGAGGCTTATCTGCCTCAAATTTTACCTGAGAACACATTAATATATTCTTAGTACATGTGCCGAAAATCAAGACTTTAAGTTGAGGAGAAAATTGTCTTTGAGGCCCATAAAGACCCCACTTAGGACTTTTTTCCTATATTTTTAACTTATTTTGCCCTATAATTTGGAAGTGGTAATTCTGATGAGTCTCAAACTGCACTAGATGTAACTCTTATATGTAATCCTTGTCTGTGAAAAATTTAAAGGCTGTAGGTTTACCTGTTAGGCTGACTTAAGATCTCAAAATTGCCCACAGAGACCCAATTTATGGACTTTTTGCCATCTTCAAGCACTGTAGCTTTCAAACTATGTCTCTCATCTAAGTGAAATATCATCTGAGAATATATCAATATGTTTTTCTTGTATGTACTCCAAAATTTAGGCCTTTAATAGACATTCCTTATTTATATATTTGATTTTATTTTAGTGATAAGATTAACTGGGCTTTTTGTATTTGATTACCCCTTTTATATTATAAGTGTTTGTTTACCATTTGTGCTGCAGCACTCCATCTCTTTGTAGTCCCACCCCCCATCCCCACCCACCTCTGGGACCTCCAGCTATTGAGTGACACTAAATAAACAAAGGTATACAGATCTTCTGTAATAGTGAGAGAGGTGTGGAGAAGGGGAGAGAGGTGGGGTGGGAGGTGGTGTTTGCTTCATTATCTAATTATCTAAGACAAAGGGAGTCAGAACTGAGATTGTGTCACATATTTAGGTTGCATATATATGGACCACATATATAGGAATTGAGGAAATGAATAACTGAAAAACAATGCAAATTCTAAAAATAATATAATAAAATAATAATATAAATAATATATGATTTTTAAATAATATTTTATTTGTGAACAAATATAGAAACAGAGATACGCTTTTGGAATTATGAATTTAGAATGGACATTCAATCATCAATCATTTAAATACTTTGAAAATAGGTTCAGAGTTACCCTTTGCAGGAAGATTGAAAAGTATGATGAGTTGAGTTAAAAATAATATTTTATTTGTCAACAAATATAGAAACAGATATGCTCTTTTGAGATTATTAATTTAGAATGGACATTCAATCATCAATCATTTAAATACTTTGAAAATAGGTTCAGAGTTATCATTGCAGGAAGATTGAAAATATGATCTGTTGAGTTATGTATTCGACGTCTGGGGATACACCATCTTCCTTGGGAAGATATAAACTTAGTAGATTGATGTGCTGAAGTCCATATAACTTTTCCCAATAATTATGGCATACAACAAATGGATTAAATAAAAAATTCCCGATCAAAACCTGTGGCGTGAGTGATGACCTGTCTGGGGATATGTTGGCGCCGAGTTGGCCCAATCTAGTTAATATTTTATTGATCCTAGGTTAAAATGTGAAACAACTTAAAGCTGTGAGTATTTGGGAAGTGTCAGATGCGAAAGGAATAATTGAAAGACAAAAAATGAATTATTTGGAGTGTAAAATTGTTCAATACCATAAGTTGGGGGCCACAGTGGCAGAGTGATAACACTCTCGCCTCCCACCTCTGAGATCAGAGTTCGGTTCCCTTCCTGACCTCAAGTGGGAAAGCTGGTAGTTGCCTGCCGTTTGGTCGACAGTTAACAGTACAGAACCTTGACCAACTGTACTGGTTTCCTCTGCCCATAAAACTACCCGTCGTGATATGACCTAAACAATGTGTTGAAAGCTATGTTAAAACCCAAATAAATAAATAAAAAGATACCATAAGTTATACAAATATTCCTATAAAAATTGACCTGAAAATAAGTCATTTGCTACTATTAAATCAAAGTAATGTTAATACCCCAGTCACATTACAGGCAGTATAATCTGCGGTTACTGGGGCGTTGGGCCAAACGCCTCCCCCCCCCCCCCCCTCCTACAACTAGAGCCCAAGGTTTGTATGTGAACTTGTGACACAGTGGTGAAACGTCCAATACCCGCCGCGTTCTACAGAAGTTTTAAAAATGTTTGAAATTTCCTCCTCTGACCGCCTTACCATGAGTTGTCTTTCGGTGTAATACGGCGACATATATACCACCGTTAGTGTGATGGATACACCAAATATCGGAAGATATGAGGCGTCCTTATAGGCGGTTCTGTTGTCGAGTAAAACCTCTAACCGCGGGACATACTGCCTGTAGTGTGACTGGGGCATTAAAAAAGGCAGCTCGAGTACAAAATTTACTACTCGTTTTAGCCTTAGTTTGGTTTTGATATTAAAAGAGAGGATGATGTATTTTATGCTTGCAGATAAACCATGGCTACCCAGTGCCACAGAAGTACTTCATCAGTGAACAAGTGAGTGTGGACAGGGACAAGATGTCCACCATCATGGTGATACGGGGAAATACTTACAACCTGTCATACGATGT
This sequence comes from Sabellastarte sp. h YS-2021, assembly GCA_964017235.1. Lineage (NCBI taxonomy): Eukaryota > Metazoa > Annelida > Polychaeta > Sabellida > Sabellidae > Sabellastarte > Sabellastarte sp. h YS-2021. Next base: position 90,335,017 of record OZ024933.1, on the reverse strand, counting down.
CAAAGCCAGAGCCACGGTTATCAGGTCAGCTCTTTCTCCTCACATTACAACAAATAATAATAAATGATGGAAATTTACTGCCTTAAACTGACAGGCCAGAGATATTTCAAACTATTGGTCATATTCCAGTATGTAACACAGTCTCAGGTTCTGGGTTCAGTTCCAGGCCTGGCCTGTAATGGAAGCAGTGTTCGAAACTACCAAGTTCTGCTCCGGGCCATCTTTTTTTCGCAAATGTGTAGCCCGGCTGGCCATTAACTCTAGCGAGAACATGTGAAGTCGAAACAAAACTTTAATGCTCTGGTTCCTGATTAAACGCGAAGAAAAAATTGTATGACAACCAGTCGAAATACTCGAAACGTATTAAAATCGAGAGAACTTCGCTGAATTTCTGCTTTCCGATGGTAACGTTTCGAATGCAAACACGCTAGTACATGGGACGTCTTCATTTTTTAAAGATTTGGAATTAAGATTTTTATCAATAATAAAAAAAATAAAATATAGAAAATAAAGAGATTTAAATTTTAATTTTATTGGGCTATTTAAATTTCATACAGGCCATGAAAAGTGAAAAGTTAATGGCCCTCCTGGCCATCTGGCTTTCGTTAGGTAGTTCATACACTGAATGGAAAACTTTGTAGTGGCTGGCCAGTGTCTGATGCTATGGAGGGTGGAATGTTGACCAACTAGTATGCACTGCTGTCCTCCATCCCCTCTTAACTATCCATTGTGATAGGATTTTGCCATTATTTGTGCTCATTTCTGCATGTAAAGTAAGGGATCAAAGTTTCACTACAAAGATTGGTGATTGTTTTTTATTCCAGGGGACTGGTATTCAAATGAATTCAAAATTCTGTATTTATATTCTGGTGTTGTTTGAGTATTTGTGTAAACTCTATGCTAGTGGCTAATAAAATACTGTATACTTTGTATTGGTGAGTCTATTTTCAATAGCAGTGCTTTATACAGGTGAGTATTTTAGCGCTTCACAATATTTATACTTGATACAGGTGGATGACTCTATTTACTATATGTATACTTTATACAGGTGAGTGAGTCTATTCACTACATATTGCTTTATTCAGGTGGGTGAGTGTATTTCCTACATTATATACTTTACATGGGTGGGCCAGTGTATTTATTCTCAGATTACATTACACAATTAAGTCTGTTTACTATATCTGTACATTATACAGGTGGGTGTTTGAGTCTGAAGGCCATGACGTCGGGTTCTCTGTGTTTTATACAGGTGGGTGAATGTATTCTATTTATACATTATATAGGTGAGTCTGTCTGTACTTTATACAGGTGGGTGTTTGAGTCTGAAGGCCATGACGTTGGGTTCACTGTGTTTTATATAGGTGGGTGAATGTATTCTATCTGAACATTATACAGTGAGTCTGTCTGTACTTTATACAGGTGGATGTTTGAGTCTCAAGGCCATGACGTTGGGTTCACTGTGTTTTATATAGGTGGGTGAATGTATTCTATCTGAACATTATACAGGTGAGTCTGTCTGTACTTTATACAGGGGGATGTTTGAGTCTCAAGGCCATGACGTTGGGTTCACTGTGTTTTATATAGGTGGGTGAATGTATTCTATCTGAACATTATACAGGTGAGTCTGTCTGTACTTTATACAGGTGGGTGTTTGAGTCTGAAGGCCATGACGTTGGGTTCACTATGTTTTATACAGGTGGGTGAATGTATTCTATCTATACATTATACAGGTGAGTCTGTCTGTACTTTATACAGGTGGGTGTTTGAGTCTGAAGGCCATGATGTTGGGTTCACTATGTTTTATACAGGTGGGTGAATGTATTCTATCTGAACATTATACAGGTGAGTCTGTACTTTATACAGGTGGGTGTTTGAGTCTGAACGCCATGATGTTGGGTTCACTCTGTTTTATACAAGTGGGAGAGTGTATTCTATCTGTACATTATACAGGTGAGTCTGTCTGTACTTTATACAGGTGGGTGTTTGAGTCTGAGGGCCATGACGTTGGGTTCACTGTGTTTTACGCGGAGTCACGTGAAAAGTACAAGAGGAAGGAGATGAGTACTGTGGTTGAGAGTATGCGCTGTGACAGTCATGTGACCCCCGAGTATGGAAACCACAGTTGTGAGCGACCCGGAGTGTGTGAGTGCTTGTTATTAAATAAAAGTATAAAGACATATTCACCTATCCACCTCTTCTAGAAACACCAGACAAGGCAGCCCTAAACTTTAAGTTCCTTCACAACCCCACCTTTGACCATGTAGTTCACAAATCACAGAAGCTTTTTTTCAAATGCCTTCTGTTATTATGCACCTGCTCTTTGGAACAGCTCTGCTCCACCCTTCCAAATAAGAAACAGCCCCTCTGTCACTTCCTTCAGGAAACGTTTGAAAACTCACCTCTTTAACTCTGGTTTCCCCACTTTCTCCTTTCCTTTCAGTTACACCCGCATCCCTTCATTACCGACCTTGACCGCTCCTTGACTATCCTAAAGATCACTATTTTTGTTTGCCTAGTGCACAGAGTTCCACACTGTGGGGAAGATATTGCGCTTGCAAAGCATTAGATTAGACATATGAAATCACCAGTGGACAAACAACACTGATAATTTTTACACCACAGCCCTTAATGGCTGTTGGGGTATTGTTTTCACCCATGGTGTCCGGATGGTTGGGCGGGTGGGCGGGGGGAAATAGTTTGTCCGGGCTGTATCTCAGAAACCGTAAGGTGTAGGAAGTTGATACTTGGTAGGGACATTGGTTAGGGGGTGTAGCTGTGCAACGTCATGGTCTGACCTTGATTTGACCTTTGACCTTGCCGTAGTGACCTTGAGTTTGAAAATCTTGTCCGGGCTATATCTCGGAAACTGTAAGGTGTAGGAAGTTGATACTTGGTAGGGACATTGGTTAGGGGGTGTAGTTGTGCAACGTCATAGTCTGACCTTGATTTGACCTTTGACCTTGCCGTAGTGACCTTGACCTATAAAATGTTGTCCGGGCTTTATCTAGGAAACTGTAAGGCTTGGGAAGTTGATATTTGGTAGGGACATTGGTTAGGGGGTGTAGGTGTGCAACGTCATGGTGTGACCTTGATTTGACCTTTGACCTTGCCGTAGTGACCTTGACCTATAAAATGTTGTCCGGGCTATATCTCAGAAACCGTAAGGTGTAGGAAGTTGATACTTGGTAGGGATATTGATTAGGGGGTGTAGGTGTGCAACGTCATGGTCTGACCTTGATTTGACCTTTAACCTTGCTGTAGTGACCTTGACCTATAAAATATTGTCCAGGCTTTATCTCGGAAACTGTTAGGTGCAGGAAGTTGATATTTGGTAGAGACATTGGCTAGGGGGTGTAGGTGTGCAGCATCATGGTGTGACCTTGATTTGACCTTTGACTTTGCCATAGTGACCTTGACCTATAAAATCATCAGGGCTGTATCTCGGAAACCGTAAGGTGTATGAAGTTGATACTTGGTAGGGACATTGGTTATTGGCTATAGGTGTGTATTATCATGGTGTGACCTTAATTTGACCTTTTACCTTGCCGTAGTGACCTTGACCTTTAAAATCTTGTTGCACCTTTGGGTCTGTCTTTTGATGCAGATTAAGCAAAAGTCATATTAGAATTTATTAAAAATTTTACTTTCATAACTTCCCATTGTAAGAGATAGAATTTCATCGAGTGAGCCGCAGATTTTACTCCAACACCACACATAAGCATTCATTAAATGTATTTCCACTTCTGTATGCATGGTAATATTCAAACCATCTAAACCATAATTCGGAAATGCAGATGTATATAAAGAGTGTTGAATTTTAGTTTACTGATTAATGCTGTCATCTTGTCATTGAATTATCTTGTTTTAATACTTCATCTTTATATGCATTATCTTTCTTTTAAACATTATTTCTCCATTTAAACATTGTTTGGACCTTTATATAACTGACAGTGCTCTGAAAGTATCCTGAAGTTTGTACTGGTACAGTACTTCTATATCTCATGGTGTTGAAAATATTTCCCAAGGCTGTGGGGTACAGGCATCTCTGATGCTATTTTTGTTTTTGAGTGATGGGGAAAGCTTTCTGATTTTTATGATTTCTTTTGACCATCCTATCTTATCTGGTGCAGAATTTTCATGAATTTTCCTTCCTTTTAATCAATATTAAGGCAACTTTTACACATTATGCAGAATTCCACATGCTTGATTTTCTATATTATTTACATGATTTATCAGTAGTTACAACTGGTGCAGTGATATATAAGAGTAATTATGTTCCCCAAAACAGGCTAACTTTGTTGAGATGAGAAATTAACAAACTAATTACTAATACAGTAAATAAAAATCATAAATAACGTGTGTGCGACTTTATTTTCAACCTTATTTGTCCACTTGAGTTTATATGTCACACAAGCTTTTCATTATTTCTGAATTTCTTTGAATCAATCTCCTTACTCTGCTGTCAGTTACATTTTGCTTGTAAACAAATTGTAGGTATCCAGATTCAGGTCGGGTATTACAGAACCAAGGTTATCAAATAGCTACAGTGAATTTCTGTGTCATGTGACATATGCTATTATTGCAGAAATAACTGCTTACAAACAATCGGCTATAAGAGATTTTGCAATGAATAGCAATATTAGAATCATGAAGGTGAAGAGATTGAAATTGGTTGTTTCTATTCTAACATTACAAAATTTTAATGATTTCATATGCTATTCTTATCCTGATTTTAATGAATGAAAAAAACAGGCTTTTTGACCCGTTTTACTTTGCTTGGGTTATTGTCGGAATAGCCATAATGAGTAATATGCTGATTTTGCCGATGAAATATTTACTAGTTATGTCCACCTCACTGGGGGGGTGGACATATTATTTTTGCTTTTTCCGCCGTCCGGTGTCCCACTTGGTTTCCAGACATTTTAGGCAACAGTTCTTATCCTATCTTTACCAAATTTGGCATGCAGGTTTATTGGGTTAACTTGTATGGGATTGCTTTTGGTGATGGTAGCTCTATAGCTAACTGAGTAATAGCTACTTTGCTACTTTTGAGTAGCTCTTTGGTTTCCAGACATTTTAAGGAATGCTATTAAGCCTAGCTTTCTGAAATATGGTATGGAGGTTCATTGGGTTAATAGCTTGTATGGGATTGCTTTTGGGGGGAATTGCTTCATAGATGAGTAAGTAATTAATTAAATAAATGAGTAATTGGCTATTTTGAATACTGAAAAAGGCAAATGTGCTCATATCTCCTAAACCGTGCGAGATAGAGCGATTTCGTCGAAATTTTCGACCCACAGGATATCTTAGCATTGTACTATTTGCAATTTTCCAAAAATTTTCCCCTCCTCAAAAATGGCGGCCATTTTGAATTTTCGAATTTTTGCCAAAAATGGCAAAACACAAATTTGCTTCTATCTCCTTAACCGTGCGAGATAGAACGATTTCGTCGAAATTTTCGACCTACAGGGTATCTAAGGAATGTAATCTTTACAATTTTCAAAAAATTTTCCGCTCCCAAAAAATGGCGGCCATTTTGAATTTTCGCCAAAAATGGCAAAACACAAATTTGCCTCTATCTCCTTAACCGTGCGAGATAGAGCGATTTCGTCAAAATTTTCGAATCATGTAAATCCTCCAGTGGGAAAAGGGGGGTGTTTGCTGTTCTAAAAGAAATTTACATTATATGTACTGATTGTTTCTCAAACAACTGTTTAGGTCTGACTTTTAAAACATCCTGGGATGGGATCACTGTGTGATTATGCATCTACACATGTAAAACTGACTGTAATTGTACTCAGGGATAATTTACCTCAGTCATTTACAATAGGAGGCGGTAAAACATTCTAGTATGGAAACAGTATGTTGTTATTTATCTACACATGTTATTTGTGTAAAACTGAATGTATTTGTATTCAGTATTAATATTCCTTAGTACTCACCAGAGTTAGTAAAGAAAGGTATGGTATTGTGCATGTAATTGTGTAATGCTGAACTGATCTGTAATCAATGATAACCTATTTCAGTTTGTTAACGGTAAATACAACTAACATACACTTGTTACTTGTACAACACAGAATAGATTTGTAACTAGGGCCAATGTAATTCAGGTCATACGGTTGGTGCCAATAATGCTCGTACATACCGAATTCCTAAAAATTTCCACTGGATTACTTCACAGACACAATCAAATACTCGTGTATTAATGGACATTCACAATCAAATACTCGTGTATACCATAATTAATAGGCCAACATGTAAAGATCCTTTTCCTGCACTGACGATGTAAATCCTCCAGTGGGAAAAGGTGGGTTTATTATTTTTGAAAGCAGTTTTACAGTAAATGTAATAGCAAGAAATGCTTTTCAGATAATTCCATGGGTCTGACAGTAAAAATATTCTGGTATGGGAACGGTATGTTATTCCGCATCTACACATGTTAATTGTGTAAAACTAATTGTGCTTGTACTCAGGGCTAATCTACTTCAAGTCGTTTATTGCTGGATGCGGTAAAAATATTCTAGTATGGAAACAATATGTTGTTGTGCATTTACACATGTTATTTGTGTAAAACTGAATGTAATTGTGCTTTGATGTTAATGTATTATACGTGGTTTATTATTGGTGGCAAGTAATGCTAGTATATACCAGAGTTGTAAAAGTTATTCGATTACTTGATGGGTGTAACTAACCACTAATGAAAAATAGCCTTATAGGTGAAGAAACCCCTTTTCCGCACTGACGATGAAAATCCTCCAGTGGGAAAGGATAGGGTGCTTAGTATTTTTGACAATAGATTTATATTATTTAGTAATTTATTCAGTACTTTTGGCAATGGTTTTACAGTATCAGAAAACCTTTCTGTCTTTAACCCCTATGTAAATAGTGAATGCAGAAGACAAAAAAAGGGGAAAGAATGAAAAAAAAAAAAAAAAAAAAAAATGAAACTTATCATGTAGGGCCAATTAAGATAATGTAACAAAAAAAATTTTCTTGTCCACAACTCCAACTAGCCAGTATAATATGGACAAAAAATTGTTGTTTTCAAATGTTGTTGATTGTTTTTCTGTTTTGTTTTTCTGTTTTTCTGTTTGTAATTGGTCAGATATAACTCATATTCAAAATGAAGCACAATTGCTCGAAAGTGTATGTCATGGAGGCTACTTGGGAAACATAATTTCAAAAGATAGCTATGTATGTTCATTGAAGGTTCCAAATGTGCGAGGAGGTCGTTGCTATTTGTTTAGATATGGAGTTACATAATATTCTTAAAGTGTCATCAGCAAATGTGCAGGGAATAAGAGATAAACTTAAACGAATAGATGTCTTATCATATCTTCTTGTTGACTCTAATATTCTGTGCCTTCAAGATACACATCTTACTCCTACGGATGTCAACAGCCTAATGTTACAATTTCCGGATCATGAGATTCTAGTAAGTGGCTCTAAAACTAATTCTAGAGGCGTAGCAATTTTTATCAAAAAAATTTTGAATACAAAATTAAATACTCGAGCATTGATCAAAAAGGTAACCTGATTTTAGTAGATTTGCAGTTGGGGGAAATATCTCTGAGGCTATTAAATGTGTACGCTCCCAACATCGATAACCCTGCTTTCTTCATAAAAATTAGAGAATATATGGAAGATTCGACAGAAATGTACACCCTATTATGTGGTGATTTGAATCTGGTGCTTGACCCCAAGATGGATTCTCAGAATTATTTACACCTCAATAATCCTAAATCACGATCTATACTAATAGAATCGATGCAAGCACTAAATCTTTCTGATATTTTTAGACAGGTAAATCCGGGTGTGAGGCGCTACACTTGGCGCAGGAAAAATCCAGTGAAACAAGCTCGTCTTGACTATGCAATTGGAACTAACAGTTTGCTAGATATAGTGCATTCTTGTAATATACTACCTGGCTATAGAAGTGATCATTCTCGAATAGAAATAGGATTATTGCTAGACTCTTTTAAAAAAGGGAAAGGCATATGGCGTTTCAATTGTAGCCTGCTGAAAAATCTTGAATACTTACAACATGTTCAAGAGTGGATCAAAGAAGTTAAAGTACAATATGCCGTACCAATTTACCAACCAGATAGCATACATAAAGTGGAGGACACTGATATTCACTTTACAATTCCAGATGCTATGTTTTTAGAGATGCTATTACTAAATATAAGGGGCAATACAATAAAATATTCCAGTAAACTTAAAAAACAATCAAATCAAAAGGAAAACAAACTAATTAAAGAAATTGAATATCTTGAAAGTCTATCAAATAACAGTGATGCAAACCTAATCTGCTCTAAGAAGGATGAGTTACAAAAACTAAGAGAGGTTAAGTCAAGGGGATTTATGATAAGGTCTAGAGTGCAAGACATCCAAATGAATGAAAAACCTACTAAGTTCTTTTGTAACTTAGAAAAAGTTAAATATGTTGATAAAACAATAAAGAAGATTATACTTCCTAATGGAAAATTAGTTCAGTCACAAAAGGAAATATTGGCCCAAATCAGACAGTACTATGCTAATCTTTTTTCCTGTAAAGATGAAAAATGCATTGATGAAGAAAATTTGGAGAATTTGTTTACTACCAAAAGAAAACTTACAATGCTTGAATCTGAAGCTCTAAATGGACCAATTACTATAACAGAGTTAGGCAGCATAGTTAAAAGCATGAAAAATAATAAAACACCAGGCATAGATGGTTTCCCTGCTGATTTTTTCAAAGTTTTTTGGAAAGATTTTAAAACATATATACTGAGAGCTCTAAATGAAAGTTATGTAAGTGGAATCTTACCACCTAGTCTAAGACAGACTGTTATATGCTGTCTGCCTAAAGGTAACAAACCGAGGGATAATATGAAAAACTGGCGGCCAATTTCTCTAACAAGTGTACTGTATAAAATGGCAACAAATGTGATTGCTTCTAGACTTAAGAAAGTCCTCCCAGATTTAATTTCGCAATCTCAAACAGGTTTCATTAAAGGGAGATTTATTGGGGAGAGTACCAGACTTGTCTACGATGTTATGAATTATACTGAAGTTAAAAAAATCAAAGGATTGTTGATGTTTATTGATTTTGAAAAAGCTTTTGATTCGGTATCATGGAAATTTATGTACAAGGTACTACGTCACTTCAACTTTAGTGAGGAATTTGTCAATTGGATAACTCTCTTTAATAATAAAATAACAGCCTCAGTACTCCAAGTTGGTGTTTTATCGGAATTTTTCCCAATTGAAAGAGGATGTAAACAAGGGGACCCCATATCTCCATATCTCTTTCTGTTATGTGCCCAGGTACTGTATGAAATGATCCAAGGTAACACTATGGTCAAAGGTATAAAAATTGGTCAAGAAGAAATCAAAATTTCACAATTTGCTGATGACACTACAATTTTTATGGATGGTTCAGAGAGCTCCTTGCAACAAATATTAAATATCTTAGAAGTCTTTGGATCTCTATCAGGTCTGAAAATGAACATGTCTAAAACAAAAATGGTATGGATTGGACAAAGGAAATACTCCAAGGAAAAACTTTGCTGTGCTAGCGCCTTAAACTGGGGTACAAATTTTTTCACCTTGCTGGGGATAGATTTTGATGTTAATTTACAAAATATACCAGCTCACAACTACTCCAAAGCACTTACCAGAGTCGAGGAAATAATTTCTGCTTGGAAAAAAAGAGCCTTGACACCTCTAGGCAAAATTACTGTTATTAAATCATTAATATTATCCCAACTGAATCATTTGTTCATGGCTATTCCACTTCCAAATAATAATTTTTGTGCAGATTTGAATAAAAAACTTTATAAATTTTTGTGGGATGGGAAACCAGAAAAAATAAAGCATACAACTATCTGCCAAAACAAAATAGATGGTGGTCTAAAAATGCCAGACGTAGAGAAATTTATCAAATCCTTAAAATGCACTTGGATAAGGAGACTTATAACCTCTCCGACCAGCCCATGGGCTAAATTATTTGAAAGATCATATGGACCTATTGAATCATTGTTCAAAGTGGGTCCTTTTTGGGGGATAAAAAGTAACAAAAGAGTACCCAATGACTTCTGGAAAGAGATCTTTGTATCGTGGAACATAATAGATCAATCAGTTCAAACAAGAACTGAACAAAGTGTGCTTTCAACCTGTCTGTGGTATAATAGTAAAATAGGAAATCCTAATATATTTTGGAAAACATGGTCTGACAAAGGGATATCTGTGATCGGGGATATTGTTCATCAAAATCTTAAAATGATGAGTAGTAAAGAAATTGAGGTAAAGTTTGGCTTTCACATAAGAAATTTCTTGGAATACTTTCAAGTCAGTTCAATGGTACAAAGATACATTAATGATAATAAACATTTATTCATTCAAGTTTATCAACTAGAGAGACCATTCATCCCACAACATATATCCCTTTTTTTCCAATGTAAACAAGGATGTAGAAATATCTACAATAAGGTAAAGACAAAAGAAGTAGAATGCGGATATAGAGCCAAATGGAATAAAGATCTTGGTATACAGATAGACAATACAACATGGAGAAGAGTCTTTTATCTTATATTTAATGTAGAACAGGATAATAACTTGATCTGGTTTCAGTATAAGTTGATACATAGAATACTTGGTACAAACAGTCAAATGTATAAAATGTCCATTGAGAAATCAGACAAATGTAGAGTTTGTCAATCTGATTCTGAAACATTTATCCATCTCTTTGTGAAATGTCGGTATGTAGTAGACTTATGGAAAGATCTAGAAATCTGGATACATTCCACTTTGGGGAAATTAATAAATTTTTCACCCCTGGATATAATCTTAGGATATTTACACAGGGACAATCAGTATATTCCAATCAACATATTAATTGCTACTACTAAATACTATATTTTCAAAAGTGCTTTAAATAAAAGTGTTCCAAATATATCGGGGCTTAAAAATAAATTAAAGAAAAAATATGAGGAACAATTTTATATTAATTCAGAATGTGATTTTGGAGAAAAACTCTATACTAGTTGGGGTATTTTTAACAATCTGTTTGAATTAGCCTAATAATTCATACCAGGTATAAGGTCAGATTCCATTCATCAGATATGTAGCCTTATAATGTTAACATATTCAGTGCAAATAGTAAAATTTTGTTAAAAAGTTTTTTGTGTTATGTAACATTATTTATATTGTGACATTATTTATATTGTGACATTATTTATATTGTGACCAATAAAAAAAAAAAAAAAAAAAAAAAATTTCGACCCACAGGGTATCTTGTACTCTTGCCAATTTTTAAAAAAATTTTCCCCTCCCCAAAAATGGCGGCCATTTTGAATTTTCGAATTTTTGCCAAAAATGGCAAAACACAAATTTGCTTCTATCTCCTTAACCGTGCGAGATAGAGTGATTTCGTCGAAATTTTCGACCCACAGGGTATCTAAGGAATCTACTCTTTGCAGATTTTTAAAAAATTGTCCCCTCCCCAAAAATGGCGGCCATTATGAATTTTTGCCAAAAATGGCAAAACACTAATTTGCTTCTATCTCCTTAACCGTGCGAGATAGAGTGATTTCGTCGAAATTTTCAATCCACAGGGTATCTAAGGAATGTACTCTTTGCAATTTTCAAAAAAATTTTCCCCTCCCCAAAAATGGCGGCCATTTTGAATTTTCGAATTTGTGCCAAAAATCCAAAAATGGAGGCTATTTTGATTTTTCGAATTTTTACACAAAATTGCTTCTATCTCCTTAACCGTGCGAGATAGAGCGATTTCGTCGAAATTTTCGACCCACAGGGTATCTAAGAAATGTACTCTTTGCAATTTTCAAAAAATTTTCCCCTCCCCACATATGGCGGCCATTTTGAATTTTCGAATTTTTGCCCAAAATGGAAAAACACAAATTGGCCTTAACCGTGCAAAATAGTTATTTCGTTGAAATTTTCGACCCATAGGGTATCTAAGAAATGTACTCTTGGCAATTTTCAAAAAATTTTCCTTTTCCCAAAAATGGCGGCCATTTTAAATTTTCAAATTTTCAAATAGAAAAACAGGAATTTGCTTCTATCTTCTTAACCGTGCAAGATAGAGTGATTTCGTCCAAATTTTCTTCCCAAACAATGCAAAAAGGCATGAAGCTGAAATAATTTACATGTACACTAATAAATATTTAAGCATTATTGATATATTTTACAAATGAAACAGGGTCTTGTAAGACTACTGTACAATTTTGGCAAAAGGTTCATGGGGTGGACATTACACATGATAATGTGTGTTCTTCTATTCTATCCTGTTTCTATTCGCACCTACTATCAACAGGGCGTCCTATTTCTAGTTTAGTCAATCAGATTCACCGTCACAGCTGTGTCATGTTAGAATGACTTATATCCCTTGTTTGATTCTTTTTATTTGTTTTATCTTATAAAAAATGCAGTTTTCAAATCGAAATGATTGTGTTTCATGCACTTCAAGTATGAATGTAGATATCCTACTTTCAGACATCCTGCAGTTTGACAACTCCTACAGTTGGGTGAACAGTAAGACTGTTCATTATGAAGTGGAGCTGCTGGAGCCTGATGAGGATATGCTTGGTACTGGCCTCACTCAAACTGCACACAATGGACTGGAACATGTTACTGAAATCATGGAAGAAACCCATCTCTGAAAAGTACCCGTCAGTCAAAACAAAGACTTCACCCATCTTTAAACATTACCAGTCAGTCAACACATAGACTCCGCCCATCTTTAAAAAAATTACTGGTCAGTAAACACATAGGCTCTTCCCATCTTTAAACCATACCAGTCAGTCAACACATATACTCCACCCATCTTTGAACAGTAAAGTCAGTAAACACAGATTCCATCCCTCTTTAAACAGTACCAGTTAGTCGACACATAGACTCCACCCATCTTTAATCAATACCTGTCAGTCAACACAAAACTCGCCCATCTTTAAACAGTACCAGTTAGTTTACACATAGACTTCACCCATCTTTAAACAGTACCAGTTAGTCAACACATTGCATAGCTAACACCATAATGACTGTAAAGCAAACCCATTAACCCACAGAGTTCTGTCAGAATAGAAACTGTCCATTCAAATCAGCTTACGTATACATGTTATTGTTGTGTATGTCTGTGTTTTGCCTTCTATTTCAAATACTGCCAACGCTTGTGTAATGACGAGTGAAAACCCAATTTTCTATGTGTATCAAGTCATGTTACTTTTGTAAGTCAAAAGGCAAACATAGTAACACTCAAGAACATATAAGGATTTTTATATATCTGTGTTTAGATAAAGTTATCATACTTAATGTGTGCTATATAACTGCCTTTAACAAACTGTTGTAGAAGTGTTTCTGTTTTACCAAAATGACTATAATATATTAACTGGTGTTTTACTGTGTTTCACACTTGTTGACATACAGCGTTAGTGATGAGTGTCACTTTGTGCATAAATTCATTTAATTGTGTTGTTTGTGACTGACTGCAGAACCCATGTGTCTTTTAACACTTTGCCACAAAGGGAGCAGCTTTCAACTGTGCACAGGATATTTGTGAGTTGGTAGTAGTTGCTAAATCATGCATCGCAAGTATAAACCCAAGAGGTTTGATCACAAGGTGCAGAAAGAATGTAAAATAGCCATAGATTGACTGCCGGTACACAGAGATGCACTGATGTGCACTTTTGCCATTGAATATAAGTCAATAGACATGATCTTGACATATACACTTATGCCATTGATCACTAATCAACAGACATGATATTGACATGTACATTTATCATTGACTAATGATCAGCAGACATGATATTGACATATGCACTTTTGCCATTGACTGTTTATTAACAAACATGCCACTGACTGTTACAAGACATGATATTGACATATACACTTTTGCCATTAACTGTTAACAGACATGCCACTGACTGTTACAAGACATAATATTGACATATGCACTTTTGCCATTGACTGTTAACAGACATGCCACTGGCTGTTTACAAGACATGATATTGACATATGCACTTTTGCCATTGACTGTTAACAGACATGCCACTGGCTGTTTACAAGACATGATATTGACATATGCACTTTTGCCATTAACTGTTGACAGACATGCCACTGACAGTTACAAGACATGATATTGACATATACACTTTTGCCATTAACTGTTAACAGACATGCCACTGGCTGTTACAAGACATGATACTGACATATGCACTTTTGCCATTAACTGTTGACAGACATGCCACTGACTGTTTACAAGACATGATATTGACATATACACTTTTGCCATTAACTGTTGACAGACATGCCACTGACTGTTACAAGACATGATATTGACATATACACTTTTGCCATAAACTGTTAACAGACATGCCACTGACAGTTACAAGACATGATATTGACATATACACTTTTGCCATAAACTGTTAACAGACATGCCACTGACAGTTACAAGACATGATATTGACATATGCACTTTTGCCATTGATTACTTATCAACAGACATGACATTGACGTATGCATTCTTGCCATTGACAGTTAATCAACAGGCATGGCGCTGATATGTGCACTGTTACCATTGAATGCTATCAAAAGATAGAATGGGTAAAATATTTCATTGTGGCATTGTTGGTGAACCACTGGCTTTTGTTATGCTAAATATATATATCATGAACTAACTGGTAAATGTCCGATGTTTAGCCATTGTTTTTCACTTTAACTTTTACTTGTAAATTTGTAACAGCTGACATCTTGCTATTTTGATAAGAACTAATCATGCAAACCTCCTGTATTTACTGTTGCTTTGAGTGTGTTATTTAAATGGATGCTGTAATTCATTGTATACTTGGCATCTTTAATTATATTCCAATAAGCATGTTTCATATATGTCTAAGAATCAAGAGTTAATCTCAGAGTCTATATATTTGTTAAAGATATTTTGTTTTAGACTTTGAACCTTTGGTATATCTTGTAAATAAAAACGTTGAATATCAAGACTCGCAACAGTTGATATGCATCTGTTCTAACACAATATTTCTCTGAAAGAATAAAACTTGCTTTTTAGCAGAGTATCAATGTGACCTGCACACAATGTCCTGTCAAGAAATAGGGTGTATGTCATTACTTATTTCATGTACTGAAATTATTCGTGGTAGTACCCAAGGGCCCTATGCTGGAAAGATCGTAAAAGTAGCGAATAGGCGATAATGTGGGGATGGGTGATACGGGAACCTAGGCGATAAGTGAGATGGGCTATAAGTGAGGCAAATAGTAAAAACTCTAACAACATATCTCATACAGTTATAAAATACTGTCTTTAAATCTGACATTCCAACATTTGTCCATATAAAATAAGTACTTTATGATCTCACATACAAACAACAAGTCCAATGTATTGTACCTGCCACAGCTCAGCCAATCAAAACCTTTGAAACTTCCCAAGTGTGGTTAAATTCCCATGTGGTTATCAAGTGGTTTTATTTACATTTGCAAAATGGATAAAATTATGCCCTTTTTCATGTAATCGGTTTTTAAGCAATCTGAAAATTGGCATTTTGTTGGAAAGGATGGGCGTTTATACATATTTCTCATTTTTCGGGGATAGGTGATAATGTGAACACAGGTAGTTCTGCGGATGATTTTGGTACTTGGCAAGTGTCACATGATGAATACACATATCAACACAATGATACTTGTTATGAATGTGGGAGTTAATAAGGGATTTCACTGTCATACGGATAATATACAACGCCTCTGCCAAGGGGGTCTTATTTTCAAGGACGTTTGTCTGTTTGTCCATTTGTTTGTTAGCAGGATTATGCAAATACTACTTGTTTGGAACTTTGTGAAAAACAAAATCAGAAAATGGATCTTAGTCCAACTTAGATCCCGTTAAATTTTGAGACTGATCTGGATCACTGGATAGCCCCAAGTCATCCAGATTTCCCATTTACTTATTATATTATTACGTGCCTTGGCAGAGTTCAGTGCTCTCTGAGTGCTCTTGTTTGTTTATGCTATTACCTTGTCAGTTATCACATATCACTAGTTAGTCTAGGATTGATCTCCACTCCCCATGTTGGTTTTAGCAGCATGTCTACAGTTTTATCCGTTTTCATGTGTTTCACTATAATTACGAGGATAAAAATAGGTCATTTACACATGAATGTAATAGTAAAAGCCGATCAAGAATTTGAATGAATGGCGTCTATTGTTGTGGTCACATGTCCACTAGGGATGGCTTCCTAGTCCACACTCACTGGCTTCTTAAGGTAGCTTAAAACATTTCTCAATGTTGGCCAGTGAGTTGGATGGCACCAACATATAGCACTTGTCAGGAAATGGTAAGTATTTATCTAATAAAAGTTAAAATTACAACAAAATCTTTTCAAATCTGTAATTTTGGGGGGATAAAAGTGGAAGCTAGGTATGACGTAAACCAAATCATACTGGATATAAGTTGTACTTCTACAAGGTGCACTATAGATATTGCTGTGAAAACAATTAGAGTAAGGAATCTAAAATTCACCACATATCTGAAATTCGCCACGTGTGGAATCACCAATAAATTAAATGAATTGAGGTGAGATTTGTTGAATGTATAGTAAATTAAGGCTTTTGGAACCAAAAAATGCCAAGTTTAAGACAAAATATCATTTTCTTCATAGAATTAATAAAGGTTTTTAAGAGGTGGCGAATTTTACATTCCTTACTGTACATTTCTATTGTCTGTCTTGCCATGACATTTTGTTAATTGTGTTATTGTATAATTTATGTAATGTTCACAGTAAACAGTAGAACCTGTTGAGTTGAATCTGGTGGAGTGGAGGTGGGGTGTACGAGTAATACTTCTACTTAATGATGTTCAAGTAACAGGAAATTACAAAGAAAAAAGGCTAAAAGGAATTCATATTTGTTGCCACTTAAAAGGGGGAATTCTACGCATCAGTAGAGAAATTGTGAGCAACATTTTTGAAGCCTGTATCAGTTTTCCGCCACATTACACATCAGCATTTTTGGGTGTGACATCATTTTATGATTTTAAAACTGTCAGCCCTTTGGATTTCACATAGGAAATGGCTTCGCCATGCTAATTACCCATGGTAATAATTTTAAAATTGATGTTGCATTATTGTGTTATGAGTTGGTGAAACGCTGTTCAAAACCTCTGTAGTCTCATTAGTATTCAACATAATAGGCTCTACCTTATATGTGCTGTGAGTTTAAAGCTTTAACAATGTTGTACTGTGGTGATTTTATATTCTCTATTTTCACAATATTTTTAATGTAATTATCATTAAATGTGATGACACAAACTTACTGATCTTGTTACCATATTCATGATGAATACTGGTGGTTTCTTTTATATATCTATAAATATACATATAATCTTGTTTATGTGCTTATATATTCCTATACGTCTAGTGTGATTATATTTTTATATTTATTCTGTTTTAATTATATAATTTGAGTGTCTGTTTTCATGACATCATAAGATCAGTAGTTTATTCTGGTGTACTGTTATTTTACAGCTGAAAGTAGCATCCCCCATTAAGAAAATAGTGTTCAAATTTACTCTCCAACATGAGCCACATTTGTCCTAAATATGGGGACATACAGATAAAAATATACTATTTTATCACTCAGTGCCGCTTAGTATGGATGATAACTTTAGTCACCATTCTACTGGTAGTCTGCAACATAAAAAACTTTTCATCACATCAATGTTTGGTGCAGACATATTCACTTTTATGAAGCCATTTCATTCTGTAAAGTTTAGTCAGTGATTTTGCATTGAAATGCCTCTTCTGGTGTGTAAAGTTCTTCTCATTACATATTGAGATAATACATTCTCCGCCTGTACACAAATCTTGTACTTGATGTACAACACTTATGGTTGAACCTTGTATTAAATAGAATGTAAAAACAAATGATTAAAATTGTTTTTATACTAATTAAATAAGAATTTTAAATGTATTCAATAGAATGTTAATGCGCCTTTTACACTACAGGCGGTATGTCCCACGGTTAGAAGTTTTACTCAACGGAGGAACTGCCTCCCAGGTCACCCTATTTCGTCCGAGTTATTCACACTACAGGCAGTGTAATTTGCAGTTATAGACATTTAACAAAACACCTCTGTCCTTCAACTACCGTCCAAGATTTGTGTGCGACCTTGTGACACAGTGACGAAATGTCCAATACCTCAACTCCCCTTATGTTACTGTATAACACCGAAAGACAACCGAGTAACTACCTTATGTACACCTTAGACCACACCTTCGGTTACCAGAGTAAGAAATTCTATTTCAATTTACTTACATGCATGGAATTGTCTACGCATGCTCACGGTGTGCAATCAGACGTGGAAATTTTAAACTTTTGAAAACAACCGTGGGACTTGCAAGGAAATGGAAGTTTTGTCACTGGGTCACAAGGTGCCATACAAACCTTGGACGGTAGTTGAAGGACAGAGGCGTTTCACCAAACAACCATAACCGCTGGGGCTGCCGCCTGTAGTGTGAAAGGGGTAGAGTAACAAATCTAAAATTCACCACAAATCTGAAATTCGCCACCTCTAAAACCTCAGTTAATTTTACAAAGAAAATGATATTTTGTTTTAAAATTGGTATTTTTCAGTTCAAAAAGCCTTAATTTACTGTACATTCAACAAATCTCACCTCAATTTATTAATTTTATTAGTATTTCAACATGTGGCGAATTTCAGATATGTGGAGAATTTTAGATTTCTTACTCTATTAGAGAATTAAATAGAATTTTATGGTGTTAAATATAATCATACAGGTATTAAATAGAGTCCAGTAGGTATTAAACAGAATGTGAAGGGGACAGAAGATATACTTTTATTTTACCTTTCACCAAAACTATCCAGGTGAATCTTAATTTAAATCTTAATGTTATAGTGTCCGATTCTCTATATGGCATTGTTTTAATATTGTTCTCAAGTTGACATATTGTGTACTGCCAGAAGTGGAAAGAGCATGTTTTTAATAACTTATTTTTTCCCCTTTAATACAAAATTTGAGCATTTAATTTTAATATATTGAAACTTCCAGTAATTTATTGCCTAGTGCTGTGAGATGTTCAGTTGTTAATTATTGTGTTGGTTCTTTTGTTAATAATTGTATTCCATGACATCTTGTATTTTAACCTTTATCTTGTTATTAAGATGGCAGCTGATGAAATGTATCATGATTTATATTGTAGCGGAGGGGGGGGAGGGGGGGTATACTGGCGGTGGTTTTATATGTTTTTCACTTTCCACCACTGGCAAGTAGAAAATGTAGAGATGCGTGATTTTAAGGTCAAGGTCAAAGATTTCACTATTCCTGGGAATGCCTGTATCTCACTTTGGGAAGTCTGTGTATGGCACTCAGATTGTCCCATCCAAGGCAGCTCACATTGTCTCATCCTTATCTCCACCAAGGAGGTAAGGTTTTTAAGGATCCTGGGTCCAGGACTTATCGATGAATATTTATCATTATGAGGTAGGGCCATTTTTAATATATGTGTACATACAGCCATAATAAATCGGCAGGTGGCTCGGCAAAAAAATACAATAGTGTCTACAATATACCTAAGTTTGATTCAGATTACAGCAAAATTCCAGATACAATTATCCAGAACAGGAAAAGATGAAGGTGAAATCAGGCTGTTTGGCAGACGTATACACTCTATGAGTCCTTTTCTAGTTTGTTTTATGTGACTTATAGGTATAAACTGTTTAAAGAAAAGCAAGTCTTAGATTATTTAGACTCAAAAATAATGTGTATTGATTTCATTTTCACCTGGCTTGATCTATACTCTGAATTTAGTTTTTTAGGATAAGGAAAACCCCGTCATTCAGAATTTCTTAACCAATTTTTACTACATAGATGGAAAAAAATAGGATTGGCCATCTGCATGGGTCAATAAAGTCAGTGTTAAAATCAGCCATTGGACAACAGCAGTCAGGTGCTGTGGGTCACCCACTAATACAGACACTACTGTTACTGTAGTATCTTCATAAATATATCTAGGTTTTATCAAGTCGTTCTTTTAACATCCACCCTACTGTCTCTGTGATTGAGACTTTCCAGATCTTATGTTAATAGGTGTTTTTTCCTGAGTTTTTGTGTTTTTAAACCATTCTGTGATAGTTGAATCCTGGTGTCCCCCCTCCCCCACACCCGCACACACATGTGGAAGGAAAATTTCCCCGAGAAACAATTTACACCTGTAATTATATGTGTTTGGGTTAGTTTGAAACAACTTCTATTTAATAATTAATTAAGTGTCCCACAAGGGACGCTTGTTTGCATATGGGAGGAATTCTCACGGAAGGGTCCGCCGGCTCCGCCGTATCCACCGGCTCCGCAAGTTTGCCTGCCTATAGTGTCTTTACTAGTGGATGGAATTTCTTCAAACTTGGCACATATATTTAGTAGCCCTGGGAAAATTTTCTGAATTTGGTGCCATGACATTTCAACCAATCAGAGAAGTCACATGACCAAAAACAGGATTTTGCTTGTCCAGATGATAACTAATAATTTTATTCGCCTGAAATTTGATATATGGATACACGGTATAAAGATCTGCAAATGATTAGATTTTGGTAGACTTCCATTAAAAAATGGCTAATTAATTAAGCATTAAAATTTTTATTAACGAGGAAAATACAAATCCCTTAATAACTTCTAAACCGTGCGATGTACAGCGATTTCGACGAAATTTTTGACCCACAGGGTATCTCTGCTCAATTCCAAAAAAATTTTCCTCTCTCCAAAAATGACGGCCATTTTGAATTTTGTAATTTTTGACAAAAATGGCAAAAATTTAAAGGATTGCACTCTGATTTGTGGTAATACAATGCACTCATGTAGTGTTCATCACAAATAATTCACAAATAATTCAGAATTGTCTGATTAATGGGAACACAAATCACTCGTGTAGTGTTCATGACAAATAATTCACATATAACTCGGAATTAATTAATTCATAATGTGCTTGTATATTTGTTACAGGTACGCATTATAAAATTGCACAACACAAAAACGCTTGTATCTCCTAAACCATGCGAGATAGAGCAATTTTAACGAAATTTTTGAGCCACACGGTACGTAAGCGAGATACTCTGCCCAATTTTCAAAAATTTTCCTCTTTCCAAAAATGGCAGCCATTTTGAATTTTCGAATTTTTGACAAAAATGGTAAATCTTAAAATTGCTTGTATCTCCTAAACCGTGCGAGATAGAGCGATTACGGCAAAATTTTTGGCCATTAGGGTATATATACGAGATACTCTGCTCAATTTTCAAAAATTTTTCCTCTTTCCATAAATGGCGGCCATTTTGAATTTTCGAATTTTTGACAAAAATAGTAAAACTTAAAATTGCTTGTATCTCCTAAACCGTGCGAGATAGAGCGATTTCGGCGAAATTTTTGGCCCACAGGGTATATATGCAAGATACTCTGCTCAATTCTCAAAAAAAAATTTTTCTCTTTCCAAAAATGGCGGCCATTTTGAATTTTCGCATTTTGGACAAAAATGGTAAAACTTAAAATTCCTTGTATCTCCTAAACCATTTTAAATTTTCCAATTATTTTTTTTTCGATATAATTTCAAATTGACAGGGTATCTAGGCAAGACCTTCTTTCTATTATAAGCAGCCAACACCATCTTTCTTTTGGGACGCTTTGTTTTTGCCATGCAAAAACAATCGCTTTGCTTCCTCTAGTTAAAATATTGATTTTATGGGTATGTCCTATAGAAATATATTTTAACAAATTATTAATTGAATAGTATCTCAATAATTATGCAATAGCGTGGAATAATTTTTGTTGAATAAAGATGTTATTAAATGATGAGCTCAACTTCTATTGTAATATTTCTATTAAATATGAAATAAAATGCTCTTGTTTTGTACAGGTATTATGTGAGGTTGCCATTGTTTTCATGTTCATTATTTCTCAGGAATTGAAAGGAAATTCATAGATTATTCTTATTTTTAACAATTTTATTTAGGAAAGGGAGTTTTCTAAGTAAAATTTGGAAGAAAAGAGATTGCTATAAAAGTTGTATTTTCAGTAAAATTTTTAAAAAAAACATTTTTGTTGAGCAACAACTAAAACACTAATGTTTCCCCTTGTTTATCTAGCTATTATATCCAATTTTTCACTTTTTTCTTTAAAATTCTAAAAATTGTTAGAAAGTAAACGCTTGGTGTTCTTAAACATTCTTATGTTCACAGAATAAGAAAAATTCTTTCAATAAGAATGATAGTGACTTTGGACCCTGGTTTTGCAAATAGAAAATGTCTAGGCCTCTAGGGTCACATTCTTAAAGGCCTGTTCACCCAGCTCTGTGCAGTTGTAACAAGTCGTATTTTAATTTTGGTCTACAAGCTGCCCTGTGAATGGAACTCATAGTGCATGTTTTAAACAAGTCGTCCTGTAACACAATTACCCCCCTACTTATCTTTCTTGCCTGTACATTTAGTTTAAGAAGTGAGTCCTCATCAGAGAATTTTCAAACCTTTTTAAAAACTATACATGTTGTGGTGACTGTATTGTACCTGAATACAAATTGTGAGTTATTGAACCTTATGAACACTACGCATCAAGCCAGAAACAAGCCCAGGTGAGTATTTTACACTGACATGTAGCTTGTTAGGCCAGCATGAAACAGTATGATCTAGAATAAACGGTTGGGTTTTAGTCCTGTATTTTTAACTGCTGAACACAATGCTGAAAAGTTGAAATAATCTGCATGGTTTAAAACTGTTGTATCACGAGTAAAATGTAACTTTAAATACAAAAAGTACACACCAAAAAAAATTAATGTATTTTGGAATTTTGGTGTTGGAAACTAACGTGTGTATATGTTGAAAAATATGGTTTGTAAATGTTGTTGTTTATTGTCTGTTCTAACATGGTATCTATATACATTATATGTTATAATTATTGTCATAATAAAGTATATTTTAATACAATTATCTTTTTTTTTTTGTCTGGGAGAGATCTTGGAAGTAAGACACTGTTGAGACACTGAAGAGATCTTGATTACTTCTTCTCATTATCACATTTTCCCAACAAGAAGTTCTAATGTTCATACATTTGGAAATGGGTCTTCAAAAAAGCTTACCCTCCCTGGGTGTTATGATATTTTCCGATTATTTTTGGGCTTTGGACTATGAATTTTTTGGATTTGTTTCCTGGTTATTGCACCTTAGAGTCTGTCTTTTGATGGAGATAGCATTTATAAAAGTCAGAATTAGAATTTGTGGTCTTTTCATATGAAATCATCTGCTGCAGTGTGTGACCTCATTGTCGTATCCAACAAAGTATCTAATCACTTCAGCCTCAACTGTGTAGTTGTGGGTGTGAATCCAACTCCTGATAACATGTAGGATTTATGCTAAGGCCTGTCCAGATATGACCTTTGCCGTTAAAAGGGACGTAACAACCTAACTTAGATCCGAAAAAAATGCTGGTCCATCTATTTTAAAATATTGAAAACTACATGGTCACAAATGTTATGGATGACTGCCATGGATTTTTGTCAGTGATTTTGATTATGTGGGTCATTTTCTCAAGACCTTCCTGTTACTGTAGGGAGTGTCTTCTATTGACTCGCATTAGTGATGTGTTGCAGTGTGTTAAACATGATTATATCTGTTTCCATTGTGAGAAAATTAAAACATTATATGTACATGTTTATCCACAATATATTTTAACATAAAAAGTGCTTGATGTATTCACATGAAATTTGTGAAGCTTAAAAGTGCTTATAACTCACTTATTGGTCCTAGAGATTTCACCTCAAAACGTGTTGTCTGTGTCTTTATATTACGGAAGAGTAGAAGGGCCAACCTAACAAATTTTTTTATCTGGATTTATCGAATTAGTAAGTCGATAAATCAAGATAGCTATCTCAATTTATCGACTTACTAACTCGATAAATCGAGATAACTATCTCGATTTATTGAGATACTAACTTGATAAATCAACTTAGCTATCTCGATTTATCGATTTACTAACTCGATAAATCGACTTAGCTATCTCGATTTATCGACTTACTAACTCGATAAATCGACTTGGCTATCTCGATTTATCGACTTACTAACTCGATAAATCGACTTAGCTATCTTGATTTATCGACATACTAACTCGATAAATTGACTTAGGTATTTCAATGTTACATAGATGTTTCACCTTGAATTGCTAGTGAACAGAAGCCATGACTTTGACCTGCAATGTAATTTAATAGAACCTTTGTAGCATCTAATCTCCAACAAGACAACTGCCTTTTTATATGTAATCTACCCTGTTGTTTATTATCACTTAAGAAGTAAACTAATATGAATAAGTGTCTAAACAAGTGTCTTTTGACATTGGTTAAAGGAATTCATAACAACATCAATATTTCTTGGATAGAGTCTATGTGTCAGTCACACTTTGTCACACTTTTGAAACAAATAAAACATGATCATATAAATAATTCACCATTATTTGCAAATCAGGGGAACAAGGTTACGATTAAAGGATGCTAACTTGATGCAGACATACCCAATGTACTTTTCATAAATAAATACTAGCCCTAGAGTCTTTCATCTGATGGAGATTAAGCACTATAAAAGTATTCTTATTGCATCACTTTTTCTTCTTTTTTTTACTTTGGATAGAGTTTGCAGGTGCCAAATTTTAAGTTGCCCATATTGCTGAGAGCTGATTTGTCAAAGGGCCAATTTGTCCAGCCCCCTGTTTATGCGCTCTTATAATGTCCTGTATCTTCTTTGGGATCTGAAAACTTATGGTAACATGTGGCCTGAATCTTTTGGTGGGTTCACATTTGACCTTGGTCCCCTCCTTCAAGCCCTATTATGGTCCTTGATATATAATGCCTATGGCACCTTAAAATTATTATTAGAGGTTTTTGATGTGAATACATATGTCAAACAACATTACATAAATATCTTAATGGGGCATATTTGACCTTGGAGACTACTTTCAAGGTCGAGAGTGGTCTTTCATACTTTGAATGCCCTGTACATCCTTTATAATTGGTCCTTGAGCTAAGTCAATTTATCGAGTTAGTAAGTTGATAAATCGAGATAGCTAAGTCGATTTATTGAGATACTAAGTCGATAAATCGAGATAATTAAGTCGATTTATCGAGTTAGCAAGTCGATAAATCGAGATAGCTAAGTCAATTTATCGACTTAGTATCTCGATTAATCGAGATAGCTATCTCGATTTATCGACTTACTAAGTCGATAAATCGAGATAAAAAAATTTATCATATTGGCCCTTCTACTCTTCCATATTATATTGAATAAGCCAAACCAGATGAAGTACACACACTCGGAAATCCGAGAAAAAAAGATATTGGCCAAATCCCCTATAAAATTCTAGTCCCAGTGTGGGTTTGGATCATCTTTGAGGAGGACTGAGCCATGGGTACACCCCACCTTGTGTGAAAGAGCCCAATGTGAGTAATAGTAGCTGAGGGACTAAGCAAATATAGAAGAATCTCTTAAAACAATTCTGGATCTCCAGTTGTATCAGTCTGTATTGTATGTATAGAGAATCACAGAACCCCCAACTTGAGTGAAAGTTACGCAAACAGAGGGTGGAAGGGTGTGAGAGTAATATACTGTAATCAAGGCTTTACCAGTGCTTTAAGAAAACCCATTTGAAGTTTATTTTATGATTTCATGTTATATTGTTCATGACAGTAAACTGCTGTATGTGTCTGACAATTAAGTACAGAAAAAATCTCCCGCGCACTGCACGATCTATCCCACTACAAAATCTCCAAATATAAAATATCCATACCTGTAACTACACACACACCCTTTCGGAAAATCCCGTATCTACGTCTGTAATTTCAACGTCATCTATGCTGATTGCTACAACAGTTCAACTAGTCCAATCTTAAACTACTTTAAAGCACCATAGAATGATGTTGGATTTGGATTCAGTTCATTAAGGCCACAGATTTCCAGACAATTGCTGGCAGATAAAAGTAATTGAATTTTTTTTAATAGAAGCATTCAAAAAGCATTCCAATGTGCTGAACCTGTGAAATGGCCACCAACACCAACACAAATGTCTCACATTTAGAGCCACATCTTTAGTTTTGTCAGATGTACCAAGGATATAGGCCAGTTTCAAAGCCTCTCCACCTTTGATGTCAGTGTTGAAGACGAGGTAAGTTCCAAACCTCCCAGATTGAGATTGGATTGGCTGAAAGGATAGTTATAGTCTCCATAATCCATAATTGCTTTCAGTTTCCTGGATCTGTATAGAGTATTTACAAACTGGGTTTTTGCTAATTGTTGCACATAAATGTGCTTCAAGAAATCAACTTGACAACAGTGTTATTAATGTTTCCTTCAACAAAGGCACAAGTGGCCTCAAATGACTATGTGCTTCCTCCATCAAGGTCTGCTGAGACAGAGCTTCAGGGTCACTGCTGCACCACCACAATGGGTCTCTTATGTACAAAGCTCTGCAGCTTCTGTGGTATAGAGCCTCACAGACATATAGGTCATAACCCTTGATCCTTCACCGCATTTCAAAATCTTTTCGTTTCTCTGCAACTTGGAGAACTATAGCACCCCCATCATATTCAAATCTGGATGTTGGTCCTGTTTTCTAGCAGCCTGTTCATTTAACTTTTTTGGTCAGCCTTGTGGCAGAAAATGCAGTCTGGGTTGAAAATGAATTTCTCACTTTCATCAAAAGGGCATCTTGAGGGAATGACAAGTATCAGTTTCTGTTGTTGAAGAGGTTTATGGGGATAAAAACCTTTCCAGATTTGATACAAAGTGTTTGTAACATTGTCTGTGATATCCATGGTATGGCTCAACTATATCGGGATTTTGAGAAAAGACATATGACATATGATGTGGAGAATAGACTGGCTCAGAAAGTCTATATTTTTGGATTTTTTCTGCTTAAGTAGTCTTTTTTTCTGTGAGTGCTGTCAAAGGTCCCGACGAAGTGTCTCTGCAATGAATGATGCATTGGTCAGTTTTGGAAGAAGAGCCTGCCACACTCTCATCCCTCTTACATTTCTTGGATGCCATTGTCCTTCAGGAGACTTTACACTTTACTGTAAAAAAATAAGAAGGTAAATATTTATTATATACAGTAACGTTGATGAGCAAAAATCTCCTGTACTGTGTATTGTGCTTCAGGGCCACTGACATAAAAATTTTTATCGAAGTATTAACAGGGTCCACAATGATTAAGTTCTAGATTTTTCCAGTTTTAATGATAAAGGAAACATGATAAAGAGTTCTAACATGGTTATTTGATTGCTGATACTCAAAAACATAGGTAGACACCAAACCATCTCTCTATCTGTCATAGAAGGAAAGTTATAAGCAAAAACCTGATTTTTCCAAGTCACACTGGCGGCCATTTTGAAAATGGCCTCCAATGGGTAGTTGATCCCAAAGTATACCTGTGGGCATCATATATTATTGTTTCATAAGGTCCCAGAGACTAAAAAACTGGTCCCATACTGTTATGGGGGGTGCACGGTGGTCCTCTCTGGCCCATGGACTAATTAGGCCGTTAGGGAATGCAAGGTTTGAACCCTGCTCTAGTTTATAGGGCATAGTTTATTTCTTTCACAGTTATGGTTTTGTTTCGTTTTTCTTGTGCCACTTTTTAAATTATTTATTGCGTATCAATAAGAGGACAAGTACAGGATTAAGTACAGTAATTACTATAAGTATCAAGCATTTTAAAAAGCTGTAGAGTTTGTAAATGTATATATATATACAGGATAAAATATTATAGCCAACGGAAATTCAGTAGTAAACTCACAGTTATAAGATACAGGTTTTTTTCTTACATTTGACACACTTGAAATGAGGAGTATTTATGCTTAAAACTTTGTGTTGCATTAATCACACAAACTGAGAAGTCCAATTATGATAGTAATTTTATACATTTGGAGTAGATTAAATTAAAAAGACATAGAAGAAAGAAGAGGTGACTGCTGAGTGCAATACAGTCAGGATAATAGCCATAAATCTTCACACAAATTGGTTGATGCCAATAGGGGATAGAGAGTGCAATTTAAATATCCAACACAACTCAATACGTCTTCTCTTGGAAGTGTTGTCAGATTCAAATTTAGGTGTGCACCACTCTAACACAGAGAACTGCATATGTTTCTGGCTGTGTCCATCACTAGAGAAGTGACGTGATACTGGGGTTGATTTTTTGCTGTCCTTAGAGACTGATGATTTATGCTCATACATTCTCATTCTAAATGCTCTACATGTTTCCCCCACATAGTGTTTGTTACATTTAGTGCAAGAAATCAGATATATGATATTTGATAATTCACAGGTGATGTGTTTTGGTAAGTCTATAGGTTTATATGACTTTTTAGTGAAGTTACAAGTAATACTGTCCATTTTCTTAATGAGAGGGCAATATTTACACTTACCTAGTCTTGTGCAAACTGGTGTATGTGGTTTTTTCTCCATTATAGGTAATGGTGGGTATTGGATTGTAGCTTTGGTTAGATATTCCCTTAAGTTAGGGAGTCTTCTGAAACCAATTAGAGGTTTGTCAGTAAATATATGGCTACAGTCCGGACTGTTACTGATAATGTTCCAATTTCTGTGAATGATTTCCTTGATATTGGGGTTCATTGGGTTGAAATTAGTAACCATTACTGGTGTTTTTACTGGTGTTTTCTTTTTTACATCCAGTAAATCATCCTGGGAAAATTTTGAAGCCTTTTTATAGTGTTTTCTTAACGCCTTTTGTGGGTACCCTCTATTAGTGTAATATGAGATGAGTTTTTCTGAGTTTGCCTCAAAGTCATGATCATATGTACAAATTCTTCTGAGTCTTAAGAATTGCCCATAAGGTCCCTTTGTTTTACTGGGAGCATGATGTGCTGAGGTATAGTGTAAGTACAGGTGAGTGTCAGTTGGTTTCTCATAAAGTGTGGTGTAGAGAAATCTACTTTGATTGATTTTTACGGTTGTGTCTAAAAAATCAATTTGGGTTGGACTAGTTTCGTGGGTGAATTTAATGGTAGGGTGTATGCCATTTAAGTAGGTGATAAATTCTTCTAGTTTATCACTTCCATGGGTCCATATCATAAAGATATCATCAATGAACCTTAGCCAAATCATAGGTTTGAGTGGCCAATTGGCTAGTGCCTTAGTTTCGAATCTGTCCATGAAAATGTTGGCATAGTTAGGAGCAGTGGCTGTGCCCATAGCGGTGCCGCCAATTTGAAGATAATGGTCACCATTGAAACTGAAGCTCATTGAGTGTAGAACTAGTTTTAATAACTTAAGGATGTGTGGTCCTATTTCCTGTTTATCAGGGTCAGATCTTAAATGTTCAGCAACTGCTAATATTCCTTCACGATTTGGTATATTAGTATACAGTGAGCTGACATCTAATGTTACCAACAGGGCATTTTCTGGGATTTGTCCTAAAAGTTTTAGCCTGCTGATAAAATGTTGTGTGTCTCTAACATATGATTTAGTTTTTGGTACATATTTTTTGATGTGCTCGTCCACAAACTTACTAATGTGGGCTGTGGGGTGGTTGACAGAGCTGCAAATTGGTCTGCCAGGTACATTCTTTTTGTGTATTTTTGGTAGCAGGTAAAATCTGGCCTCAGTTGGGTTAGATATATTCAGGAATTCAAAATTCTTTTGTGTGATTATATTTAGAGACTTCATTGTGGTTAATTGTTTAAATATCTTTTCTGATATTTGGGTAGTCATATCTTCATCAATTTTCTGATAAAATTGTTCATCCTGTAACTGTCCGTAACCATCTCTAAGGTAATCAGTAGTGTTCATGACCACCACTGCTGAGCCTTTATCAGCTTTTTGTATGGTGATGTGTGGGTTTTCTCTAAGTGTTCTCATGCCAATTCTTTCATTTTTAGTAAGATTGTCATGTCTTTTATGCTTAAATTTGCATTTAAGAATCTCTTGTTTAATAGATCTTTGGAAAATGTCTAAGGTTCTATTAGGAGGGTATGGTCTCCAATCTGATTTAGGTTTGAATTTGGCCTGAATCTCTTTATTTATAGTTTCTTCACTGGGTGTAGTGGTGGAGTCTTCATTAGCATTTTGGTTCATGAAATCAATAATACTTTGGCTTATTTGTG